>JAHWFO010041610.1:0-14908 GCA_023313115.1 Rhysida immarginata | reverse complement strand
ATCATTACAGGATGTCTAAAATGGCGGAAGGCTTGCACACGGCGAAGTAAGACGTCGTATTCTGATGTTGTGATTATCGTGACTCAGCATTGATGAAATATCAGTAATCGAACATATTCGATATTGTGGATTTTCTAGGGATGTAATTTTTCAATCGATCGAAAGGCTCAGTCGTTATATAAATGGAAGAGCAAATCGGCGAACTTGTTCAGTCGCTTCCCCCCCTCCCGACCTAAAGGTATTGAGTTTCGAATAAATTTCTCTCCATCAAATGCTTCTGTATCAGCATTTGATATTTTCATTAAAATAATTTCTATTTTTTAGCCCTTGATATTTCTAGAAAGAGTGCTTTTAATATTTTTTTTCGTACTCAGCAACTATAATTCCGAAGAAGTAAATTGTTGCTTTCGCTTTCGAATTTTGTCCATTTTCCTTACTTCCGCTGTAGTAGGGATTCTTATTGGCTGTTTTCAAGCAGACGAAGACGTCATTTCCGTACTTTCGAAATCAGACTACTATTTTCTCGTCGTTATGTTTAAGAAGACAAACGACGCGTATTGTGAATTGCATTTAAGACAAATCGTAAAATTGCAAAATTTACCGACATCGTTAATAACGACATTTTTGTGAATCCGGGCCTACAGTCGCTGAAATGTCGCAGAATTCCGATGAAGCGATGAAGTCGCAGTGGCGCACAATCGTCGCTATAAACATAGCTGTGATTTCGATGCAAACACTTTTATAACGTAGCTTGCAGGATAAACAATTGATAGAGCACTCACAACATATTCGACACAAGGATATAATGCCTTATCTTGGCTCTTCTCTTAAAAGCACTATAATCGTGGTAACAATATATTCTTAGCTTAGCATAGCACTAATCAACACATTTAGAAAGGGCTGTAACAAATATATATCTATCGGTAGATGCACTCACACACACTCACCAATATAAGGTCGACAAGTCGTATGCTTAAGGTAACACTTCCAATTGGCTCAGTACACGAACCTTACGAAGAACCACACACATATATAGTTGCCAATAAACACAGAAAGGGCAGATGTCGAACCTCTTTCACCAAGATCACAGGCGAGGCGCTGCACTCGCTCCTCGTAGACACAAAAGTGAAACGACGTCTAGCTGCGAAGCTTGCAGATTCCAAATGCACTGATGATAAAAGGAAAGGTATTCAGTAAGCACACACACAATGGCAGACAGCTTCACTAACAAAGCAAGAAACACCAACGCGCTGACTACTTCGTACAAGAGAAGAAATGGTTCTGCTGCGATGATCCATAAATGTATGAACGGGCACAAATTCTCGTTGCACACCAATAAACGCATTAAAATACACGGAACGATACCATATGCCTAGGAAACAATCCGCCTAGGCCAAACAAATATACGCCCAGTGACCACGGATAGATTCCGATTACTGACAGGCTTTCGTTCAGATCGATGGCATCTTGCTGGAACGCCGCTTGAAAAAGTTCCTCTTGCAAAGACAATACCGTTGCCTCAATTACGGTAACATTAAAGTAAGTATTATTGTGCACTATTGCGTTAAAGTGAATAATGTTCAAAGTCTAGCCACCTCACGAAGATTTATTCGCTCTCCGACGACAGGGAACTCTCCATTTGCTGCCGCACGTGAAACAGCGGTTACGGGTAGCTCGTTGAGTTTTTCCTGGCTCGTCGTTAACGTGGTTTCTTTCTCGCTCTCCTGAATAATTTGCTCGATAGCTTTGAAGAGCAAATTTTGCCATTGCTCGCCGCAGACTTGCTGAGAGTTTTGTAGGCCGTCTCCGTAGACGTTACTGCGAAGATAAGAGATGCCTCGCTCGCCGCCCTCTGTCGCCGTTTCGTCGGGCTCCTCTCCGTAGGAAAACGACTCGCTCGCTACACTTCTGTAGGGGGAAAACTCATCTCTATTTATCGCGTGCCAACGCTCTCTTTTCTCACGGCGTTTTGACGGGGAATCGGAATGTTTTAAATTGTCCCGAACGAACATTTCCGTCCTTCCAGCTCGTTGCCATGACACTTTCTCTCTCCTTCCTTCTCCGTTTCCACGTGCTACTTTCGGAGTGGCTCTCCAAAACTGACGTCCTCTGGCCGCGTCATCAGCTCCTTTCGGTTTCGCGGAGCGCTGATTCTGCTGAGATCCACGTGATACATAGTCTGAAAAGTGCCTTTTAGCGATTTTTTACGGACATGGGACCGAGCGCAATGAATTTCTGGTGCTCAAAAACTCCTGTATACAAATTTTCGTTAAAATCGTTAGAAACATTTTTCAGAACCCGAATATATATGCCACGAGTCACAATACCCACTGGATCTTGGTGAATGTCCTCAAGAAAAGTAGAACTTAACGTGAGGTGACGAATATGTGCCAGAGCAACACATTCAAAAAGAATATGATGGGCTGTTTCGTCCACCAAATTACATTTTGAACATAGTGGTTTTTCCCCAAGGATCCCTATTCTGTATAAATGTTTTCGTAGAAAGCCCATGGTAACCCGTAGGCGTTTATTCCTGCTAAGTTGTGGAATACTAGTTGCTAGACTCTGAGAAGGTGTCTTAATCATGAGTCTGGCATGTCTCTGATCAGTGGTATGTTCCCACCTTTTCACCATCTCTTGATAAGAGATCATTTATCCCACTAACTGCAGTTTGTTTAGAATTACCGCAGAAATCGCCGCTTCTTTAGGTCAGGACCTTGTTTTGCTAAGGTATCTGCGACCTCGTTTCTAACTATACCCATTATAAACTAACGCTATTTTGGAGAGCCAGGATCTGCAGGAGTTGACAACATTACAAGGTAATTTTAGAAGTTATCTTGGAAGATTTTTTGTCCCTAAGGGCCGCCTGAGTATGAAGATTTTCCTACTAACGTAGAGTTTGTCTATACATATCTGTAGACAGTAAATAATAGCTAACATCTCTGCCTGGAAGACCGTGACCCAACGACCGAGTCGACGAAAGCGAAGGGTTTTGGGATTGCCCAGTAAACAACCAGGCCAGAGTGTCCATGATGTCGGGAGCCATCCATAAAACAAATGATGACGCCCTTAGGAAAATGTGACTCCCCCCTTTCCGCTCTACCACGCTCTATATTGATCTCGCTCGAGAGTTCAGGGAGGGTACGAGTTTCCATAACATCGGAAGGCATTTGTAAGATTTTACTGGTCATAACCCGGCTAATGATGGTATGAGATTTCACTCCAGGGAAGTCTATCCATAGCCCTTGATTGCCCAGATGATATGAACTTTTCCTAGCGACTCCTTTGATACAATATCCAATGGAGCTAGAGAAAGAATTACTTCCATGGCCCTGGTTGGTGGTTGAAACAGCGTATCGTGATACCCAAGCAGGCCAACCTTTGAAGGGAGGTCAGACTGGCCTTAAAGGTAGAACTGCTCAATCTTACACCACCAAACCAGAGCACAATACGGTAGAACTAGTATAATAGCTGTAACAGTGTAGTCTAAATAGTATGCCATTTTAGGGGTAAGACCCCAAGATTTACCTATGACGCGGCGACATCGATTGAGTGCCATTTTAACCTGATTTATTCTTTTATCAAAATGTTGATTCCAGGTCAATTTACTATCAACGATGACCTCTAAGTGTTTGACCTCCTTCTTAACAATGATCTTTTCACCAAACAGAGTTGGTGTTCGATCAAAAGGAAGAATTTCTTTACGATAAGTAAAAGGTACAATAATGGTCTTCAAAAGATTAACCCTTAAATTCCGCTCAAAGCACCATGTTTGAACCTCATACAAAGCAGATTACATAGGTCCAATAAGGTAAGTTTATCAATTCCAATGTCATCCGCATAAACTTAGGCATATTATGCCATGAGTGTTTAACTTAGAAATGAGGTCGTCCACCACCAGGTTCCAAAGCAGGCGGGAGATACCACCCTGTGAACAGCCCCTGGAGTGTCGAACCTCAATTTCCTCTCCCAAAAATTGGGAGGCAATGATTCTGTCTTCCAAAACGGTTTGAATCCATTTACGAAACAGCGGAGCAATTGCTTTGAACTTAACGCATTGGCAATTGAAGTATAAGAGGTATTGTCGAAAGCTCCCTCAGTATCGAGAAAAGCTGCATGTGCAAATTACCTGTACTCAAGTTCTAAGGCGAGATTCCGGAATAGGTACAATAGCACGTGCACCAATGGTACCATTACGATACCCGCCTAAAATATTCAATGCTAACATATGGCATGTAACATATCAAATATCTCGTAATGAAGTGTCATGAATGAATATAGCGTGTAATTAAAGATAGTAAAAATGGTTCAGTAATAATGAGCATAAAATGATGATGGAGTGACCGGACATAAATAAGGCAGCGTCTGTAGAGGAGGCAAAGGAGTCAGACGTGTCTCCCTTGAGCGCCCTATCAAACGTCCACACGAAAAAAATTTATGTGTTCTATGGCAGATAGTAGAAACTAGTTTAGGAGCACAAATTATATTGTACCATATATCATTTAAATCTTTTAATACAAAGACATGGCATGTGATATATCAAACAACTCGTAACAATGTGTCATGCATGAATATAACGAGTAATCAACGATACTGGAAATTGGTTAGTAATACGTGTTCTACGGTACCATATGGTCCCATCGGAAACATTCAATGCAAGAACATGGCATGGAATATATTAAACAACTCGTAACGAAGTGTCATGCATGAATATAACGTGTAATTAATGATAGTAGAAATCGGTTTATTAGTACGTGTTCTAATGGTATTTTTAATGGTGCCATTGGAAGGTGTTCTAATGGAGTGTAGGGCAAAAGCCCCTTCGGACAAAGACCCCTTGGACCAAAGCCCCTCTGAAAAAAACCCCTTAGACCAAAGCCCCTCCGAACAAAAGCCCCTATGGACAATAACCTCTCTGAACACTTTTGCCTTTGAATGAAGTCCCAAATGGCATGCAAGAGAAAACATGCCTCATGTACCAGGAATAGAAGAGCTTATAAACTATTTTGACAGCATTTATGTTTCTGGAACAAATCGACGCGTCCAGCCATCAATGTTCAAGATGAGACAATCCAACAAGTGCGCATCAGAAGAATTCCTCATATGTTTCCACCTGAGTTATGGTATGTTCATGAATCAACAAAAAATGGCGAACATCGTACAAACAACTTGTGTGAAAGTTGGAATATTTCATTTCATGAACTTGTGGGACAAGACCATCCTACCGTTTGGAAAGCGATTCTAAATATCAGAAAAGATCAGGCCCTTGTTGCCACAGCTATAACTAACGTATCACATGGAATTCCACCTACAAAAAGAGTGAAACGTACTACTATTGATCACCAAAATCGCTTGAAGAAATTATACATTGATTTTGCAGACAAGAGGAAGAAGAAGTATTTCTACGTGGCATTGCTTAAAATATTAGATTGTAAAATAATGATTATGTAAACTGCTTTTTCAAATTCGGAAAATAAATCGCATGTCAAACATCTCATCATCTCATGTTTTATTTCTAGAAGGGCTTTTCTCCAAGGTGGGTTTTTTCCGGAGGGTTTATTTTCCGGAAGGGCTTTTATCCTACCGGCTTTTGTCCGAGGGGCTAATTTCCAGAGGGGCTTTGGCCGGACCCCGTTCTAATGGTACCATTACTGTATCATTCGGTTTTTCAATGCTAAGATTTGCCTTGTAATATACTTAACGCCTAACGAGTTTTTAGGAGATTAACTGCTTTCCACAGCAGATTGCGGTTAGGTCTAACAACATCAATAGCTAACATCTGTTAGGCATAGCTATTATTGTCAATAGCTAATTGCTAGAAGCTAATCGCTTGCGTCAACAGTAGATAATTACGTAGAAAAGCTTTAGCAATGGAAAATGAAAAAATAATAGATGCTTACACAGAATACTTCAAGAATTGACGTTCACTTCGTTTAATACGAGGGTTGGGGTATAAGTCATGGCAACTATATTTTTGGGAGAATTCGACCGTGGGTGGAAAATGCGAAATATATAGATGAAAGAACAAGGAATGGAGGCAATGTACGGACATTTAGCAACACGGAAATATTTTGCTCTTCATGTTTATTAAGGTAGTTGATATAACATTACAACTTTCATGTTCCGGAATCATTACAGCACACATACCCGTTCTAAAGGGCCTCAAAGTAGTCCCCTGAACGTTCACAGTACGCTGCCAACGATGTGACAGGCGCCCATATCATCTGCTTCACCATTTCTCTCACCATGTGGAAATCTGGTCATCTCCTGTTGCATAGTATTTGCAATGTCCATTCGTGTCCGAAGCTGTCTAACACGTAATGGTTCCTTACCGTCCGTATAAGATCAAAATCACATGGAGAAAAGTCCGGAGAGTATAGTGGGTGCTCCAATTCTTACCAAAGCCAGCGGAGACCGGCTATATTGATATACGAGCGTTGTTCAACTCGGGTTACATCCATCCTGCACGGCGGTTGACTAAGAACTGATTTAACATTGTTCTCTATGCAACAAAAGGAAATCACAGAGCCATCTGGTGTTGTGGAAATATACTATGAATGAACGGTTTCCTCGAGACATATGACCTTTTGTGATACCATCCTTTAGCTATGAGAAAAAAAAATAGTTGCCATGACTTATGCCCCAACCCTCGTATTATATAGAATGCCTAGAAAGAAAAGAACTTTTATTTGTTCGAATATATAAAGGAACACTATACATTCCATTTAAGGGAGGCCCGTAGGGAAAAGGGCTGTAACTTCTAACGTAGCTCCAATTTTCAAACTTAGGTATATAGTGGACATTTGGAGCTATCTTTTGGTGCACTATTTTTATGGAATACTATAATGATTTGGGTTCATATGAAATTTAAATTTTTTTGCATTCGGTCCGAATTACACAACGGGTAGTTTAAGTTGAACCAGGTGGTCCAATTACAACAATAGGCTGAGTAATAGCAGAAACTTTGTTTTAACTTATGTGTTTATCAGTGCACTGAAAAATACAAATGATCAGCAACCCTATGGAACGTATTAGATGGGATGAGCTTATATCTTAATTAAATAACGTGTGGGTTAAGCTTATATAAAGTCAAAAATATAAAGTTAAAAAGTTAGATATGTCAAAAAAACGTCATAATGTTCGGCTTGTAAATCGACCCTGGTATAATTTACACTAATTATATAAGGTCCAAATTACACAACACGCCAACAATTCTAAAATCAAAAATGGCGACCAACCTTCAAACCCTTTCTAACTAAAACCATGCCTATTAACAAGTACATAGACCCCTTTTCTTTAACCCATCCCTGATACATACTAGCACTGACACTTATAGTTACATACACGATTACTACTTACCTCAAAGTAACACGAGACCGTTCCAAAAGAGAAAATTTCACCAATAACTCACGCAATACAAGCCGTGTTGTTCATACGCTTCTAGGTAAGGGTTATGATTATTTTTTAATCAGGAGAGTGGCGTCATCTAACGTGCAATTGTGCAAAATATGGCTGGTTTGATTTACACAATGGTCCAAATTACACGGGTCTCATATAACCTTTTGGTTCTTCAATTTTATTCGTTTAAATTCTCTTTTTACGTTTGTTTAATTATTTAGGAATTTATAATTCAGTTTTCTGATTTACATAGTTTTATTTCAAGTGTTTTAAAATGCAGGTTAGTTCTAAGCAGCGTTGCCAGCGGAAGTGTTGCCGGAAATAAATTTTTCCACCCAGATTCTGGGTTTTTGTTTTCGTCACGTGCTATCTCTAATACTATGCTCAGGTATCGTAATCTGGGTTTTTCTGGGTTTTTATTTTCTCATCAGATATCGCTGGATAGGAAAAACCCTAGATTTGGGTGGAAAATCCAGGTCTGGCATCCGTGGCTGATGTCTCGATGCTGTAACTCGAAAAAGTGCTCCTTTTATCCGTCATGGCGGTAAAACATTCTTTTTTATTTACATTTGGAGAGCCAACCTTCTCCTCAAATTTAATAGGAAGCTAGATTAAAGAAAGCAGAACTAAGATATTTAATGTTTAGTGAATTCTGTTCTTACGAGAAATTTTCTCATTAACCGACGAACTACGACTTTCCGGGAAAATAATGACCGCCGAGATGGGATTGCAAAACGCTTTTCGCTTTTCAAAGCATTTTTTTTATTGTAGCGAGGATGTGTATGGGCGATATATAATAATAGTGTGTGAAATAATCATCTCACCTAATCAAAGTGTGTAAAAAAATCATCGAATTCAGCCATGAAAATTTGATCATTTATACCACAACAGAGTCTGTTCTGTTCAGTCGGACCTTAACAATTACCTACGATTTTCAGAAAGATTTCAATGTTGATTTCTTAAAAGAAAAATCAAAATCTTTAATTGATTTTATATGATAATGGTTTAAGGCAGCACATCATTCTACATAAACCATGATGCATAAAAACGACACCAAAAAGCGTTATGTTAAAAACCACATCGGATTAATTGTTGAATGACCCAAATGAGTGTACAACAATGTATGGAACTACAATTGAAGGAGATTTTTTTTAAATTTAGAGAGATTTGAATCAAAACTATTTATCTTGTATTTTAGTTATCACAAGCCCGTTGCTTCTTTCTTAGATTTTAATAATAATGAAAAAATTGATTTACAAAATCAACAACAAATTCACCATTTGTTTTTTGGAGAGTACCAATTAAAATTGGACTTCCTCTCTTTAGAAATTTCCGCCTGTTTCACTTGAGTCTAGCTCCTTCTTCAGTCTTTTGGACTGATTCACAGAGCTTTCTCCACGAAAATCGTTTAACCGTTCTAACAACTTTATTGTACTCAGCGAGGGCAATCTTATAATTATGCCAATCGTTGGTCTTTTTAGCCTTCCTAAAACGCTTCCTAGCTATTCATCTACGCTGAGAAAGATCCTGATTCCACGTACACAATTGGATCTACTTTTCTTCCTCAGCAAGGGACAATTATTGTGATACGATTGAACCAGGACTTGTTAAAATCCATTCGCACACAATTCCAGGTCAAACGCATCACGAATTTTAATCGGAAGACCTGAAATCGCGGAACAAACGTCCTCACGAAATTAGTCCAGTTCGTCCTCTGAGGATCCCTAAAGGTCCTATCCCAGTCCTCATCAGCAAGAAGAGAGAAATGTATATGTTGGTGGTCAGCCAAGGATAGTTTCTCATCAACATACCATTTCCTAATTCATTTACACATACTAGAGCAGCCAATTGTGATATCCATTACTTCCCTTCTTACTGCAGTAATCTAGGTTTATTACCTAGATTAAAAAATTCCCAGCTTTTTCTAAGATGAAGTCAAATAAAAACTTACCTCTCAGATTGGTGTTGGAACTCCCCCACATAATGTGTGAGCATTTGCGTCACAACCGAAAACGAGTTCCACGTTGTGGGGTGATCGAAGTTTCCCATATTCTTCTAAAGTCGTCGTTTATGGGTGTAATCTCCTCGAATGGAAGATAACCTGAGACAAAAATAATGTCCTGGTGCTTCCCATCCATTCGAAGGGTGATTTTTGCTACGGCCAAGTCCCTAGAACATAATTAGTACATAGGCAGTGCATTATTATTGTTTTTAATTAATTAACAACTACCAGGAGATGAGCATAAAATATCATAGATGAGCTTACCTCCTCACTTGGTCAAACCTCTAATTCCACCTTTGGAAATCCAAGGTTCTTGAATTAGAGCAATGTGAATGCCCTCAGCCAGAAAAGTTTCACTGAGGTTGGCTACCGCCAGTTTTTTATGCTGCAAATTTGCTTGAATGCATCTCAGCATCTGGCGGTAAAGATGTGGGGGGGTTTCCCTCTAACCTTAGCTTGGACCATGTATAGAAACCATTGTCTTTCTCGCAGAATCCTTGCTTCCAATTGGGGGATACCAAACACAATGGTTACTATATGATCCTCAAATTTGAGGTTCAGGATGCCCCATTGTGTTGAAGTCAAATCCTTGTTTTGGATATCAATCCTTTTCAGTATTCCTTTTCCAGAGTATTTACTGAAAAGTTCTGGGCGTTTTAAGATTATCTTGGTGATTTTGACGAGCATTCTCGCCTCACCCATCAAGAGAGTCTCTCCCTCCCAGGGACTAATCTTCCTGATTGATGTAATCAGTTAGTCACCAGCAGCTTCGTCCGCACAGAGCAAAAAAATGCTCCACTTCCAAGCGACAGTACTTAAATTGGGGTCCTGTGCCCGAAGGCATGCCCCCCATAAAAATCATAAGCTGCTCCTGGAAAGCTTCCAACTGCTGCTCAGTGAGCTGTTTGTCTGGATAGCCATCCAAGAAAACTGCCATTTTTATAGTTGTTAAAGACTTATGAAAATTTCCAGATTTGGGTTTCTTCGTAAGCTCTTTGCCATCTGGAGAAGGAATGTTACCCTCAGACCTGCGTGTTTTGGTCGAGGTTTGCACCTTCTTAACAGTGGGCAGTGGGCCGACCCTAGGTTTTTCAACCTTGGTGCCCTTTGCTGTTTTCTTCCTGAATCTACGGCATCTAGTCGGTCTAGGAGTAAGTTTGGAAACAGTCTTGTCACTATCCTCACTGGAGGCAGCACCCTGTGAAACATGCGGCGCTTCAGGTCCAGAAGCAGCATACTGGTTGGATTCAGTTGATACAACAGTGGGCACTTCTGCCATGTTGATGTCAACTGAGGGTTGCTGGTCCCCCGCAGGGTCACCAGATAAAGTAGGGTTTTTTTATCGTCCATACAATGGAGTAGTAAAAACAGGATTGACGGTCCATCCCGGGGGTGCCTGCATACCTAGATAAGGCTAGATACTCCTGAATGTCGCCAGGTAGACAGGAAGCTCCTGAATGTCGCAAGAGACACTTGCCATCCATCCTTCAGCACGGGTCGCATAACACCTTGGGTTCGGGGAGTTGGCCTGCGTCCCCTTGATATTCGGTTGATGTTCTGAGTTATACAACCGCGGATATTCGGCTATCCGCCACCTTAATAGCCGCTCAAGCCGATGCATAGTATAAGATATAAACTGAATTGTAAAATGGATAAAATATTTTATAATAATTGAAAAAAGGAATGAAAGTTCACGTGTCAGTGGAAGGTAAGGTGATAAACAGAAGTAAGGATACACAATTGGCAACAAATAATAAAATTTATTCGACTAGAATAGCAAATATCTTACACTTAGACCCGAAGTGGAAAAGCAATGAAACATATGCTTATAACATCAGACCTAAGGGTCGGCAGAAACTCTCTACAAATAGTTAACACACTAAAAGAGTTCCAAGTCGGTTAAGCCCCTGGTTAGGGAAACACCATATAGGGCACAACACAGTATTTCAAGGAGTCACGGGCAAGCGGTCGGAAACGTAGCGACCCATGCCTGCATAAAACTCGCACAGCCAAATAACGTAATTAAGCAGCACTTAAACGTGGGCAAGATTGAACGTAGTCAGGAATACTGTGAACACTAATTACACATGAAACCACCGGAAACTACTTGCCGCACCAGAACGATATGCACAGTCCTTAATTACAGTTTTATTCTTGAGGCGCACCGACGATAACGCAGTGAAAATTTAACTAATAGTAGTTTAATTGAAAAGTACGACAGGGTTATCTTTGAAGTGCACGGGCGTTCCCTCAGAGAAATGCAATCCTCCGTAATATTATTTAGAAGTTCATTGAAATTTAATTAAAGAATCGTTAGCCAAACTGCGGTAAGTTAAATATAGCAGGTGACGCGAAATGCCACAAAAGTTCAGTTCAGAAACAAAGTGTTAGCTTACCCTGCTAATCGCCTTTCGATATTGCCGTTAGTTGAACGCTAATAATCGCTGAATCGGTCCTTCAATCCAGCCGAGATCATCCACGACAAATCCATGAAATCCGAACGGGAAAATTCCGAATGATGGCGCAATAGCCATGGAAATCCTCTGCGTTTCCTTGCACAGTAGAAAATTTCCCTCGTGGAAAAAACTGAAGTGCACTAAATGTTCATAGTACAAATAAAGACATCGATATGCGGGAACTGAGATGTTCGAATGCAGAAACTCCTTCCTCGCTCCGAAGACGTAATTTCGTTAACGTTAACTGTCCTTTCAATTCGTTTTCTCGTTCCGTCTTGATCGATGGCGTGCCTAGATCAGGGAATAGGGAGAACTTCTATTCCCTGCCTAGATTCTGAAGATTTTTCCGGAAACGGAATCGTCGAATCTCTTAAGTCTTCCGCTTCGCTTCCGCTTTCCATTCTCTCGCCTCGGGTTGATCGCGTCGGCTGGCTTCGCTCTCTCCCGAGACGCCCGAGCATCCTCATTTGATGTCACGGCCGTTTACGTTGGGTAAACGTATCTCGTCCTATGGTGCTTGAAAACGGACCGTGACAGAAAGACCATTTTATCGCTCTAATTTCTATAGTTAAAGCAAGTGGTTTGCATTGATCGCCATCCCTAAGAATTCCTCGAATGTAGTAAAAAATTTAAATAAAACTCCATTTGGGTTTCTTTTCCAATTATTTTTACAGTATAATACACGGCAATATGCGGAGCCATAAACTGGCTTTTCCATTCCATATTTTTTCAACTTCAGATATACTTCGACAAGTAGAAAAATTGTAAGCTGTAAGCGTAACGACGAGCATTTGAACGAAGGGTGATGCGTAGCCATAGATCATAGAGTAAGTAAGAATGCTTAGTTTCTCTAGGATGCGCAGCAGTCCTGGGCATTACAGTTTTTCAGGCAGAGTCGCCCCCCTATTCTCTATGAGAATAAGGTGGGAAGGGGGTCATTTGGCCAGAAGTGATATAAATGCCTTACTTTGCATCGGTATTTCGATATCATTGGATGAGAGCGAACCCATGACGAAAGAAACCTCCATCATCAGGAACCAAAGCATGGCAAATATGTTAACAACAGTCTTGTGATAGTGATACTTGATGACTCGTTCGCTCTTTCACAATTCTCATCCTTTATATTATTTTTTAATTAAATAAAAGTAAAATACCAATATAATTTTTATAAAATATTCTTACGTTTTAATAAAAACACAGAGACAAGGACGATAACATATTTCTCGTTAACATTCCTCGTTAAGATTTGAAATTGAGTTGGCCTGACTGTTAACAGTTACTAGATCAATCTTTCGTTGGCCTGACCATTAGCAGAGATAACAAGTCAGGCAACCGAAATGCCCAGGACCGATAGGATTTTAAAGCATTCGAGAAGAATAAAAAGGAAAGTATTTGATTTCTTAAGAAGTCTTTGGTTGTTAAGATTAGATGAGGTTGCTAAGGAAGCCTCTGGTTGCTATGCAAGGCCTACTTCTAAAGGAAATTCATAGTTCAAACTGATTAAAACAATCTGAAAAGTTTAATGCAGAAAGTAGCAATTCTCTATAGATTAAACATATAAGAATCCTTTAAATTGCAAGCATTCCAATTTAATGAAACCTGCGTTAATTATCGAAGCGTTCTGTGTAAGGGTGAATTCTTTCTTCATAAACAGTTGCTAACGCTTTTCTACGTAACCATGTACTATTGAAGCGAACGATTAGCTACTAGCTATTGTTAAAATTTGCAGAACACAAATTAACTCTTGATAATAAAAGGCATAAGTAATTACATGCTATATCTTTCCAATGGTTCAATAATGGTATCTTTAAAAAACGCATCATGGAACCAATATCGACTATCATTAATCTTACGTTACATTCATTTATGGCACGTCATTCCAAGTCCTTTGATATATTACATGCCATATTTTAGCATTGAAAGTTCCAATGAACCTAAATGGGTCCTCTAAACCAGCTGCCTTGGAACCAGTTTCGATTGTCATTAATTTTAGCATATATTCATTCACTACACATCATTCCAAGTTGTTTGATATGTTACATGCCATATTTTAGCATAGAAAGATCCAATGAACCAAATGGGTCCACTACACCAGCTGCCTTTGAACCAATTTCGATTGTAATTAATTTTACGTTATATTCATGCATGACACATCATTCCAAGTTGTTTGATATAATACATGTCAAATCTGAGCTTTGAAAGTTTCCCCTGAACCGTACTAGTTCCATTAAACCAGTTCAGACTGATATTGACCATCAAGGAAGACGATCACGTGTCTTCACTTAATTCACAAGCCTTTTCTGTTTTAGCTATGGAATGCCAAAGAAAGAACAGTATTTGGCAATGCACAGGCAATTTATACATGGAATTGTATAGTGGGGTCCTATGTTATTTTTAACCTTTTGAACCGGAAGTAGTTCACCGATTTTTTCCACCAACGAACTCAGTCTTCCGATTTCCTTAAGTTGTCGAATGGCGAAAATGGAAGTCGAAAATTCGGAAGCGTTCGAAAGCTACAGCACCAACAGACCGACAGACGGACGGACAGACCTGTCGGTCCTAATAATTTCCATGTTATTTTATAACAACTTTATTTATGGAGGTATTTCCCATTATTAGGACCGATAGGTACTTATGTTTTCACAATGTGCGTCCGTCCGTCCGTCCGTCTGTCTGTCTGTCTGTCTGTCCGTTGGTGCTCTAGCTTTCGAAGGCTAAGGTCAAAAACTCTCACCGGTGAGAAGAGTTAGCGCTTGGTCGGTCAGAAATCCCAGTGAGAAAACTGTGACGACATTTTAACGCGGTCAGAAACGCGAGTTAGTGCTGCTATGCCTAACCGGATAGTCTCACCGTCCTCACCGGGAAAAAGTCGGTTAGCCCAGTGAGAAATTACGTCATCATTCTCTCACCGGTGAGGGTTTTTGACCTTAGCCACACGCTTCCGAATTTTCGACTTCCGTTTTCGCAATTCGACAACTTAGGGAAATCGGAAGACTGAGTTCGTCGGTGGAAAAAATCGGTGAACTACTTCCGGTTCAAAAGGTCAAAAATA
>JAHWFO010041609.1:0-31089 GCA_023313115.1 Rhysida immarginata | reverse complement strand
TTTTCACTGAAGTAATAATCACGATGATGGTTCGATTACAGTTCTCTCAACACGGGTTTCGATGGACGTGCCTATTGCGGTACTAAGCAACTTTTCCATGTTCTGGCGATTTTCACGGTTTTTTTCTGCTGGGTTCATTGATTAAGACTGTTTTGCGATTAGCTATGTGCTGTTCAAGAATCTCTTGGAAATTACCCTAAAGAACACGGACTTCGTCCCATGAATTGAATTTTATTTTACTGCACTTGAGTGACCGTTACCTGTCTTGTTTATTTTTACGGTTTATTCATTAATGTATGAATTCTTCATTATTCCATTTCTTTAAATGTTTTATTATGTGTTCTTTTTCTTTTCCAGCCCTGTGTCTATCTGGGGTGTGACTCCAACTGCCCTTTAACCTCGTTCTTCTCAGCACTGTTTGTACTATGTTTAGTAAATAGTTCCCTCACCTGGTCTTCCTATGTCTGGTAATGTCTTCCCCAGTGGTTTTACCTGTATACTTCATGCCCCTCTTTTCTTGCTCATTGCCCTACACTTACTGACCACTCTAGTGTTATGTTCTTTTGCTCTTTGTTGTTTTTTTTTTCTGTTCTTTTCTAGGAATCACTCTCTGATCGACGGGTCTGTTTTGTTTTATTTTTGCTACACTCCAGAAGTTTTTTTTCTGCCCACAACGCAAACCTTTGCTGAGTGACTGTAGTTTTTCCTTCCGATAAATTCCAAACGAACAGTTGCTACCGGCCTGTCTTCCTCTGTGACATAACTATACCAGAGCCATTTGTCCTCTGATCGTGGCTCTCGGCCCTACTTCCCATAGGACAAGGACGTCATCTCTGATGAAGCCTTTTACCTTATTATCATATATATCAGCAATTATCTTCATTTATTCTGAGTAGCAATAAAATAATTTTGTTTGGAGTTGGATTCTTATTATTATTTTTCTTAACTTTATCTTTGGTGACTTAATGTCTTATTTGGGATGTCTCGGGATTAAAAGATCTGTTTGCTGGGGTGCTTACAGGGACGCGATTTAATGTTATTTAAACTTTAACCTTCACTTTGAAGACTTAATTTCATAGCTCTTGGGCTTCAGATATAAGCTTCTTAGATTTTCGTTGTATTTAAATACCTAATCAATTTTTTCGGGTTATTATTTCTCAACCATTCTTTACTTCCTGGACTTAATGTTTGAACTGGAACCGCTTGAAACAAAAAGCGCGTTACAGTATGTATGTTTGTCCACGTATTTCTCAGAAACTAGAAATCGAAATGCAATAATTCTTTTTTTTTGTTGGATTAAGTATCTTTCAATTTAGGATAAATCAAAGTTTCATCAAAATCGGTTCAGTAGTTTTCAAGATATGGACTGATATAGTTAGGCGATAGTGAAAGTTTCATTAAAGTCGTTTTTTACTTTCTTATACATAGTATAAGGAAGTATTGTAATCACGAAAATTTTCGACCTTCAGATTTTCACGAATCTTCACGTTTTAGGATCCTTAGATTACGAAAAAGTGATTTCTGGAAAATGTCTGTGTATCTGTGTGTCAGTCTGTGTGCCACGATAGCGTCCAAACGGCTAAAGCTATCGAGACCAAACTTTAAACTTAAGATTGTAATCTTCCTCGGGAGGTCTGATTAGTTTTCCACTAAAATCGGTGAACCGGAAGTATCAGTTTACTCCAGTGCCAAAATATAAATTTTGAAATATCTCGTTAACCATTGCGTTTATGAAAATTTTGAAAGGATTGAAAGGTGTTGCAATTACAATTTTATACAACTTTTGTTAACAAAATTTTTCAAAATTCCAACCAGAAGTACCAGTTCTATTCTTGACAAAATCCTGTTTTTGCTAATACAGGCGAAGAAGACGGTATAGGAAAATTTGGAATCTATAACAGTGTTTAGAGGCTAATATGAAGTAACTTTTATTCACAAACCATTACAAAACTTCTATTGGAAGTAGCCATTTTAGACATTTGTTTTATTATTAGTAGTAACTTTTTTCCATTTATTGTAATATAATTACATATTTGGAAGAGGAGTCTCAAAAAGTTAACATCAATTCAATTTTATACTTTTGCAATATTTAAAATTTTACATTTTCTTTTACAAAATATCCTTTCTTTTTTCAATTATCTATTTTTCTACAAAAATCTTTTATAATGCCTATTAATTTGATTTCCATTTAGATAAATTTCTTCCCAATTTTCCTTTCTTTCTAAACCTTGTTTCCTTCTCTCTTCATCTACCATTTTACAGTCAAATAAAACATGTTCCAATGTTTCTAAATCTACTTTACATCCTCTACATCTTTTTTCCTCCTCACTTCCATACACTTTATTACCCACCAGAATATTTCTACATCTAATTTTAAAAATAGTATTTTCACTCTAATATTATTTTCTATTGTTAAATATCTTTCTATTTGCCAATTTGTCGTAAATTTTTTAAATATTGTATATGATACAGAATTATTTATTCTTTCCACCCTTTCATCCAAATTCCTTTGCAACTATTTTCTTCATTATTTTTTCATTTAATTCTTGCAAACTAATTTTTCTTATCCAATTAGGGGCAACACGACACATCTCCATATTCTTCCGGTAGATTTTCCTTTATTTTAATAATCCATCTATAACCCTTACCCCCTCTAGCCATGTTTTAAACTTCTTCCCAACAAATCTGTACCAATCTATTCTCTTGCATATCTTCAATCTTTTCAATATATTTTAAAGCTTTCCTCACTAGATTAACCTTCAACTTTACTCTTCCTATTTCGGTCAAGACTGCCCAATTTGGTGTACTTTTTCTCAATTCAAAAATCCATTTAAAAAATTCTTTCATCTTCTTCCCATCCCCATATATCTGCTATATACTCAACTATACTTTTTTACTAATACATCAAACATCTTTATCATGATTTTAACATCATTCATCTATGTTCTTTACACCAATGACCACACCTGCTTCATTGCCATTTTTGCCTTTTCACTAATTTCTTCCTTCTGTTTCCCATAACTATTCTTTGGAGTAAACCACATGCCCAAATATTTATTTTCTCTCACTATTTCAATCTTTTCATTTCCCCATTTCCATTTCCTTTTATTCTACCTTTCCCACCCTTTTTAAACACCATCATTTTCGATTTATTTACATTTAATACCAAATCATTTTTTCTCAAAAAATCATCTACTCGTTTTAACATCTTTTCCATTTCTCCTGACAGTTGTTTTATTTTTTCTGTATTTGGACCAGGACATTTATGTATAAGAAAGTCGGGTGGTGACCACACCTCATTTTTTATACTCTGTTTAATCTTGTGGGGTTTTTTTTCATTCTTATTGCAGGATTCGTCTTAACTCGTGACTCCGTCTCTGGTGAACCCAGGAATCTGCTTGTTACTCCTAATTGAGAACTTCCGCAAGGGACCTTTTACTTTTTTATTTCCAATTGGAATTGCCGCCCTGTATAGACTGAACCCAATTTTATTCATCGCACGTTGAGAAGATCCTCAGTGTGTCCTCATTTTGGCGTCGATCTGGATTTTTATTTTTCCTTTATCTATTCAGTCAAATTACTCCTTTTTCTATTAGTTTGCAGCGACTATCGCTTTTATTTATTTTAGTTTCTGGACAATTTTCTTAATCTCTACTTAATTTTTCTGTGCATACAATAAAATTCAATTTCGATTAGATGAGTCGTGTTTATTTCTTTTGATTAATATTTCCTGGGACCGTAAAAAAAGGGGTTAATCAGTAAAGAGGGATTTGCTTTTTGGGGACCCTGCCCTATTAATTTTAACGCTAAAATTTTGCCTATATCTACTCGCCCCACCTTTTAACATTTAATTATCTCTTTAAGCGAGGGTGTATTGCAATTAATTCATTTTCTGAATTTTGGGGGAAAGGAGGGTTTTTATGTTATCTCTGCTCTTGGCTGGACGTACTGTCCTCCAGCACGTTACAGTACGGTTTTTTCCAATCGAAATTGAATTTTATTGTGTTCCACTTCTTAAAGGACTTCAAGGAGCTATAGGAGGTAACAGTTTCCCTTTTGCCCCTTTCGAAGATTATTTGTTTAGGTAAGTGTTATTGTTCCAAGTTTAAGGATAGTTGTTTTATTAATTTTTAGGTGCTAATTTCTTTTCCCTTAACTATGCCTGCTGCTTAGAAGTTTATTTAGAGCTTCCTGTTGTCTTGAATCTTCCGTTTGTAAGTTAGTAAGTACCTTACCTTTAATTAGAATATTTTTGTTTTGTTTCTTTCTAGGTTCTGTCACCTTTTGAAAAAAAAAAAGAGAAAAAACTTTTTTCTAGCCTTCTTGTTTTCCCCCTGCTTTTCCTGTCTTTGCTCTAGCAACCTTCATGCTCATTTTGGTTAGTCCCATAATTGTGGGTACGGGTTTTCTTTTGGAGTTCACTCATTTTTTCGTAGTGGAGCCGGCTCATCTTGTCGGGTTCTGCGCATGGCTCGTTCTCCTAATGCCTGGTTTTCCAGTAAGTGTGTGAGCATGCGAAATCCCAAAGGTGTTTTAGTCCCGGAACTTGTGCAGGGTTTTCCTTGCGAAGTTTTTTAAGGGTCCTAGCCTGTTTCTGTGCGAAATGGCGGTGTTTTGCTTAGCCTCTCTATATATTTGTCCCCTTTGTACAAATTTTTTACAGCTGTTATGACTTCCATCTTCGAGTGGTTTTCCTTGAAAAGGCCAGGGTGCCGGTAGGAATTCGAGGTTGGAAATTATCACGATGTGGGGTTTTTTTTTGGTTTAAGATTTTTTAGTTAATTTTTTTTCTATTTTTCCGTGGGTTTGGGCAAATTTTTTTTCTTGTAGGTGCTAGGGTTTTAGACTTCTCCTTGCTCTTTCTTTTTTTTCTTATTTCTCAGTAAGGTTTTTGTATTAGCTTCTCTAGGTCCTAGTCGTATCTGTCGCGTTGTGATATTTCTTTAAAGTTTGGTAAAAAAAAACTTTGCTTCTTTTTTTTACAGGAACTCTTTCCAAATTATTGATCGTTGAACTTTGCGTAGATTCGGTTGTCTTAGTCTAATAGAAAAAAAAAAGGAATATAGAAGGAAAAAAAAAGGGGGGAAAATACAGATTTTTGTTTGTTGTTCGAAGGGGAGGTTGTAGCGTGCAAGTGCTCACTCGACGCTTTTACGTTCAGCGAAGTCACAGTTCTTAACGGCTCGCGAGTTTATTCGTTTAAATTAACCGCCAGTTCGTCGGTCCTACCCGGTTCAAACTCGACTTTCTTGGGCTCAGATGGTAATTGGAACTCGTTCTTCCCTTTTTGATCATTAGAGAGTTTAAGTTACACGTTAACGTGAAACGCCAGTGACGTTTCAGTACGTGAATGACGTTGCAGAAACGTCATTTCCGCATAAAATCTTGACGTTGACGAGTAGACTTCACGGAGCTTCGTGCGCGATGCGAGTGACGTTTCCATTTAAGTGTACATACAGTACATTACAATAAATAAATGCATAAAGCAAGCCATGTTTCTTTACTTTAACTATCCATATTACAAAGTATATTCATATAAACTTTAACTTTTTAATTTTATAAAAATATTATAATAATAAATTTTCTATTTCATTAAAAATATTACCATAAATAACGTCATAAATAAACTTTTAAATATTGTAATACCTTTTTAGGGTTTTTATCTTTCGAATATTATTATATTCCATTTTCATGGGCAATAAATGTATTATTATTTTTTTTTTCATAAAATTTGCGTTTCATCTATATCTTGAGTTTAATTTTACCACTTTACGTAGGATCCGTAGGGGGTTTACTTTAACTCCCACCATTACTTGGAAATCGTCTTTCTCGGGTTAATCCCGTTTCTAATCAAAAATTAACTGGAACGTTTTAATGATATAGACCTTTTCCTTGCTGAGGGTCTGCATTTAAGTTTATTTTCCATTTTTTTTCCCCTTTCTCTCACCTGTTAGTTTTTAATTCTTAATTTTTGTGTTTGTTCATAGTATTTAATTATTATTTGCATTCTTTTCGTTTACGTGTTTTTCATCAACCCCGTTTTGGGCTATTGGCCTGTTGGAGGGCAACATGGGGCTCTCCCCTCCGGAGTATCTGGCGGGGTATTCCCCTTTTGCTGCTACAATTATTATTATTATTGTTGTTGTTGTTGTTGTTGTTAAAATTTATTATCATAAATAACTGTTTAGATTATTGAAATATTATAATAATGAATGAATGAAATCGTTTATTCCTGAAGGGAAATCGAGATCCGAAACTGCTTATGCCACCAAAGCTGGACTGAAATATATAAAACCACAATACAAAAAAAGGGCCAGGAACAATTAAAAAAATCAATATCCAAATCGTCCAAATAATCAATACGTTATATTTTCATATTAAAAAGATACACAAACCCTCTTTTATTCCTAATATATCTTTCCAATCTGTTAATAAGCCCAACATGCTGTAGTGCCCGGGCAATAACTCCATCTACTTGGGGTCCAAATAAGCATTTGCTATCAATGATCATTCCCAAGTCTTTAATTTGATATACCCTAGTATTTTTCTCCTTCAAGTTTCTATTGAAAAAATGGGGCTGGTTTTCTTTGTAAGGGTCATCATTTTTGTTTTGGCAAAATTACATTTTAATCCATTTTTTTATGCAAAGTGCATAAGCTGTCAACTTCTAACTGTAGCTCATTTTGTCAATTTGGGAGTTGATATCTTTTGATAATTTTGCGTCCTCAGCATAAGAAAGATTATTGATTTTTAATTTATATGTAAGCCCATTTATAAATATTATAAATAAATAAGGTACCAATGGACTACCGTCCGGGATTACTATTGTTTGTTTATATCCTTCCTTATGTATAATAAGGGTGAGTGTCATATCGCCAGATTTCACAAAAGAAATCAGGCGATAAGTCAAGAAAAAATAATAATCAAAGGAGGAGAATTACAAACAAAAAATAGAATTAGACAAGCTCCAGCCTCCTCCAGATAATAGGAGATGCCAGAGGAGAGCCGGGTTACGTAATACAGTCGGATTGGTGAAGGAAGAGAGGTCGACCAATCAGCGAAGAGAGAAAAAAACTAACTTTTTTCAAAGAAAAAGAAGAGACAGAGGGAAATTAGAAAGAAACGGGACGGTCGGAAGAGTTATGAGAGAAGGAATGGGTACGATAGAGCAGCGAAAATAAGGAGCGACGGCTGTAAGAAGAAGGAGCCGCCCAGAGCTGCTACGAGCAATTCCTTAGACGACGCCCGAAAATTATCTACGCAGCTGAAGTCGAAGAAGACGAGAAACTTCGATGCTGGTAGACAGCCGTTAGACAAAAGAAAATATCGCCGGAGTGATTTCTCAGGTGGGACTACACTGTATGTTAAGGAGAGGGCACATGGTGCAGTTAATAAGCGTGCTCGACCAAAATTCGTCAGAGACGGGATAACAGAACTCAATAAATGTGCCGTTAATAGAAACTTAAAAGACTCTTTATCGAAAGGTGAACATTCTGCTGTGGAGAGGGAAAACGTATGCTTAAGTTCAGCGAGTGACTGCGAACGAAAGGAGAAGCAAGGTTCCCGGCAGCGAGCGTTAATTCCGCCCGATAACGAAGCCATAAAGGGTGTTGCTGGGTGTTGTCTGTACTATAGTTTTCAAGTTTCCTGTAAATGGCATTGCATTGGGTTGAAAATCCTGCGTGTTATGAACAAAAAACTTACGAAAACATTTCGACCTTTTTAAAGAAACGTTTATATATCCATGAATATACGTGCTATTCTCATACAAATGAACACAGAAAAGTAAAACAAGCCTCTTAAGCATATGACAGCTACAATGCATTTCAAGCATCATTTTTTACAGGGTGATTCCAAACATTATTTTTTTGGTTCACTTCTTTGCTGGTCCCCTATTTGCCTTCGGGAGAAAACCTTCGCTGAAATATATGAGGTGTAACATCCTTTTTACACTCCTGAAATTTCAAGATAATTAGCCAAGTATTTTTCTAGATATTCGACAAAACGTATAAAATCGAAAGTGTCCAATTACTTTCTTCCAATCATTGTAGATAAGGTTGAATTTGTAACAATGCATAGAAATCCTGTTATTCAGGCTTTTCTTAGAAAAGAGATTTCTTAGTACTTAACAATTTCTTGAAAATCTTTAAAAATGATCAGTAACTTGAGATAATGGAGAGTTAGCAGACTATTGAGAAAGAGTGGAAAGACAACAGAGGAAGCACTCCTTTAGCTCCTTGCTGTATTGAGCAAATGGTAAGCATTCCTTCAGATCCAAACATTTCCTAAAAATACATTTTGACTATATTCTGTGGGAATGTGTATATTTTTGAAACTGAGATGCTGATGATGCGATGATTGAACGTTCCTTTCTAAGAATTAATAATAATGAGCATAGAATATAGTCAAAATGTGACGAAGTGACAGCACATTAATATATTGATGAGGCAAAGGAGTCACGCGCGTCTCCCTTGAGTTCCCTATTATACACCCAGACTACTGGCAAAAATCTGTGTCTGGAAAGGAAAAAGAAATAAAGAATATTGGTCAGAGAAACTCTGCAACTAAAACAGAAAAAGCTATACGGACATTTGAAACATCTGAACAACGGCAGTTTCGAATAAAGCAGGAGGGTATAAGAGCTTCTACGTCAAGGGCAAGAAACCCTTGCACTAGTCTAAAGTATCTGGTGATGCTCCACATTGGTGAGGCAAGTCAAGAAGAGTTTAGATTAAGTCCCGGTATAATACCTAGAATTACTGTTTTTCGTATTTTTCGTAGAATGGATAGTCCCTTTGCTCCATGTTGTATTGATTGAGTTAATATTTAACTAATTGGGAGTTATAATTAAATTTTTTGAGAATGTTTTGTTTACCTACAAGTGTAATTATCCCGGGCAACGCCGGGTACCTCTGCTAGTCTATAAAGGGTGTTTCAAAATTATGTACAATAAATTTAGTGACATATTCTTCAGGTCAAAAGAAGACGAAAATGTTCTATAGCACTTTGTCTGCAAACGACTTGTTTGCGAGTAATCCAATATCATACAGTAGGGAAGCACGGTAGTTAGCGGACGATATTTTAGCAGTTCCAGCGTTTCGACCCAACACTAGGTTGAGTGGTTTGTTCCATTTAAACCTACTTTAGGGTTGTTCCATTAGTTGTGTACGGTTGTTTCCATTACTGTAGTTTCACTACTGTACATCCACTAGGAATATCAATTTCAGAACGTTTGCGTGCTTTGACATACGCATTACGATTTACGTAAAAAAAAAAAGTCATGTACACGTGTTCCAATGCAGAATACACTGACATGCACCTAATGTATGGTCTTGCGGACGGAAATGCTGTGGAAGCAAGAAGACTCTAACAAGAACGCTTTCCGAATAGACGTTTGCCAAATAACCGAACATTTGTATCTGTCGACAGACATTTGAGGGAGCGTGGTTCCTTTAGCCGTCAAACAGGACAAGGGCGGCCTGTAGCACATTCTCCGGATGAGGAGGATGTGATAATTGACATCATACATGATGAACCACAGACAAGCACCCGTCGTATTTCTTCCATGGTACACATTCCGCACTCATCTGTTTGGCGCATTCTTCACCGTCAGCTTTTGCATCCATACCACCTGCAACTGGTTCAGGCACTGAACCCAACGGACTATCCACACCGACAACGATTTTGCCAATGGATACAACGTCGTCATGCTGCAGACCCTAGTTGTCTCAGCCAGATACTTTTCACGGACGAAGCAACCTTCACCCGGACAGGAATCGTAAATTCTCACAACCAGCACCATTGGGCAGATGCTAACCCGCATGTTACCAGAGCTCGAGCGCATCAAGAGCGTTTCTCCATGAACATTTGGTGTGGAATTGTCGGAAATAACTTAATTGGCCCTTATGTGTTGCCGCCACGATTGACTGGGCGAACGTATCTTTTGTTTCTGCAGAATGCATTGCCAGAATTACTGGAATATGTTCCTCTTTTGATAAGATCTAACATGTGGTTCATGCATGATGGCGCTCCAGCACATTTCAGCCATGTTGTGCGAGCACACCTTAATGCTGCATACACGAATCGGTGGACAGGTCGAGGTGGACCAGTAGCCTGGCCTGCAAGATCACCCGACCTTAATCCCTTGGACTTTTTTCTGTGGGGTCATGTGAAAACGATCGTCTACAGCACAGAAGTTCCTAACATTATGGATCTGCGACAACGAATTGAAATGCACGCCAAACCGTTCGTAATGCTGGCGACGAACTCTTCCATGACATCAGACGGTCGCTCATGCAACGAGCCGAAGCGTGCGTGCGAGCTGGTAGCGGGCACTTTGAACAATTCCTGTAATTTGGAGCCACGGGTTTAGTTGGCTGTATCGCGTAAATAAATCGTTTCCAAACAAAGTGGTATAGAACATTTTCGTCTTCTTTTGACCTGAAGAATATGCCACTAAATTTATCTTCTCTTCTATATATATAAAGAAGGATGTTTGTGAGTCTGTCTGTGGGTCTGTACGTTTTTTATACAAATCTACAGTTTTATTCCGATCTTGATGAAATTTCGCATACATGACCTTCAAAGCATGAGGAAGGTCACTGTCTACCTCAGATTTCGGAAAAATAATAAATATCGATAAAAAATCGATATTCATGGTTATGGCAAGGCATATTAATGAGAAATATCTCATGACCAACAATGCAAGGCAAAGTTTGTACAACAATAGGTATCAACAATGGTATCAACACGCAATTCACAAACACTCTGCATGAACCAACAATCAATATCTCATGACTAACAATGAAAGGAAAAGTTTGTGCAAGTGTAATTATCCCGGGCAACGCCGGGTACTTCTTCTAGTTGTACATAATTTTTAAACACCCTGTATATATAAAGATGCATGTTTGTTGGTTTGTTTGTTTGTTTCTTTTACAAATCTACAGTTTTATTCTGATCTTGATGAAATTCAGCATACTTGACCTTCAAACCATGAGGAAGGTCACTGTCTACCTTAGATTTCTGAAAAATAATTATCATGGATAAAAAATCGATATTCATGGTTATGGAAGGGCATATTAATGAGAAATATCTCATGACCAACAATGCAAGGCAAAGTTTGTGCAACAATAGGTATCAACAATGGTGTCAACACGCAATGCACCAACACTAGGCAGGTATCGAAAATATATATCTCATGACCAACAATGAAAGGCAAACTTTGTCAAAAAGCTAAATTAAACCTCCAAATTGGATAAATAATAACTCAATCACTACAATATAGAGCGAAGGGACTATCCATTCTAAGAAAAATCCGAAAGACAGGAATTTACCTCTTCAATGAAAAAATCCATTCTAGGTGATATACCGGGACTTGATTTACCGAAAAAAAAAGTTTTAAAGGCTCACAATGGATGGACCTCTCCAAGGATGCCTTCTAGTCTAAATAATTTTTTACTCACGTAATCTTACTTTAGATGTACACTTGATGTTGTTGCAATTTCCTTTCTTCTTTCGATGTCTTGAAGCAAAAATTGGCCATTCATCATTTTGTGTAGTCTAGCGGTCGCCGATTCTTCTATATACTTGCTTACCATTTGCTCAATACAGCACGCAGCTAAAGAAGTGCTTCCTCTATCGTCTTTCACTCTTTCTGAATAGTCTGCTAACTCATTATCTCCAGTTACTGATTATTTTTAAAAATTTTCAAGAAGTTGTTAAGTACTAAGAATTCTCTTTTCTAAGAAAAGCCAGAATAACAGGAATTCTATGCATTGAATTCTATATTGCACAAACTTTGCCTTGCATTGTTGGTCATGAGATATATATTGTTGATCCTTGCATAGTGTTGGTGCATTGCGTGTTGACACCATTGTTGATACCTATTGTTGCACAAACTTTTATTTGCATTGTTGGTCATGAGATATATATTGTTGGTCCGTGCAGAGTGTTTGTGATTTGCGTGTTGATACCATTGTTGATACTTATTGTTGCAAAAACTTTGTCTTGCATTGTTGGTCATGAGATATTTCTCATTAATATGTCCTGCCATAACCATGAATATCGATTTTTTTTTCAATAATTATTATTTTTTCGAAATCTGAGATAGACAGTGACCTTCCTCATGCTTTGAAGGTCATGTATGCGAAATTTTATCAAGATCGGAATAAAACTGTAGATTTGTATAAAAAACAAACAAACAAACCCACAAACAAACAAACTTCCTTCTTTATATATATAGAAGAAGATTTCAAGTTGTAACAATGCATAGAATTCCTGTTATTCAGGCTTTTCTGAGAAAAGAGTTCTTAGTACTTAACAATTTCTTGAAAATCTTTAAAAATGATCAGTAACTGGAGATAGTGGAGAGTTAGCAGACTATTGAGAATGAGTGGAAAGACAAACAGAGGAAGCACTCCTTTAGCTCCGTGCTGTATTGAGCAAATGGTATTCATGTCAATAGAAGAATCGGCGATCGCTAGACTACACAAAGAGATGAATGGCAAAGTTTTGATTCAAGACATCGAGAGAAGAAAGGGAATTGCAACAACATCAAGTGTACATCTAAAGTAAGATTACGTGAGCAAGAAATTATTTAGACTAGTAGTGGCATCTTTGGAGAGGTCCATCCAATGTGAGCCTTTAAAAAAAATGTTTTCAAATTTTCATTAAGAATTTTTACTGTATTAATTCTAAGCGTTTTCATATGTTTATTTTTAAGATATTTCAAAATATATTCCAAAAAAAAGCCCAAGCCACGCCAGGGATGTCACCTAGCTTATTTGGTAACACAGCAGATCCAAACATTTCCTAAAAATACATTTTGACTATTTTCTGTGGGTAAGTGTATATTTTGGAAACTGAGATGCTGATAATGCGATGACTGAACGTTCGTTTCCAAGAATTATTGACAATGAGCATAAACTGAAGATGCAGTGACAGAACATTAATAAGGCAGCATGGATTGGCAAAAATTTATGTCTGGAAAGTAAAGAGAAAGAACGAGTATTGGTCAGAGAAACTCTGCAACTAAAAACAGAAAAAGCTATAGGAGCGTTTGAAACACCTGAACAATGGGAGTTTCGAATAGAGCAACAAGGTATAAGAGCTTCTACGCTTGAGTCTAATGTACCTGGTGATGCTACACTGTGGTGAGGCAAGTCAAGAAGAGTTTAGATTAAGTCCCGATATGTCACCTAGACTTCCTTTTTTTCGTATTTTTAGTAGAATGGATCATCCTTTTGGTCTGTGTTGTATTGATTGAGTTATTATTTAACCAATTGGGAGTTATAATTTAATTTTTTGAGAATGTTCTCTTTACCTACAAGTGTAATTATCCCGGGCAACGCCGGATAACTCTGCTAGTTGTATTATAAGTCTCGAACAGCACGTGGCAGTGAGTCAAATGAAAACCGTAAAATTGTAATTAAAATTCCAAATCTCGCCCAACCGTGTTTTAAGTCTGTATATTCGTTAAAAATGAGTTGTAGAAATATCCCGTAGGTGGCAAGAAAGTAGAGATAAGCAAACAACGTCACAGCAGCAGTTTAAAGATGGCCGCCCTACTTCAAACATGCACCAAAGAAGAACAGCTTTCAGTTATCCGATTTTTGAGTAGTGAAGGTGTGTAACCTATTGAAATTCATACAAGAATGAAGCTTCAGTATGGTGATGCATGTTTGTTACAGCGGCAAGTTTATGAACGGAGTGTGAAATTTTAAAACGGTATGACAGCAGTGTCAGATGCCCCTCAACCGGTCAGGCACAACGAATTGTGATGCAGAGAATATTGTAACAGTTGAAGCCTTATTGTTTACCACATGTTTGGGCCACTCAAGGAGGCAATATGGGTGGAAAGAAACTCCATTCAGCAATCGGTGCACGAGTGGCTGCGCAGACAACCAAAATAATTTTTTTCAAGAGGAATCTATGCACTTTGTAAACGCTGGAAAACATATATTTCAAGGAGATTATGTAGAAAAATAATACAGTTGTTATTCACGTTTGCTCAGTGTCAAATCTTCGGAAGAGAAAATTCGACGAAACTCTTAAATCCGAGGGTTGGCATATCACCGTCAGAGAAAATCGCCGCCACGGAAGAGGCGCTCCCCCGCCAAGAATAGAATGGGCGAGAGAAGAGAGAAACGAGAAGAAAGATAACACTAGTCAACACACATTTTGTGACTAAGACCACATATAGTGTTCTTAGTAGTAATATGTAGTATGCACGAAACTGTAAATCCACCCATTTGGGTGACTTTCGGTGTGTAGAATCCGAATCTGCTTTTAGATTTTTTCTACCGGGTGATTCAGTCAATTTCTGACTATTTCACTCGAATGACGTGCATTAGGGATAAACAATTGAAAGAATACGAGCGCCATATCGAATTTCTAAATAGTTGGAGCTTGTATTGTTGCAACGGCGCTGCATGAAAATCGTATTGTTGAAAAATGGCGCCCGCTTTATCAACAGAGCAGAATGCAAGGTTGTCGAATGGTATTTCGAGACAAAATCACCTGTAACCGTGCAAAGAAAGTTCCGGAAGGAGTATAAGTGTCGAGACGCACCAGGCAGGCAAGCAATCATGAATTTCGTGCCACTGGATGTGTTAAAGGCAAGAAAAAAGGCAGGAGCGAAGCTCGTGTTCGAACGGCCAAAGTTGTCGAAAATGTTCGCACAAGGTTGATCGATTCGGGGGTGGCTTTCTTTGGCCGCCTACGAGTCCTGACCTAAACCCATGTGATTTTTATCTCTGGGGGTTCCTTAAAAACAGTGTGTTCACTACAGCACCTAGAACCCTAGACCAGCTGCGACAAAGCATCGTCTACTGCTGCACCCTTGTGGATGCAGAAATCCTGGATAGAGTTATGAACAACTTCACCATTCGGCTGCGAGCAGTTCAAAACGTTCGTGGTGGCCACATTGAGCATATCATCAAGACTTTTCCACGGGAATAAAAACTCCGAACTGCCTAAAATATTATACTGAAATGCTAAGTTTGTAAACATTAATGGGTCAATAAATCATAGTACTGAAATGGTCAGAAATTGACTGAATCACCCTGTATCACGTCAAGTTTCCAAGTTAAGCACATCGAGACTTCTATGTTAAAGTAATGGGTGTAAAGAGAAGCGGCTACAGTGTTAAAACATCCATATTTTGGGGCCGCAAGGAAATTTACCAGGCCCCAAACACTGAATGATTTAAAAATGTTTCATTGTAAAACAAGAAAGCTGTGCGTGCTAGAGAAATTTAAAAATTATATTCGTAATCAGCAGAAAAAATACTACCAAAAATCACCCATTTTCATTTTGTCACAAGAAAAATCTTAAATTTTGTTGACCAGTGTAATTGGAAGATGCAGAAGCGCCTCAGAATCCTGAATAAAAAGAAAGGCCGCCGGGGAAAACATCAGAAAGCGTTCCGTTCTCAATAGAGTATAGTCTGACAACGCCGTTTTGCGTTGGCCGTCTGCCGTTCCGTCAAGTTCAAAACGTTGCCGTTAGCGCTCTGGTTTCAGTGCTATAGCATTCATAGTCACAGCGGTAAAATGGTCAACTTCCGAAGCTGGCATCGAAGAAATAAGCATCGTTTCAATAGATCTATATATGTATGATCTATTTTCAAAGCAGAGAATATTTAATCTTTTCTTTTAATTTTTGATCTTTAATTCTTTCGTTCTCGTATCATACAAGCAGGGATACTTTTGAATCGCTTCGATTAACTTCAAATTCTCGATTGCTTTCCTCCATTTTTGTTTTACAAAGAAGAGAAATGACGTCAAGAGATCTTCAAGTTCTGATTGGTGGGCCGTTGTGCGTTGGCCGTTGAAATAGAGCACAGTTCTAACTCAGCGTAACAGCGGATGGCGGCTCAACAGCCATCGGCATAACCACAAAGCACAAGTATGAATCAGCTCAGCAAACGGAACGGCTTTTGTTGGAGCACAGCGCAAACGGTAACGGCATAGTATGAACCAACCTTAATAGGTATTGCTCCGGCCGCCCATGGAATTTCGATCAGCAACGTTCTTCGTCGGAACCCTAACAAGTATTCTCAACAAATATAATATTTTTAAGACGAAAATGAAAATGTTTTACAATATTTAAAATTCTATTTATGATTTTATTTATGATAATATTTTTTATTGAAATAGAACATTTATTATTAACGGATATATATTAAGAGAAGGACGAGACACAAGAACCCTGGAATACAATAAATAATAGTTATTAATTAAAAATACAAATTAAATTAAAAATATAAATTAAATAAAAAATAAGATATAATAAACAAAAATAATTAATCAATCTTTAATTAGCTTTTTATTTTGATTTTGATTAATTATTTTTGTTTACTATATCTTAATTTTTATTTAATTTATATGTTTTATTTAATTTGTATTTTTAATTAATAACTATTATTTAACATTTATTATTAAAATATTTCAATAAAATTAAAAAGTTTATACGAATTACACATCACTCATCCATATTACAAAATAATATGAATAGTTAAATTAAAGAAATATGGTTTGCTTTATGCATTTATTTATTTTATTGTATTATATTTACATTTTAATATACAGTGTATATACAAAAGAACTTCACACTTTTAAAAATTTACTACATCAAAGCTATTCAGAATATAGACACACCACATACGGATTCTTAAAAAAAAAATCTTGAAGTTTACTAGGCATATTCGGCAACTCAAATCTGACTGAGTCAGATCTGACTAGGTCATGTGACCTATGACGATTTTCTGACTTGCATCTGAGCTGATCTGAGTCGAAGTGCCGAATGCAAAATCTGAAAATCTGACTGACTTGACGACTGAAGCGACATCGACCTGCAGAATAGATCATTAGATAGTTCATGGAGCAACCCAACGTGGCTAATTTGAAAATAAACATGACAATTAGTAATGAATCCTCAATATCCCGAACCCATTAAAACAGCGTTAACGACAATAAGGCTACTATCAGCTGTAGCCATTTTCGAGAGCGAAGAAAACGAAATATTTTTAATCCTATCGGAATAAAAATACAATCATTGTCCTGTAGTAGGAGGGAAAAGTTTTCGTATCGAAACGATCGCCTGTGCAGGGGTTCTCAAACTTTTATTTGTTCCTAGCACACCGTAATTATGTTTATTTTTTCTTGATTTTTTTTTCGCGGCAAGGTCATGCAATTTCACAATGCGTAGCTGTACCGCGGTACACCGTTTTGAAAACGGATTAAAACCCGTTTTTTCCTTATCTTTTGTTATCCTTGACCCCTGCTACAATGGACAGAAGAGAGGCTACGTCATGGATTAATTTTCTGACTTCCTCAGCAGAAATTTTTCGACTGAGCAAACGTCACGATTCTGACTGGATTTAATCTGTCACAAGTCCTTTGCCGAACACGTTTTCGGAGCAGTCAGTCAGTCAGAATCAGTTGCCGAACGCTTCGCGCCTCTGATCCAGTCAGATCTGACTCAGATCTGAGTTGCCGAATACGTTCACTGTGACACAGTTAAAGATGTTCAATATGCCCCCCTGTCGTGACACGGCATACATCAATGCGGTATTCGAATTCGTCCCAAACCCGCATAGTTCTTTCTTAATCACCCTGTACAGTATTTCAGTATTTTTAATTATTTTTAGGCCCTACAGAACTAAGTTAACTAACTGAAGTATCATGCAGAGCCTACAACAATAGAAGAAGAAAGCACTGATCATTGTTATAGGCTGTGGTTTATAAAACAGAAAACACTGATCACGTGATCAAAACGTCACACGTTCGAGTTACACGTACGAGGCACGTTACATGAAACTTCACTTCTACGGGCAATGAACTTGAACGTGAAATTCGTCATCGACCTCGTTGCACACGGACGTCGCGTTTCACGTTAACGTGTCACTTAAACTCTCTTTTGTTACTGAAACGACTGAATTCCGAAATTTTCTTGATGTTCCACAGCAATTTTCTTTTCACGTACCGAACTCTCTGAACTTTAATTATGTATAATCCGCTTAATACAATTAATCGAGTTTGCAATGCAATAATTCCTTTTCTGAATTTTGGGGGAAAGGAGAGTTCTTTTTTATCTCTGCTCTTGGCTGGACGAGCTGTGCCCCATTTTCTTTTCATTTACCGAACTCTCTGAATTTTAGTTATGTATAACTTATGTACATGTTTTTTTTAGTAAAGCAGATCCTCTTTGTAACATGTTTTACCGTCTTGGAGTGTCCAGGCCCCAATCTTTGTTTTTTTTTCTTGAGTAATTTTATTTTCCTGTTTTTCTGTTCTTTTTCTGCCCTTTGCTAAGTTTCCTCACGTTTGTAATTTACTAATTTATTTATCCTTCCTCCTTGACTCGTTCCCTTTCCTTACCTGTGTTTTCCCTTGTTTGTTTTCCTAGTCTACCCTGTCTTTTCTCACTCTGTCTATACCCTGTTTGTTTTACCCTTCTCTTCCTTCCCCTTATTTAGTAAAGCTCATTTTTTATGTTCGAAGGGAAGTCCCTTCATGGCAAAACTGACTGTCCCAGTCCAAAACCAAAAACAGATTGACTAAAAAACAATTCCTAGCAACAGCTCGAAAGTTCTAACACGAGCGCACGCGAGAGGGAACTGAAACAGCCAAGCCATTACAACTTAACGTACGCGACGGCGATAACAATTGAAGGGAAAAATTAAACACGAGAATTGTCGATAATAGATGTAATTAGTAATTAAATGCCATAAAGGAATAATAAAAAATATCCAAATTAATTTTTAACAGAAAATAATACAAGCTAAACTTATTAAATGAATTTCTTCTATATAACGCAGAAGAGGGTGAAGGAGCGGCAAAGGTAAAATACGTAGGGAAAAATCAACCGCGGCACGTTCTTTCTACCCCGACTAAACATAAGGGAACCCAAAAATAAGGTCGAAAGAAGTAGACAAACGTTTAAAAAAAAACTTAACCCAGAAGTTCCAAATCAAAATACCTAACATTAAGGCCTAACCGCGAAATTCTATCAGATCTAGAATTCAAAAATTAAAATTATAACTAGTATTAAGAGACACAATTCCGCGAGGTTCAATAAAAACAACATGAAAGCGTCGAGTGAGCCCTTTACTCTTGTCTAGGGAGGGGGCCACGGTAACCTCCCAAATAACACTCGCGAAAGGTTAAATAGCTAAGCTCAAACTTATTTCCGAATAAAAAAAAATCACTGGAAAAGACTGAAGGAAAAAAATACGTTTACAAAGTGCGTACGGTTCAGAAATCCTCCAGAAAGAGAAAGGGATACAAGAAGAACCTCCACCGACTCAAATGTGGTCAAGCGGAGAAACAAGGAACTCCTAAATTCAAAAAAAAACTTACATACATTTCCGAACGTTATATTTACCCTTTGCACGCTACAATGAATAAGTAAGCCTATACAGGGTATCTCAGAATTCATTGTACAAACTTCTAGGGGAGTTAGCACAACACCACCTAAAGACAAGGCCTAGGCGCTGAAATTTCATTACATTGTTACATCACCTCAGTAGGGAAAATTCGGGGCTTATTATTGGTGGAAATACGGTTAACAATTCCCTACTGAGGTGATGTAACAATGTGATGACGTTTCAGCGCCCAGGCCTTATCTTTAGGTGGTGTTGGTTAGCATGGTGATTCTAAGCAAAAGGTTCATATGAACATGGGTCCGAATTTGAACGATAACTGAGATATGAACAGAAATAAAAATGCCGCCACCAAGATCAGCAAGTTAATAACTCAGGTTCTATAAAGCCTAGATTAATGTAATTTGTGGGAATAAAGGGTACATAAGACTGTGTATACCGTTAAAATTTGATTGAATTCCAACGAGAAGTTTCCGAGTTACGCAGTCAAAATTGTAACAAGTGCTGGTTAGTACTCACAAGTGAACACGTGTTATGTATAAATAGACATATGGGCAGGCAAGGAATAAAGCAGAAAGACGGACGGAAAGACAGACAGACAGACAGACAAGTAAGACAATAACATCACGCTGCTCTTGGAAAGGATCTTTCTGATTTGGAGACCAAATCTACCTGGTTTCAAGCGGCTTTAAACAATCGCCTTTGAAACGAATTGTTGTTAATTCTACACAGAACGCTCACATGTCAGGACAACCATTTTAGGTTCAGCTAAGTTTTGGCTCCGAGAAAAAGAATGGAAATCTAGTTCATGAAGGTTATTTTAACGATTTTTATTTTTGGGGCTTTTTATTTCCTCCAGCTTATTGCTTCCGTGGCCGTTTGTCGAATCCAAAGAGGAGAGGCCAATTTTTTCCTCCTCGGAGAGGTTTACAAGTCCGACTTAGAAAGTAAACGCCCGATTTGTCTTCTCCAGTGGAGGATGGGTGCGAGGCAAGAGAAGGAAAGGAGAAGTAGGCTGCTAATTTATAACTATCAAATAAGTCAGGGAGTTGCCAAGACCACAACATTCGAACCAAAAAAACACAACATTCGAACCAAAAAAACACAACATTCAGAAAACGTAAAAATGGAAGCTCCCACGCGGTCTCCCATCGAAGAATTAACCAGGCCCCAAGTCGCTGCGAACGTATCCCGTCTCAGCCCCGTGGGAATCTTGTAGTTTCTTATTCCCAGGCTTTCCGTGGCGTGATCTCTCCACAAGGCGTCTGTGAATGCGTACAGAGTAAGTAGAAAGCGTGGTTTGGCTTTTCTACTTCATAGTTTTTTGTTTTTGTTGTTATTTCGTTTCCTTATTCTGTTTGGCTTAAATTAAGCCATTTTTTTTTGCCTGGTTGCCAGTGGCAACAGGTACTCTCGTCAGCAGGATGCCGCCGGAATCGGGGCCAGATTATCCCCGTTCTGTTTTGTTCTCATCGCAGGGGCAATGTCAGCCCGATAGCTTTGATTTCAGCAGTATATGAATTGTTAAGGAACGATGATGCGATAGAGGCCATGGTTCCGTCTGCGGGCGGAAATTTTACGATGACGCGGTTGCTCTCTGGCGTCGAGTATTTTTAGGCGGAAACAGTAAAGTTAGATATTATCCCGTTGGGGGGGGTGTACTAATTTTTCGTTAGAGGTTTGTCGCCACTTACTCGGCAATTATACCCTTTGAGAGGGCTCCTAAAGTTAACACGGCTGTGTACAGATTCAAGGTCCAGGTTATCTAAAGCATTCTGGATTATAACGTCGTCTGGGGATATCGGGGGGATTTTGTATCACCCCTGTATGGTGAGGAAGTGTTTCCTGTGTGGGTCGGCGGAGCACTTGATAGCATCGTGCGTTCGTTGCGAACGATGCAAGCGTTTCGGGTACGAGGCAGGAAGGTATTCGGTCGATATTACTCCGATGCCTCCTCCAGCCCAGACGTCATTCTCGTCGGTGGTGACTGATTCTCTGGCAGCTGAGGTCGACGTTTTGGATCCGGTTGATACCCCCCATGGCGACGATGGTGGTTTAGGAGAGGGGGATGGCCTGGAGGAGACTGATCTCTGAGGTGAGAACAGTCCAGCTATGGAGGGAGTTGTCGATGGGAATCTGAAACGGCCGCACGACTCTGGCAGTGATTCGCCGGTGGAGGGAAGAGAGCCGCTGAGGAGGCCAGTGGAGAAGGAACTGGTGCTCTCTTCTGCATCTGTGGAATAGATTACCGATGATCGCATGATTTTGATGGAGGATTTCCCTCCATTGCCATCATCTTCGAGCCCTGGTCGGTAGGATTTGGATACTGTTGAAGATGCGCAGTACGGTGCATGTGATAAGGAGGAGAAGGAAGGCCTACTTTGGATCGATGACGAGACGCTAGTGACTCCTTCGTCATCGGCTCTGTGCACATCGCAGGAATTAACGACTATAGGAACTAATCGTTCAACCTCCCCATCCCCCTTTTCCTCTGTTTCGATTACCCCTTCTCCGATGCCTTTCCCCCCCAAACACATCCTCAAACTCGTTCTGTGTCCCAGTCGAGTACACTATCATCATCTGGGAAGGCAGCTTTTGTGCTGTCTTTTGACCTCGATCACATCTACCTATCGTCAGGAGAGCAGACGAGATGGTCGGAGATACCAGTAGAGGAGGTGGGGAATGGAATCTCACAAGGTTATCCACCAGTGAGAGGAATTTATTTAAGAAATGCCTCAGTTCAGTGAAACTGGCTCGGGGGGCATTCCCGTAGTAGTAAGTGACTGTCTTTTCGATAGATTACATCACTGTCTTTTTATTGATGGCTTGTTCATCGGTAAGACTTAAGTCTTGTTTATGGGGTTCAATTCTTGTTGTAATGGTTCTGTTTTTCATGGGAGCTTTCGTTCGCCCTCTGGGGTTATGGACCCTTTGCATCTGGATTAAGGTGCAAGAGGAGTTATTTGAGTTAATTTTCCAAATCATTACAATTTTAGTTTAAGGATTTTATTTCTTTAATCCTAACCTAACCTAACCTAAGCTAACCTAACCTAACCTAACCTAACTCCTTGTTTTCGTTGAAGCGCCAGAAGGTGGTGGCTTCTTTCCTACGCCAGCAACCATGTGATGTGTTTTTTTTTTGCAGGAGCTGCATGTTCAGGACAAGTCAGTACTACAGCCTTTTCTTTTTTTTCCGTTGGCTAGGTTTTTTGTAGCCCATTAGTAATGCAGGACGTGGAGTAGCGATCCTTATGTTAAACGCTTCTATCAAGATTGATAGAGTTTTTGTTGACAATGATGGGCGAATCACATGGGTGGGTATTCGGTGTAGGGACGTGGAGATGCGTCTGTTTTCTGTTTATGCTCCCTGTTTGCAAAGGGACAAGCGAGAGTTCTTTGCTTTTTTAAGTTCACATATGGGGACTTTAAGGTCTCTCTGGACGATACTGGTCACAGGGATTTCCGGTTGAGTTTTCTCCTCCGGAAATTTATGGTAAAGTTTAACCTCTTTGGTGAATGGATGCAAGGATTTCCACTTGATCCAGGGTTCACTTACCACTCCTCTCGGACGAGTAGTCGGTTGGATTTGGTTTTGTGTCCGCAATCCTTTAGGGACTGGATTGTGGGGATCAAGTTGATCCCATCGGGTTTCACGGATCGTGTGGCTTTAGTCTGGAAGCTTCGAATGGATTCGACTCGGGACAGAGGAAGGGGATGATGGAAGGTTAACGCCTCTTTGTTTAAAGATTCCACCATAGAAATGGATTTGTTGCTTTGTGGAGAAGCTCATCACATCAGGCCTCTGTTAATATCGACTGGTGGTTCGGCTTTAAAGAGCAAGCGAAGCGGTTATTCCGTAGGTGGTCCTTCGGCAAGGCTGCTCGGAAACGGAGGTTTGTTAATGCCCTGGAAAACATTATAAGGGTGTTGTATGCCTCCAAGGCACGAGAGATTTTCCTCCCATATATCGAGGAAGTCAAGAAGCAACTGATGGCTGTTAGGTTGAGACAGGCTGCTGTAAAGAAAAATTTGACTTGAAAAAGTGTTTTTTCTTTCAGAATGGCTCATCTTAATGAAAAAGAAAGAATATCATTTACTGATGATGGTAGGCTGGGGTGATAGGAAAAGATCATACTCGGAAGCAAGAGATATTTTCAATGATACTTTTCGAATTGGAATGGATCCTATCTCCAAATCGACTGTGGAGAGAACGGTTAGAAGATTTGAAGCTACAGGCTCTGTGAAAGATCGAGCTAAATTAGGAAGACCAAAGTCAGCAACAAACGAAGAAGAAGCGTTGAATGTTTTATTATCATTTACGGAAAATCCTCATAGTAGTCTTCGTAGAACTGCCCAAGCTCAAGAAATTGGTACATCTTCAGTCCGCAGGATTTTGAAAAGTAATAAATTGCATCCTTACAAAATGACACTTGTTCATGAGATAAATGAAGATGATCCCGACCGACGTTTAGAATTTTGTGAGGACATGTTGTTTAGAATAGATCAAGATCCAGACATTCTTTACAACATTGTATTCTCAGATTAAGCAACATTTCAATTGAATGGTACTTGTAATCGGCATAATTGCAGGTATTGGGCAGACGAGAATCCTCATTGGATGCGAAAGAGCAAAACTCAATATCCACAGAAATTAAACGTTTGGGCTGGAATAATAAATAATCATTTGATTGGGACATTCTTTATCGATGGTAATCTTACTGCTCAAAGGTATGAAAACATGCTTCGAAATGAAAAAATTCCAGCAATAAGGGAGATTGCTGGCGATAGCTTGGAGCACTTTTGGTTTCAGCAAGATGGTGCTGCACCTCATTACGGACGGAACGTTAGTAATTATTTAGATGAACATTTTCCTGATCGTTGGATTGGACGAAGAGGTCCGATCGAATAGCCTGCCAGGTCACCAGATTTAACTCCACTTGATTTTTTCTTGTGGTGTTATTTAAAAAATCGGGTTTACGAAACGAAACCTCAAAATTTAGATGAATTGCGTCAGAGAATAATTGATGTAGCTGCCCAAATACCTGCAGAATACAATTCCATCGAATCTGTTTACCATCGATTAGCTTACTGCCAGGAAGTAAACGGTGCACAATTTGAGCATTTACTACAATAAAGTTATTGGCGCCAATCGTGAGAGGCAAGGGGACTCACCTGAAACAAGCACCCCGATAAGTGAGAGGCAAGGGGACTCACTAAAAACAAGCACCCCGAAGGGAACAAAAAACTACTACGTCCACGTTGTTGTTCCTGGGTTATGCTAAACGTAGTTTTTTACTAAAGCCAGATACAAAATCAACGAAAGACGTTAACCTCATATTAGCTGTAGAAATACTTTCACTTGCGAGAAAGAATTATTTTTGCAATTAGAGCGCCATCAATCGGTCGACTGTCATACTGTATCATTAGATAGCCTTTTCAAAAATACTAAAACTGAATCAGCGCCATCTATCGCGAATCAAAAAAAATTTTCAGCTAAAACTTGTTCACTTTTTCACGTAGTATCCGAATCTGCAATAAAAAATGGGGGTTTCCATTTAAGATTTCAAAGTTGCCCCCCGGGGGTGGGGGTCGTGTTTGGTGTCATTCGATAGATTTTTGAAAAATATTGAACACGTGTTTTTCAGTTTTTCGATCCGATGTTTAATTTCGCGAAATATTCGACCGTCCCGCTTCTTTTGGCACACCCTGTATAACGGCTTGGTCATTTGGTCAATTAAGGCAAATTTTGTTTCTTTACTGTTCATACACCCTAAAATTTCATTAATACTTTCTTTAAATAGTTATTTTCTTGAAATAATGTAATTTCTGCTAGTACGATGAGCAAATAGTGGCGGTTTCGACTCCGCACCCACATTTGGACGCCATTTTCTCGTTAACGGTTGAGTTTCAGGCCCATGTTGATAGGACATTTGTTTCTTATTTGGCCATGGGGAGTACGCATGTAAACTTTGTGACAGGATTTCAGAGTCACCCTCTATATACAGGATCTCTAATAGGACATATCTGACGAACAATATGCACGGCCCAACAATACAATTCAAGATTATCTGCTGAATTTCGACTCAAATTTTGTTGTTTACATAATCTGTTCTAGAATCAAATTACTGTATAAAATTTCTGTTATTCATATATTTTTAAAGAGTTTGTTAGTAATTCGTAGTTTATACAACTCCTCGCCAAAAAATTAAAATATCCGATTTTTACAGTTCTAAGTCGATTTTGGATTTTAAAAAAAAGCATGAAATTATTTAGCACATAACTGAACTTTTTCCCCTAAACGATAGTGACCTTCTGGACCAATTAAGTTAGTTGGCTGGTTGAAGTTTTAAGCGGATTTCACAAATAAAAAGCTAGCGGCGGCGGCCGCGGCGCCGCAAAGCCTCGCAGATCCGCTTCCAAAAGCGGCAGGTAGTTGGTGATAACCGCAAACGCTTCTCGTTTCACGAAAAAATGCTGCACAGCAAGCGTTTGCATCTGCTGCTGCAATCCGATTGCTCGGTGGTTACATACAAATCACAACATCAACTCCTTGCTTGTCCGCCATTAATCGCCCGCTTGCCGTATTTATACTATTCTCGACCAATGAAATGAAGTCGGCCAATGTGCAGGTTCAAACGGGCCCTAACTCTAATTCTATGTCTGTGCATGGTACGTGCTATTACCTTCCCAGAATTTACATGTAATTACGAAACGCGGCACTCAAACGCTCGGCTCGAATTATTTGTGAACGTAGTGGCTACGTACAATGCAACCTTGTACGCCTTCCGTTCAATACAAAGGAAGTGGCCAGCTGTACCTTGGACTAATAACTAATAAATAAATTGATGAAAATAACTCAAATATAAGATAATAACTGAAGAAACATCTCCAAGATTTCGAAAGACAAATTGAAAAGTGAAGGAATAATTCCGTGACCTGGATTCGAACCAGGGACTATGCCAATCGCTGGCACTGCTCTTACCAACTAAGCTACCGCGGATATGAACCGCTTTGCTGTTACAAGATATCCAAATGGACTTCATTGAAGCCATATAGCAACTCTTATATTTGAGTTATTTTCATCAATTTATTTGATGGTTAAAGGGTAAGGACTATTCCCGACCTTCGAGTCGGGGCCTGCTCTGCCGATTGAGTTGCTATGTGGCTTCAATGAATTCCATTTGCGATATCTTGTAACAGCAAAGCGTTTTATATCCGCGGTATATCAGTTGGTAAGAGCAGTCCCAGCGATAGGCATGGTCCCTAGTTCGAATCCAGGTCGCGGAATTTTTCCTTCCCTTTTCAATTTGTCTTTCGAGAGCTAACTCGAGTTAACAGAAAAAGAGAATGCTTGAGGGAAGATGGGGACCTACGCTATGTGACCGATATAAAGATCTAGTAAATTTGAAGGAAATGTAGCTTTTCTTGATTTGCAGATGAACGGCGCCATTAACAATATTCATTCTATCCCATATTAGCTGCTCGAAGGTAAGATAAAATTGTTTAAAACGTTGCATTTTTCCACTATGCGATGGGAATCTGCCATGTTGCTTTTTCTAAATTTGAGATAGTTTGGAATCTGAAACTGTCGGTAGATGGCGGTACATGTTGTCACTTCCTTTTATTGAACGGAAGGCGTACAAGGTTGCACTGTACGTAGCCATTGCCATTTGCTAAACGGTTTGTGGATCCGCTCGCCGCAAGGAATTTGTGAAACCCGCTTTAGGGCGTCAGCTACTGTGGCCATTTTGCGCCCGACAAAAAGTTAAAATAATCACACTTACAAGGGAATCCCTCGAACATGTATGCCACAGATTTCCACCACATTGAAATATGTTACTCATCTGAAGCTACTATAGATGCTTGCAAAATAAGAGAGTGCGAAATTGTGTTTCTTTCAAAATAAACTGCGAAAACGAAAAAATTTCAGCATACATAGCCATACAAGGACTCCATTGTTAAAGAGGTTAGGCTCTGTGGGGTTCCCTTGTTAGTGGACCAAAACAAAAATATAAAATAAACTTAAAAACTCAGAGGAAAGTGCAAGTTAAGCACACAAAAAACCATACAGAGAGCATGAGAGGAATATAAGAATATAAAAACACTAAAAAGATGACTATGTTGATTAAAAATCACCATAAATTGACACCAAATACACTTTTTCCCGAATTGGTGACTTTGATTAATGTGAAAGGTATTAAACAACCTAGAAACAACCTATACGTATTGGTTAAATCAACCCAACAACCAAAATAAAAAAAAACTATGAGTTTAAAAATATGAATAATTTTTAAAAACTTAATTTTTTTTAAATCCTGGTGTTGTCTCCTAACAAGAAATCAAAAGAATAATTCAGCCTTAAAGAGCGTCGCAATTTAGTGTATAAATGGCACTGTGTAAGAATATGCTTAATAGTCATTATTGCTCCACAGGAACACGTTGGGGCAAACACAACATCTTTTCTCCTGATGGAGAGACAGGAGTAAGTGTCATTGGGAAATGGCACGCTTTATTTCAGATACAGTGGAACCTGTTAAAGTGACCACCTTTGTAAGGTGACCACCTTGTTATGGTGACCACTTTTGTTAAGAACGGATTTTCTCTTATAGACCACAGTGTTAAAAAGTTTTACTATAGTGACCACCTGCGTAATGTGTACCAGATTTCACGTTTTCGCATACAATTTCAACCTGTCAAAGGTGATCAACAAGAAAAAAAAATCACAAAACGAAAGTGAAACTGAAGAACAGGCTCTTCTTCTTGTTAAGCCTAGCATCAACTCTCATGAAGCAGTTAAGCGATCGACCACTTCAATCACGTGATTGGTTCTTCAGTACTTCCGCTTCCTTCTTTGGCTGCGACGATAATACATCACCTCAGGTAATTATTATACTGTTGTAACGAAAGTTTACATTAATACTATGGAAATACAGTTACTGTATTTTGACATTCAAAATTTGTTAAATTTTAAAAATTAGGTACAGTAATTTGTTTGAATGGCGTTTTCTAATTTTCTTGGCATAGCCTGAAGATCGTGTAGACAACATTGAGCCTTTAATTTGCATGATTAGTTTGCGTCTGTGATAACACAATACGTGTACTGTACTTTGTGGTAGGTTAAATGCTACATTAAATGTTGCATGTCCTCTATATACAAGGTGATTATAATTAAAGTCCCTTTGTAAAAATGCTATAAAAAAACAACCATGAGTCCGAATGACTTCAAATTTGGACTGAGCATTCTTGAAGAAGGGGCATTTGATATGGATAAGAAAAAAAATAGTTCCAAAATTTATCACTAGATGGCGCTGTAAGCGGCATATTATGCCTAGGAGGATTTGTACTATGCAAATTGAAAGATACGCATGCGCATGAGACATTGCATGTGTTATAAAAACGCAGGCCTCATGGCGTTCTCGTCATATTTGTATCTCAGCAGCTTGCCATGGGTCTGTCAATGAAGGATCGCGCTCTGCTTGTGAAGCTCTTTTACAAGAATGGCGACTCTGCCATAGCAGCTTTAAAGAAATTTCGGGTATTAAAGGGAATGAAAAAAGGATGTGGTCCGATGTCTGCAAAGGCTCTGAGGTGTATGATTAAAAAATTCGAAGCGACAGGTTCTTTTGCAGTGAAATCTGGCAGAGGGAGGAAAGCAGTTGCTTTGACGTCAGTAGAAGATGTGGCTGAAGCATTAGAGGAAGGGTCGAACAGTGGTGTGCAAACGTGCAGTGCACGGGGAATTGCCCGAACTTTAGACATGCCTGTGAGCACGGTCAATAAAATTTTACGCAATATCCTGCATTGTTATCCCTATAAAATTACCCATGTTCAGGAGTTACTTCCTGCTGACCTGCCAATTAGACACACGTTTGCTTTAGAATTTCTAGCTCGCATGGAAGTGGACAATGAATGGCCATAGAACATCTTGTGGACAGACGAAGCCCATTTTTATCTCCACGGCGTTGTCAATACACAAAATTGCAGGATATGGGCAACGGAAAATCCTTTCGCATGTGTTTCAATACCGCTTCATTCTGCAAAGATAACTGTGTGGTGCGGGATGACAGCATCATTGATTATAGGGCCATTTTTTTTCGAGGAAGTGGGTCCTGCGGGTCCCGTTACCTGTACAGTCAATGGTCAACGGTATGCATGTCTTTTACGCAACCAGGTAATTCCAACACTTCAACAGCATGCATGCGTGGATAGAATAATTTTCATGCAAGATGGCGCTCCTCCGCACATTGCAAAGCCAGTGAAGCAACTGCTGAAGACACATTTCGGAGATGATAGAATTATCAGCCGTCATTTTCCGAGAGCCTGGCCTGCAAGATCACCGGACCTCAATCCTTGTGACTTCTGGCTCTGGGGTTACCTTAAAAATCATGTGTTCAGTGGCCCAGTTGCAAATTTAGCGGAATTGAAGGCTCGGATTACGCACCACGTTCACAACGTGACCCCGGAGACACTCCGGTCTGTTGTGGAACATGCTGTTTATCGGTTAAAACTTGTGGAGGAAAATGGTGGACAGCATATTGAACATGTCTTGCGCAAGTCCCGAGATAATTAATAGGCGTTTCCATTGTTGCTTTTTATGCGGTTTTTGGCCCAAGGACAATTAAAAACCGAATCATTATGTGTTTTTTATGCGGTTTTTGGCCCAAGGACAATTAAAAACCGATTTTTCCCATCCGATGTGGTACGACCTTGCCGTGGTGGATGGGCTTTACACTAACAGTGCCACAACTGTTAAATGACTTGAAAGTCATGTTTTCCATCATCAAACCCGAAGCAATCATGTTCATTGACCGGTACAGTTGATTTTTTGCTAATACTGTACTGTATAATAAAAAAAAAATCATGTTTAACTTGTTTTAGTGTCAATTGCATTCCTTGACCAACTTTAATGTAAAAACATCATGCCATAAACAACTCATGCCAAAGCCGTCGTATTTCAATTCAAAATGTCACTTCTAGCTGAATCCGCTTCCGTTATGCCGCTTACAGCGCCATCTAGTGATAAATTTTGGAACTATTTTTTTCTTATCCCATATCAAATGCCCCTTCTTCAAGAATGCTCAGTCCAAATTTGAAGTCATTCGGACTCATGGTTGTTTTTTTATAGCATTTTTACAAAGGGACTTTAATTATAATCACCTTGTACATGTTTAGTATGTAGAATCAGTTAACAACTCTATGTTTACGATTATAAGGTACAATAGTTTCCCGTTTTTACTGGATTAAGCATGATGGTTTTGTTTCTTTGTTTTATAGTTTTGCCTGAAAGAAAAGAACTCTTCACACACACAGATGGCCAACCATAAACAATAAAACAACTTTGTCTTAAAGAAATGGTAGAAATGATTGAGTTTTTGAAAACTCACAGCCAAAGATAAGCAACTGAGAAGTATGATGTAAGTAAAACTTGTGTGAACAATATCGCCAAACGCAAAGCTGAATATCTAAAGCTGTATGAAGAAGATAATTAAAATGAATTAAGAAAAAGAAAAATTAGAAAGACTGATAATGACAATGTAAACAACGCAACCTCCTGTAGGGTTCCTGGGGATAATATTCATAGATTTATGGTCGAGTAATTATTATAATTAGGTTAGGTAAAAGACTGCGCCAGTGAATTATACTATTCACAAAGTTTATGATATTTTAGGGTTTATCCCACTTACATAAAGATACCTCCGCTTAAA
>JAHWFO010041608.1:0-205875 GCA_023313115.1 Rhysida immarginata | reverse complement strand
GTCAATGTAGTTACCGTTAAACTGTGTCGTTGGCACCATTTTCTTACTCTGACATCTGACAAAGATTTTCAACTCACATCAATACAAGTTTCATATAACAGCATAGTTTGTAATAGCGTTGTGTATGTTGAATTTTGTGCCTGGAAACTACGATTTGCGGACAGCATTGATTTTCTGTTACCATTTGAAGAAAACTGCTGCAGAATCGCATCGAATGCTTGTTGAAGCTTACGGTGAAAATGCTCTTGGTAAATCACACTAATTTGAGTGGTTTAAAAAATTCAAAAGTGACTATTTTGACATGCGAAACAAAGACGTGGAAGACACAAAGTGATCTATTATGAGCGGCTGAAACCTGGCGAAACCGTTAATACTGAACACTACCAACAAAAAATGATCGATTTGAACAAAGCTGTGTGTGAAAAACAACCAGAATATCAAAAAAAGACAACACAAAGTGATTTTGCTTCGTGATTAATGCACAATCACACACAGCAAAACTAGTCAAGGAAACGATTGAGGCCTTTAGTTGGGAAATACTTTCACATGCGGCTTACTCACCAGCGCACTTGGCTCCATCTGATTACTACTATTTGCATCGATGGGACACACACTTGGTGAGCAGCGTTTCACTTATTACGAAAATGGCTCGATGACTGGTTTGCCTCAAAAGAGCAACAGTTTTTTTGGCGTGGCATCCACAAATTATCAGACAGGTGGGAAAAATGTATACCCAGCGATGGGCAATACTTTGAATAAAATATTTTTTATAAATGTATATTTTCTATACAAAAATTCCTGCTTCATATTTACATACCTGGTATGTCAGCAGCCATATACACATGAAGGCCTCCACTTTCTCGTCGTTATCAAATTGTTTACCTCCTAGTACTTTTCAAGTAGTTTTCCGTTGCTTTCTTGCCTCCGCAGTTTAGAATTCAATAGAACCCATCCAGCAATATCAATTGTTTTAGGAATCCATTGATACTAGTGTCCCTGCTGCCACACACCAGGAGATTCTTTAGTCTGACACCTCCTCATGGATTTTACAATATGCGAGACCCTGTACGGTGTTGCTCCATGCATCAGTGGTGCTCCACAGCAAAGTAAATCTCAAAAATATTACTACAAGGATGATCCAAATGAAAACCTTAAAAATGAATAAAATTCTGAAAGTTGTATAACTGATTTGACAGTTGGCAGGAATTCAAAGAATGATCAACAGATGCAAGGTGTTGTTGCAACACAGAAAAGGAAGCAGCATCAGTGCGAATATAGCTGCTCCATTGTCAACATTCACTGCATTGGAGCAGCAGGGTTTGAAATTAGTGGTTGCCAGGTTGTCACAAAGTACCAAAAATTCATTCTGGCAACTTGTTTATCACTGCTTATTACCGCGCAGGTGACTAGCAGTGATAAACAAGTTGCCCGAATGAATTTTTGGTAGTCCGTGGCAACCTGGCAACCGCTAATTTCGACCCCTGGAGCAGTAACCTGTGATGTGTTTTTTGAGTAGTGAAGGTGTTAAACCAGTTGCAATTCATCGCAAGATGAAAGAACTGTACAGTGCTTTGCGTGTGGCCCTGCAGCAAGTGTACACGTGGAGCAGAAAGATTAAAAACGGATAACTTCTGTGGAGGATACTTCACGATCAGGCCAGGCATACCACTTAGTGAACAAAAACATCTCCACAGTGGAAGAGCTTGTGAAGGAAGACAGCCACTATTATTACTGTGAAGGAAATAGCCACAGGGATGGGTGCCACATCAGTTGACTGCTGAATTGAGAGACTGTCGTGTTGATGCCTGTGAGGAACTTCTGTGTTCATTTCAGGTCAAAGGTTATGAATTTCTGAATGAAACATGGGTACACTATCACAATCTGAAACGAACAGATCAAGCAAGGAATGGCACTATTGTTCATTGCCAAAACCCAAAAATTTCTGTACCTAACCATCAGCAAGAAAAGTCATGCTCACTCTTCTGGGATGCAACTGCAGTAATTTTAAAACATTACATGGAAAAGTTAGTAAGAATTATCAGTACTTTTTCACAGATCTGCTACAAAATCCCCTGTTATCAGGAGTAAGCGACAAGGATTTTTGAATTCTGGTTACAGTATGACAATGCCTGACCCCATACTGCCCATTCAACAGTTGTGACAATGCAGGAAATGAAATGTATCACACACCCACTTATATATCCGACTACACACTCACAAGGGAAGTACACGAACATGTATCTTACAGATTCCGTTCCACGGCCAGCCAATAGCCCTGACATCAATCCCATTGAGAATGGCTGGCATGAACTGAAGAAAATGGTACGTGAACAGAAGCCTACAGATCTCCCACAACAGAAGGACGCCATTCGGCAGTACTAGCAGAACATTAAAGGGCAAATGACACCAAACAGGAAGTTGATTTCATATAGTTTTGAATACCTTCCTGATACTAAATATCAATTTTATTTTTTTCCCTTTCATTTTTAATAAAGAAATCAAAATTTAAAGGTCACTTCCGGTAATACAAAATTCAGTTTGGTTTTCGTCAAAAACTACTGCAAGAGCGCGTTGCTAATGACGTCAGGTTTGCCCAATATTGCAAACTGCTCTTGCTTTGGCTGCTATAGCGCATAAGCTCAGAGCAACTTTAATCAATCTTGAATCTGCCTGAAAAATCGTTAGCATCGTTTATTGTTGTGCATTTAATTGCAACAATTCATCTAAGAGTGGGGGAAAAGTAATTTTTTTTGGGGGGGGTTTCCGACTTTAAAAGATCTAACTTTAAAAAGGCAATGGCTGAAAAATATTAACAGAGCCAATTTCCAACCAACAAAAAACAGTAAACCCTGCCACATGAAAATCTTTTAAAATATCACTATTACACATGTTTATAAATGCCATTTTCATTTATGTGCAAAAGAAGGTTATATGGAATAATTAATAATGAGGTTTCATGAATTTTTAATTCTGGAAGAAAAGGAAGCCATGAAGAAAGAACTTCACCCCCTTTCATGACAGCTTCAGTGCCCAAAAAAAAAAACAATTTAACCCTTTACTACCTACCGTCTACAAATGTAGATAATCTTTAAAAAAATTTTTTGAAAAATATTTCATACATAGAAGTTTCGCCTCTAGCCTAGAAAACTCCTGTGCCATGACTAAAGAAAACTCCAAACAAACACACATGCAGGGCATTGCCACCTATTGCAGTTAGATATGATGGTAGGAACCATCTGCCAATGATGGGATCCACTGTGAACCCTCAACTTGTAAAATGGAAAATTGCAAATGTAAACTTTGTATTGTGGGAAGTAACTCTTTTTATAATTATCATAATAAAATATAAACTAAGTTTCAAAAAAAAAAAAATCAGAAATAAATTTGTCCAAAAATTTTTAAAAAATTCAAGGGAGTTCATTTAATGCTACAGAGCTTGTTTGCAAAGTTTCGTGTATGTGATGCTAAAGGAAGACCTCCAGGCAGCAAAGGGTTAAGAATATAAAAATATAAATCGATATAATAAATTGAAATTTAATTTATGTACACATTTATTTATGTAAATAAAAACAAATTTTATAAGAATACAATAATATTTATTACTATTAAGGCTTTATGAATGATGTACATTGTATTCAGTATAAAGTATATGTACAAATAATTCTATAATAAATTTGCCCATTCAGCACCTTTATATACATTATTAGCTGAAGAAAAAGTTTTCCTAATCACTGTTATAACACAAGAGGGAATTGGGCATCTGTTTCTTTTTCCAAGATAATGCCAAATCCGTCTTGTAACAATTAGCTCTGTTTGTGTTCGGGAAAACTCAGATTTTTTATGTAAAAATAGATATAATTTTATTTGTAATTAATTATTCTATTTTTTCTATTCTTTAAGTTTTTTTTTACTGTTTTGCAGACAGTGATTGTTGAGTATATATTGTTTTAATGTTAATTAAAAATCTCCACGTGATTATCACTGTCTGCAGCTAGTTGTCCCTCGCGAATAATATTCGTGATCACGAGGATGTGTGTCCCACTATTGTTGATGTTCTGTCCGTGGTTACTGTTTTGTTTTTTTTTTTTTTATCTCAGACAGACCACTTTCAGCTTTTGGCTTGACCAGTCGTCCCTCCTTCTGGTCCTCCACGTCCTTACTAGCCTGCAGCATGACGTTCAACTTCCATTTATTATTTTCATTCCAATGCTCTGCAAATTACTCTTACCCTGCCGTTTGATGTTTAGTTTCTTATTGAATTTCTCACTTTCTCACGGCAGCCATGATTCTTTACCGAGCAGCATTGTTTTGCGGGTTTACCCATAAGGTAATAATGAAATTTCTTTTAATGCGATTTCAACAATAACGCACATAGGGGACGCCATGCTGCACATTTTCAATCTTATTCCCCATTAATAATTAATTATTATTTCGCAGTCTTTCTTTAGACATTAAATGGGAATTTTGAAATTTCTTTTATTCTTTATAAGGAATTGGTCTGTCTCAATTTTTTTTATATTTAATCTCAATTCGCTCAATGTAGCGATTAATATTTCTTGATACAGTGTTTTGCTGTATTTAACGTACATTTAAATATTTCTTTATTTTATTCCGAGAAATATTTTCTTTTGTAATTGAGATCGCAATGCCTATTCCTCAATTAAATCATATTGTATAGAACATTTTTTTGTACAGAATTTTTGCATTTTATAAATAAATATCGCAATTTTTAAACCAAAATAAAAGTCTTTTAACGAGCGATGTTTACTCTTAAGTTTTGGGGTTCTTTCTTTTAAAGTACCACCCATTAAATTCTATTTTATTTTGCTTCCCCCTCTGAACAGTTTGCCTAACCATGACCTTTATTATTACAGACCTGTTTTACTGAATAATTTCCATTGTTGCTTTTGGCATTTCTTCTGTAATAATAAAGGCGGTCATGGCCTAACACTTGTCAACAATAGACGTTCGCTAATCAATCAGCTCTCTATGGCAAAGTTTACGTCACTCGCAGCTCTCTGTTAAAAACGTTTTCTAACAGAGGGGGTCCGATTTCGCATATTTGTTGCCTCTTTATTAAAAAAAATTTGTAACTTTTTCTCTAAAAACCTGAGCCATTTTTTTTTTTTTATGCTTCATTCTTTTTGATTATATATTATCTCAACAGCGAAATTTTTGGCGTCATTTGCCTGAATACACCGAGAAGCTTGTGTTGTCACTCCCCTGCAGAACTGAAGCTGTTATTAAAGAAAAAGTTGGAACAACGCCTTATTAACCACTTTTATTCCATACTTTTGTCCCTCCCTGAAGCATATTCCTTACCTTTGTCCATACATTTCCATCATTAACTCACTATAGATTATTTTAATATAGGCATCTCTTTTTTTGAATAAGAGTTACATACCAATATTCCATGTATTGTTTCATGTCAGATTAAAAGTATTGTGAAATATGTCAACATAGCAACGTCTCTAACTATCCATTTCTCAACGCTTCTTGGATTATTCCATACTTTTGTCCAGGTGTTGTATAAGCAGCTCCGCGTCACTTTCAGACTAGTTTACTTTCAAATAAGGGGCATCTCTAATTTTTGGCCACTCAGTGTATATCAGTAGAGAAATAATGCGTGTGCATAGCAGTCTTTTTATTAATCACGTGTTTAAAATTTTGACTTTCTATATGACTAAGTATTGGGTGTTTCATATTTTTTAGCAATTCTGACACAATTAAAACAAATGGCACTAAGAAATGAAGTTGATTTCATTTAAAAAACCATCTGCCTTCAGCAGCAGAGGGTTGGATTGGGGGGGGGGGGGGGGGGCTGCAATCCGACGTGTCGAATAAGGTTAGGTTAAGTGTGTCGAACACTATTAGTTTAGAAATTCAGGGAAACAGAAAGGGTTGATCATCTAATTTAGTGAAACTAGATTGCTTTCTCTGATCTTATCTCAAAGAGCATGCATACAAAAACAACATGAAGACCATCAATGCATTAAACAATGAAATCCACACTGCATCCATCCATATATGTTGAAATGTATTGCTGCAAAATCTATTGTTAAATAGTCTATGTGGCACAGAATGGTTCTCAGTTTCAATATTTACATAAATTACCATGAATTTGGCAATTTTGTGTTGGGGATGGAAATAATTTACAATTGGGCATATATATTGTTTAACCTTTTGTAACTTTATGAGGGCATTTAACATTGGTGGTTCACTTTGTTCATCTCTGTAAATCATCACAGGAATGTTGTCTTCATCTGCTTTGACAATCATGGTGTCATGCTCTTAAGTTTTTTAGAAATGAATTCGGATATGAACAGGTCGGACTTTTGGATAGAAATGTAACGTACATTGTGGGTGTTTTTAAACACACACTTTATCAAATCACCAACAAGGACATATATAGGAAGGCAGTCAAAAGTGGAAAGGGATTGAATTTCACAAAATAAAAAGTATATAAATTTTTAAAAAAATTTAAAAATCAAACTCCTAAGACACAAGTTAACAGAACAAAATTTCAATCAAATAATCTTGTTATAGATCTATACTTTTTTCCATAATTCTGTACGATTTCTATACTTTTTTCCACAGTAAAAATAAATAAAATGTAAATGTAGTACAGTAAAATCAGCTTAAGTTGAAATACATTTGAAATCCCTGTACAGTAGAACCTCCGTACAGCGAAACTCAACGGACCGGCAAAATCATTTCGCTATATAGATATTTCGTTGCATGGGGGTGGTGTTAAAATTTGCATAATTTTGATGTATAAATTGCTGATAATTGCATTTATATATGTATATATTTTAAATTTAGTTTTTATATATACAAATTTAGCGTTTTATATTAATTTGAATGCTTCTTAACATTAAGAACAAAACTTAATCGATACTTGACATCGCTGCCTATCTAAAGTCATCTAGGCCGCCATTGCTGAAAATTTTGTTTGGATCGTGATTATTTTTTCTGAAATAATTAAAATTTGAAAGCAGAACGGGTCGAAAATAATGTTGTAATACGTATTTTACGGAAAAATACCAATAGAACGTATCCATAAGCGTGTTTATTAAGGCCGACGAGTGTTTTTTCGTCGGCCTCGGTAAAATTACATTTCACAAAAATGTTTATGGGCTTAAACTTTCAATAAAATAAATTCAAAAATTTGAACAAATATTAAAGTTTTTAATATAAAAAATCTTCCGAGTTTCGAAAGCTTTTATTAGTAGTTCTCGTGCCGATTCTCATAGAAAATAAATTTTTAACATGCTTGCACATTTAAACTCCTCAGGAGGCTGCCATTATTGCTGTGCAGTGCATCGTGGGTAGTTTGGTGCGATAACGTTTTTCTCAAGAACTCTTCGTAATTTTGCCAATAAAATAAGCCTAATGCCATAGCCGCAGCCGACTGGGCAGAGCTTGTGACGTAAGAACTTTTTTTTAACTTAGTTTGCGATGATTTCGTTCGTTGGTTGTTCGGTCATGCTAAGTGAGGGGAACCAAATTTCGTAATAAAAAGCTAAAATATACCTTAAAATTTATTGTCTGGACCGAAAAATCCTTACGTTATAGGGATAATTACGCTATATGGAGATTGAAAAAGCATTAAATCAATAGGATTTTTGCCGGGACCACAAAAAAATTTCGTTATTGAGAGAATTTCACTATATCGACGTTCGCTCTACGGAGGTTCTACTGTACCTACTTCAATTTATAATGCAAATTAACTCTGTTAAGTCAAAGCGTTTTTTGATTAATTTCAGGCAAGTTGGATAAATTTTAACCAAAAAACACTAGGAAAAAAAAAATTGCAAAGACTCTTCTTCAAATTCTTATCCATCGAAATCATAGCCTAAAACTTGAGGAAACTTAAGTTCAATACATTAAGAATAGAAGTGAAATTGCAAATTTTAGACAGCCTACGTGATTCTTCGGTTAAAAAAAGCTGATCTTACTAAAAAATTCAATATCCTGCAGTCAATATTATCAGCGATCATCAAAAATGAAGGGGAAGATACAGGATCAGTTAGACTCTAACCAAACTTTAAAAGAAAAAGAATACAATGACAGCAGCGAAAACAAACGGATTCCAACATCTCATGAAGCTAAGCAAGCGTTAGAAATCGTTAAAGATTAGTTTGTTCATATGCTAATGTAACGATAACTTTTTAAAATGATATTTTCATTAGATAATACTGCCGATTCGAAGGTATCTAAAAATTTAAAATAAGCAAAAATTTCTTCTTATTTCGGCATATACACTGTCATATCAAAGAATTATGACCAGCACCCCTTCAAGGAACACGCATGGTTCGCCCCAACAACGATTACACATTGCAAAATTTGCATAATAGGCTGAGAAAGCTTTAAAGCTGGTGCATCAAAGGGCAGGTGCACGAACCTCAAGATGGGTAAACGTCCGGATTTAACGGACATCCAAAAAGGGATGATAATAGGCTATCGCAGCAAGGGTGGCACCATCTCCGAAACGACGCGATTTGTGAACTGTTCACGGCCCACTGTAGTGAAGGTGTACAAAGAGTGGACAGCAGGGACAGAAATCACATCCCAAAACCATCATCATAAAGGGCCACGAGCCATCAACCAAAGGGGGTGAGTGGCGCCTACGACGACTCATAAAAGGTGACACGACAGCCACAGTCCATCAACTGACCACCAGATTCAACACGGGTGCCAACAGACGTGTATCTGACATCACCGCTGAACGTACCTTGCTACAGATGGGCCTGAACAGTCGACGCATGGTTGCTGCACCCATGTTGACCAGGGGTCATCGTCAACGACGCCTAGACTTTGCACATGAGCACTGCCATTGGACCACAGACGAGTGGGCTAAAGTCGCCTTCTCCGACGAGTCAAAGATTTTGCTCCATAAGATTGATGGGCAATGGCGAGTGCATCGTGAACGCCATGAAAAGAGACTGCAGGAGACTATTGTGGGCCGGAAACAGGCTGAGGGGGGGGGGGGGGGCTACTCCCATTACTAAGCGGGTGGTCATAATTCAGTGATATGACAGTGTACATTGTCCATGTAATAAAAAAAGCTAAACAAAAGTTAGTTTCAAGTTTTATGTATGGTAAATATACTGCTGCATTACATACATGTTATCAATAATCACATGAGCCTTAATCCAGCCTCATTTTGGGCATGTTGTTCAAGTCGAATTCTGGATAAGTCAAACAAGTTTCATGGTCTCCTGGCACTTTGAATGAAGCAGATTATACTGTATAACTATCCCAGGAAGAACACTCAAGGTCAACTGAAATAAATGTTATATGTCACGTAACCAAGAGACTATCCTCCATCTGTCAGCCCTGGTTACCGGCAGAAATAATTCCTTTCTCACAATGTTTAAATGTAAAGTTTTACAATGCTCAGCAAGAAAAGTCATTGTGAATATAAATAATTGTTTTCAAATTAATTATGAGTAATAAATATCTGTTTAAGAAAATAAAAATAAATTCATATGAAATATTACAATCAAAATATTGTAATTTATTCATAACAAATGGAAGGATCAAATCATTGAGCTTGTTAGTGCCTCCAACAGATTTGCAAGACTAGTCATCCAATTGTCGAGAAGATACAAGTTACAAATCATACAGGTCTATGCACCAACCACAAGCTAATCCAACGACGAAGTCAATGACTTTTACAAAGAAGTTAGCACAACGAACCAAAGAGGAGATTATTTTCTGAAAGTCGTCATGGGTGACTTTAATGGCCGTGTAGAAGAAAAAAAAGAAAGGAGAAAATTTCATTGGTGGTCATGGATACGGCACAAGAAACGAAAGAGGAAACAGACTGGTGGAATTTGCAGAGTACGAACAACTGTATGTCTTGAATTCCTTTTTCAAGAAGAAACTTCACCATAAATGGACTTGGAAAAGGCCAAATGGAGCAACTAGTGAAATAGATTACATTCTAGCAAATAGGAAGCACTTGATCCAAGACTGCACCATTCTCAACAACTTCAATTCAGGAACCGAACACAGAATGGCAAGATGAGAACAAAAAGACAAAAACGTTTCAAGAACACACAGAAGATCATCAACACTGCACGTCTATAGGAACGCACAACAGAATTCCAGCTAGAATTGCGAAATCGCTTTGAAATCTTACAGAGCGGCATTCAGGAAGATGACATTACAGATATTAACAGGACACTAACTAAACACTTAAAAGAAGCAGCGGAAGAAGTAGCTGGATAACAAAGAAAAATATAAGTGATGTATAGCAGTTAGGATAGATATAATAAGAAAAACATCACAAAAAATACGAGGCCTTGCGGTCTTTTTAATCAAGGACCTACATCAGGTATAAATTTTTGAAGGTCTTCAACTGATTTTTTTCATCAGTGAAAGTTTTAAAGAATATAAAATTTAAAGAGTTAAAAAAAACATTGTTATAATCAGAGTATTGTCCAGAACATTATTACATCATTTTGAAAATATCAAGGCTAACGGGAAAGACAGGCTCCAGCACTGAAACGTCACCTGACCAAGATTGGTGTATTAACAATGTAACTTTCATTGTTTCCATCTTGTATTTTAACAATCAGTGATTTTTCCTTTGTTGGAAACAATGAATGTTGGATTGTTAATAGAGCTATCTAGGTCAGGTGACTTTTCAGTGCCGGAGCCTGTATTTCTTATTAGCCTCGGAAAATATCAACTGATTAAAGGTTTTAAGAAAATAAATTTAAAAAAATTAAAATATTGTTACAAATATAGTATTGTCAAACATACAGTAGTTACATCATAACATTGTTATATTGTTTACTATTATAAAAAAAAAGTGAAAGAAAATTAATTAATCAAGGACACTTTTACAAAATAAGAGGCATCATTATATCTAAAGTTTTGATTTTTTTTTAATATTATATATTAATACAATAAAAATTAAAATAATTAAAAGGACATCATTATATAATTTTAGTTATAGTATTTCCTATTTTTTATCTAATCATGACATTGACTGGGAAAATATAAAAAATCTGGGAACTGAAGAACTTGGCAAAAAGACTAATTAAACAAAGTTACCATATAATCAAATCAAAACACTGTCTAGCTCAACAATCCTATATATTAGATAAAAAAAATGGGAAATACTATAACTAAGATTATATAATGATGTCCTTTTAATTATTTTAATTTTTATTGTATTAATATATAATATTAAAAAAAAATCACAACTTTAGATATAATGATGCCTCTTATTTTGTAGAAGTGTCCTTGATTAATTAATTTTCTTTCACTTTTTTTATGATAATAAACAATATAATAATGTTATGATGTAACTACTGTATGTTTTGACCAATGATGTCAACAACAATAAAGACTGGATAGAGCCTTCTATGAGCGCGATAATACAGGCACATGTCTAAAGAATTGCCTGGAAAAGTCCACACTTATCATCGTGCACCTCTGTCTGGTGGTCATTCAGTAAAGTATAAGAAAATAATTTTGAACATGAAAAAAAACTGAAAATAATTTTTTAGCTCTCATGGAATTATAGGTACTTTCTTTGGCAGTAGTATTTCAACAGAAAGTTATTAAAATAAATATCTTAAATGCATATTTAATGCAATGATGTCAGCAACAATAAAGACTTCATTATTCTTTATTATTGCTAACATCATTAGTTTCCACAGTATTCATCGAGAACTATGCCTGGTGCTTATCATTTTCTTAGACACGTTTGAATAGCGAAGCGCTCATAGATGGGTCGATCCAGTCTTTATTGTTGTTGACATCATTGGTTTTGACAATACTATATTCGTAACAATATTTTAATTTTTTTAAATTTATTTTCTTAAAACCTTTAATCAGTTGATATTTTCCGAGGCTAACGAGAAATACAGGCTCTGGCACTGAAAAGTCACCTGACCAAGATAGGTCTATTAACAATCTAACATTCATTGTTTCCAACAAAGGAAAAATCATTGATTGTTAAAATGATGTAATAATGTAATCACTGATTGTTAAAACCTTTAATCAGTTGATATTTTCAAAATGATGTAATAATGTTCTGATTATAACAATGTTTTTTTAACTCTTTAAATTTTATATTCTTTAAAACTTTCACTGATGAAAAAAATCTACAATTTTAATATCTCGTTCATGCCCAAACACTCTTTCTCACCATCTAGATTGGAGTGGTCCTCCTCCAATCTAGATATTGCTCTGATGTCATCCGATTTCCCTTTCCCTGCTTATTTGGAGATAATCTCCGGAGCTCATGGTAATGACCATTCTCCTGTTTGCCTATACATCTTCTTTTTCAACCCTTGTAATCCTTGTAGCCCGATTCCGTGCAAGTTATCTTCAACTCTATCTGCTCCAAGAGCTAGTCAGTGCGCCCTCGGACCCCTAGACCTTGGCCCAATGAGAAACCCGGATATCGTTGACCTTTAGTCCACTCTCCAGCAGAGGCTTTTCACTAAGTCCCCCAGCAGTAGGTCTTTCCCATGTAGGCCCATGTGGTGGGATTTTCAGTGCGGAGAAGCTGTCTGGCAACGTAATAAGTCCAAGAGAGAGTTTCGTAAGTGTATATGTCTGGAATGTTGGTTAAATTTCAAGGAAATGAAGGCCTTTTGCAAGAAAACCCTGAAAAAGCACAGAAGAGGTTTCTGGTGTGAGTTGATCAGGAAGGACATGCCGGGTAACGCGTGGAAAATGCTGAAAATTTTTCAAAGACAATTTTTCCTGCTGCAGTTCCCTTCATTAAGAGCAGTGAGGGTCGCATGCTGGACCCCAGGTCCTCGGCGGAGTCCATCCTTCACTTGGCAGTGGGTTCACCGCAGACCGGTTCCAAGTGCTGGTCCAAACATCTTCCGGCCGACTGTATTGCACCTGACGCTCTATCACAATGGGACCTGCCCTTCTCCATCTCCTCTTTAAAATCTGCTCTTAGAACTAAGCATACTGTGCCAGGCCCTGATGACTTAATTAATCCTACCTTCTGTAAGTTGGAGGAGGGTCAGCAGAGCCTTCTACTTCATTCATTTAATGTTTCCTGGAAGACTGGTATTATTCCTGCCAAATGGAAAAACTCCATAATCCATCCGGTCTTAAAGCCGGGAAAGCCACCGACGTCCCTCATGAGTTATCGGCCGATTGCCCTGACTTCATGCTTAACTAAAATCTTAGAGCGCCTGATAAATGACCGGCTTCAGTGCTTTCTGGAAGTGAAGAGTCACCTTCCCACTTACTGCCAAGGCTTTAGAAAAGGTCAAAGTCATTCGTTTTCGGTTTTCAACTAATCGATGATATATTGTTGTCAAGAGAGAAAGGTGAATATATTGGTATACAGGGTTGCATCTAGCAAAATGGCAGGACAGGGAAATGAACAATAATTAAGGCACATTTGGTCAAAAGTAGGGCTAGTCGGAGACATAAGCGCACATTATAATGGTTAGTTTAAATAAATCCAACGTAAAAGGGCAGGGTGCGTTGAAAAAGAGCAGGGCACATTGAAAAAAAGGCAGGGCGCCGCGCCCTTCTATTCCAGCCTAGATGCAACACTGGTATAGTCTTACTGGACATCAACAAGGCCTTTGACTCCGTTTCCCATGAGCTCCTCTCCAACTAACTCGTTGACATCCAGATTCCTCGGAGGGTATATGTGTGGATCAACGCCTTTTTGAAAGCCAGAAGAATAGGTATTCGCTTCCCTCCTGGACAGTTCAGCAGCGAGGCCTTCCGCAGGGCTCAATCTTGAGCCCCACCTTGTTTAATATCTTCACCAGGGACATCTTCTCTTCACTCCCTCCATCAATAGGAAAAAGTATATTTGCGGATGATATGGCCTTTTGGTTTTCAAGTTCCTCCGTTCCTTCTATTCGTACGACTTTGCAAGATGTGTCTGATACGCTCGAAGCTGGGGGTGATGACAATTGTATCTCCTTCTCTCCAGAAAAATCGGTTGTAATGTGTTTTGCCAAAAGCGGCCCCTCTCCCCTCTTAAACATCTTTCTCCAAGGATCTAGGCTTCCGAATAGGAATGCTCACAAATGTCTTGGATTCATGATTGATAGTAAATTAAATTGGAAAAGCCATATCAGAATGCTTAAGGGAAGTTTGGTCAAGTGTCTAGCTTGGGTAAGCTTGATCATGAAATCAAAAGTGGGGTCTGCCATGGGATGAGGCTTCCACTCTAACTAATCCCCTCGTGAAAGTTACGGACTTGTCGGCATTATCTTTACTACTAGCATATAAGTCGAGCGTAAATCCGTTGTTGGTGATAAGAGAGGAAACTGCTTAGGAGGTCAGTGTTCTCCCCAGAAAATTTTATCAGGTGGATGGAAAGATAAAATAACCGGGCGGGCAAATAAAATATTATGCAGTGGTGTGCAGTTTTTCGTATATTCAGCTGGGCGGTTACCAAAATCAGCCGGGCGGCCCGCCCGTTCAAAAGGGCCTGGGGAGAACCCTGGAGGTGTCTGCGTGCCACCAACTCTTCCCCGGGCCCCCTGCTCTACATCGAAACGGGTTTTTCCCCCCCCCCCTCCTTCCTTTGAGGTAGGTGGGAGGCCCGCTTCATCCGACAGCTATTCTCCTACTGCCAGTCCTTTAAATTAGGGTCAGCAAACATTTCTTTCCTGCATTATAGTTCGTCTCTTCTTAAATCGAACCGCCTCTGTTCAGTGGCATTCAATCTAATAAAAAAGTTTGAGTGCGATTGCTTCCATCTTTGCGAGCCCATAGTGTTAAGGCATTGGTGGGTGAACCCACCAGCCTGTTTCGTGAACTCTCCTCCTAGTTGGCTCCTGTCCGCTCCCTCCCCCTCTATGTGCTCCAACCTTTTAGATGTCTTTCTTAGAGACAACTTCCCTGAATTTCACAAAATCTACTCAGGTGCCTCCCTCTCACCGCTCAGCAGTAATGGCAGCATAGGTGTTTATTTGAAAGGTTCTAAAGTTATTTCCCAAAAAATTTCTCTGGCTTTTAGCTCGTACCAACTAGAACTTATTTTGATTTTTAAATCCCTCTTACTTACCTCCTCCCTCCCACCTGACAGTTACTTAATATTAACGGATTTTCAAAGTGCTATCTTGTCGATTTGCCGTGCCTTAACTAGCGGCAAGTGGTTCTTTAGGGAGCAGCTTGGTTACGTAATTGACTTACTTCATCAGCTTTACTTGAATGACTATTGTATTCAATTTATGTGAATTCCCGGCCACAAAGGCATTAAAGGAAATGAAATGGCTGACAGATTAGTGAACTGGGGGAGAACTGGTCATAAGCCTGCTATCCCTGCCCGCGTAGACTCATCTATTCTTAATTTGTGTGTTTGCAGGCGCACCTTAGCCCTATGGAATGAGGACTGGTTGGCGGAAACGAGAGGAGGACACTATAAAGCACTGTTTCCAGTTGTGATTGATATTAAGCATCTTGCCCCTAGGTGGCTTACTTCGAACCAACGTGCATTGCTCTTCAGATTAAGAAGTGGCCATGCTCCGCTTAATTTCTTTCTTCATAAACTCCGTATAGTGTCATCTGATCGTTGTCGATGTGGTGAGCAAGAAACAGTGAAGCATGCGATTATGGTCTGTCCCGTCTACTGTCAACAGAGGGAACTGCTTACTAATGGTCTCCACCTGCGAAATACTGGCTTCTCTTTAGAGAATATCCTCCTTGTTACCCGTTTGAAGCCAAGTGAAAAGCGTGCTGTTGTGCGCCTTTTTTCTTGCTTCTTGTGTGGCTCCGGACTCTTTGAGAGAATTTTGGGCCCACAAATTTTGCTGATTACCTGTTTGTGACTCTAATTTATTAATGTCATTTTATATGAAACTCATCATCTAGTCTCCGTATTCTGGGAGATGTAGGCTGTGAAGAAGAAGAAGAAGAAAAAGAAGAAGAAAAAGAAGAAGAAGAAGAAGAAGAAAATCAGTTGAAGACTTTCAAAATTTTACCTGATGAAGGTCCTTGATTAAAAAGATTGAAAGGTCTCGCATTTTTTGTGATGTTTTTCTTATTATCTCTATCCTAGCTGGAGAACAAGTTCCAAACCACAGACAAAATTCACAGAAGAAACGAGGAAATTAATGAAGAAATGAAGAGAAATGAAGCCAAAAGAGAAGATACAAAATCAGTAATAGAATATGCAGAGCTTTGCAAGACAATATGGAAACATATCATAGAAGATGTTCGGAAATTCAACTGCAATCTTGTCAAGAAGGCTGTTGAAGATAACAGCAGTTTGAAAACTGCAAAGCGAAAGCTCTGCATCGGAAGGAAGGGGACAGGGTTTGCTTTAGGAAGAATAATTATCGAGTCCCAGGGACCCCACGTATTTCAATTATTGAGTCCTCTCTTATTTAATTAGCGTCCTCTATCACATGTTACATCTTAGCCAATTAACTGTTAGAATTCGCACCAATCAGGGAATTTTACAATCTAACTTGACCAGATAAGTTGGTCATGAAATAAATTTAGCGCCTTCTGGGATGCTTAAAAATTTCAAATTGGCATCCACCTGATACGTTTTAGCATAATTTATGCTGAATTCAGCGTTAACGACTACCCTGGGGGGATTTTTGCATTATCACGAAGAATGGAAGTGAAATCATCGACAATGTGCAGGATTTCTACAATAAACTTTACAAATGCGAGGATGATAATGATGTAAGAAGAGCAGACCAACTGAAAGGAAAGGTGTCACCTGTTATGGAAGGCAAAGTTGACAAGGCTATTAAAGAAAGAAAAGTGTCCTGGAGAAGATGGAATTACAATTGATGTCATTAACTAAGCAGGAGAACAATTCAACAAGTGACTGGCAGGGCTTTTCACTAAATGCCCTGAGACATCAGATATACCAGAAGATTGGAAGAATGCAATGATGGTTCTGTTTTTCAAAAAAAGAGATAGAGAAAACATCCAAAACTGTCACCCTATCAGCCTTTTGTCAGTTGTTTATAAGATTTTCAATAAAGTCCTGACAAACAGACTTGACTCGGCATTAGACAAGGCACAACCAAGAGAACAAGCAGGCTTTCGAAGAGGATATATAGCATGATCAACCACATTCAAGTTATTAGAGAACTTATCGAACCCCACAATGAATATGAAATACCACTTTGCTTCGCCTTCATCGACTTTGAGAGAGCTTTCAACTCAGTGTTCACACATGCTGTAGTTAAAGCTCTGGAAAGAATGGGAACAGCATATTCGAAAGTTATATTAGTATTCTCCAGAATATTTTTAGAAAATTGACTGCAACCATTCGTTTGGATAAAGGAAAAGCAAATATCAAGATTGGAAAGGGAGTAAGACAAGGAGAAACTATCACACCAAAACTCTTCACAGAAGTTTTAGAGGAAGGCTTTAAGAAACTGAACTGGACAAAGTAAGTACTTAAAATAAACGGTAAATTCCTTAACCACCTTCGTTTTGCCGGTGACATCGTTATTACCAGTAGTAGTACTTCTGAATTGGAGGAAATATTACAAGAACTAGCAGAGCTAGCCTGTGTGCAGGACCGAAACGGAACACACAGAAGACAAAAGTTATGTTCAATGCATTTGCTCCAAAACACAAGATCATGGAAGGCAGCATCGTGATTGAAGAAGTACAAAGCTACATATACTTGCGACAAGAGATCACTATGGATGACAACATTCTGAATGAAGTTAACAGACGAATTAGAACAGCATGGAATGCTTTTAGCAAAAATAACATTATCTTGAAGAGCAGCATGCTACTTAGCTTGAAACGAAATGTTTTCAACCAGTTTGTTTTTCCAACACTCACCTATGGACCTGAAACATAGACTTTATCGAGGACAACACAAAGACTATAGACAACACAGAGAAACATGGAAAGATGTATGCTAGGAATTACAAGAAGAGATCGAAAACCCAAAGAGCTGGATAAGAACCAAACGAGGGTGATTGACGTCATGGAACAGATCAAACATTCTAAATGGCAATGGGCTGGTCACATCGCTAGAAGACATGAGATGGATCATAGTCATTCTGGATTGGTACCCTCAAGACCTTAAACACCCAAGAGGACGACCCCATGCAAGATGGCTCGACGAAATCAGGAAGGTCGCTGGCGTCAACTGGAAATCTAAAGCTTCAGACAGAGAAGAATGGAAGCACTTAGAGAAGACCTTCATCCAGCAGTGAATTAAAAATGGTTGAATGTGAATTGAATTTAATTACAATCAAAAATAACTTTACCAAAAGTTTTTATCATTTTGATCTTATTTTATAAAAATCCTTTACTAATGACATTATAAACTACTTAAATAGTATCTGTTTAAACAAAGTTTGCATGCTGCTTAGCTGCAATGGAAAAAAAAAAAAGTAGCCTGACTAAAGAGACTTGCTAAATTTCTAAACTCCACTTTAGCTATGGGAGAAAGAACGGGAACATTGGCTAAGTCAAAAACCATAACTGGTTAACAGTTGATGAATTGGCAGTTAACTAGATAATGTTATCAGTTGATTGACTGAGCTCTTGATTTCTGATTGATCTGTTACCAGTAAACCAGTAACAAGGGAGCAGGTGTGATCTCTGAAGAAGTCGCAATATAGCACGGAAGTTACGATAGTAACCACTGATAGAGAGAGTTTGAGTAGCTTTGAATTCGTCAGTCTGTTTTTAAAACTTCCCCATTTACATATGGGATTGTGAAAACTACCAGCTTATATTGGCGTAGCAAGTATAAATGGCTCCTGGGTCATGGTGTTCATTTTTTGCCCCCTCATATTTTGTCCTCGCCGCAACCCCCCCCCCCCCCTCCTAGCAATACAAGACCTCAAACTATTTAGAAAATTCTTAGGGCAAAAAGTCTTGTTCATTTTTTAAAAAAATCACCAACAAAAAAATGTTGATACAGTAATAGATAAACTCAAAGTCTTTTCGCAGTTTATTAATGCCAATAGAGGGAGCCAGTTTAGGGGGGCGCTTCAGTTAAGTTTTTCAGAAATGGCAACTGTCAGTGAAAAAGCTCAGTGTGTATCATGGTATATCCAAAGTGACTGTTATTCAGACACAGTGAAACTTCCGAACAACATTTGGTAGGGATCCACCATCTTTTGGAAACATGAAACAATGGCATTCCAGGTTTATAGAAAAGAGTTGTTTACATGATGAGAAAAAATCAGGGCAGCTTTGTGTATTGGAAGAAAGAGTTGAGCAAATGTAGGAAGCCGTTCAATACAGCTTCTCAGAAAATCAGTGAGGACTGCATCTCACCAGTTACAAATGCTTGTTCAACCTTCAGAAAAATCCTTCATAAATGTTTGCATTTGTATGCATACAACGTGCAAGTTGTACACGAGATTAAACCCAATGTGCATGGCCTTTGCGATAGACATGTTGCACCATATTGAAGCAGATGATTTTCTACAAAATGTAGCCTTCTTGGATGAAGCAACATTCCATGTTTTGGCAAAGTTAATAGGCATAATGTGAGATTTTGGGGTTCCGAAAATCCTTATGCTGTACGTGAACACATTTGGGATAGTCGAAAGTTAATGTGGGATGTGCACTCTTACATCATAGTGCTACCGGGCCCTTTTTCTTTTATGAGGCTACAGTTAATACAAATAACTATCTCGATATGCTTCAGAATTTTGCTGTACCTCAATTTCAGATCCGGCAGCCACATGTTTTGTTTCAGCAAGATGGTGCGCCTCCACATTGGAGGTTAGAAATGTGAGCATACCTAAATGGACTGTTGCTCTGGCCACCAAGATCGCCAGATGTTAAGCTGCTCAATTTTTTTCTCTGGGCATCATGAATGATATTGTGTTCCACACTACATTGCAGAGCATTGAGGACTTGAAAAAACGCATTACAGCTGCAACAGTGATGGTAGACGAAAGCATGCTAGAGAAAATGTGGATGGAAATACGAGTACTGCTTAGATTTTTACAGGCAACTAAAGGTGCACGTGTGGAAATTGTGCATATCATCCAGAAAAAATATTTTGAGTTTATCATTTTCTGCAATCCATGTAATTCTAAGATTAACATTTAGTCAGTGCTCTCGGCCAACAGCCGGCTTGTTGGTCAAGAGCACTGAGGCACAGGTCTTATCGCTCTCACAGCCAGTAAGTCGCGGGTTCGAATCCTGCTTGGGGCATGGATGTTTATAATTGTTCTTATTATTAAAAACAAAAAAAAAAAAAAAAACGTGTTGGACTTTGGCCTGTTGGGGGTAACCTGCGGGTTGTTTTAGTAAAAATATTTTATTTTTTTTTTGTTGGTGAATTTTTAAATTATCGACAAGACTTTGTGCCCACCCTGTATAATCAGAATCAGATTCTGGTGTTCTACTTAAACAATTTTAAGATTTTCATTAGCTTCCTAAAACATTTTTTATATATACCGCAAAAATGTACAATAGAATAAAATAAAATACTTTTGAATAGATATATATATTTTAAAATTAAAATTTATTAAAGTTAAATTTCAATTACCGTAAAACCTTTTAATCAAAATTAAATACTTAATTTTAATTTCTCATGTCTTTCTAGTGTTCATAGTAAAAACATATATGGTATTAGAAACAAAAAAGAAATGTGCAGTATTCTCTTTCATTCAACCCCAGGGAACAATGGGCTTGTCTGGGCTGACTAAATTGCTTACTATTTTCAGACTAACAGTCATTTGTCTCAGTTAATGCAGTTAGCCAATTCCCACATAAACACCAACCTCCATTTTTGACCACATCATTCAGGAGACCAAGATTATGACAAAATACAGTCTACAGTCTACCTAATATATCTTGGCAGCTGAGTCAATATATTGCCATTAGTAATGGAAGACGATTAACTTATAGTCTCCAGAAAATAAAAGGGTACAGGCTTTCCTGCTTTGACCTAATTCACTACTTCTAAAAGAAAAAAGGCACTGGCAACTGGACGCTAGTAATTAATGTGATTGGCTGAATTTGAACTAACTAGGTCACCTGCCAAGTTATAATAGACGGACTGTAACAGTCAACTGTGCTAACCAGCTTTTTGACCTTACCCACTGAAATATAAGCCCAAAATAAATGATATTTTTATCTATTTACATCTGTCAATGACAAGTAACTTAGAGATGAAAATATTAGATTGAATCCATTATATATATAGTCTGTATAAAAAATAAAATAAAAACAATTATTCTATTAAGTTTTAAAATTTTATTATAAGTGTAAAGAACACCCCTTTATAAAGTGGACACGTGCCCAGACAGTTTTTTGTCACTATTATCCAAATTACATAATAATAATAACCTATAAATATTGATTACGTCTAATAATTTGTAACTTTTTTTTCATTCAGTTTTAAGACAATTTAAAAATGCGACTTACTTTTTTGAAGTGCTACTTGAATTTTCCAAATGTTTTTTGTCATATTCCTCTTCCTCTTCAAGAAATTCAACAGTGACATCTTCAAGGCTGAAGTCACTTTTGTTCTCTGCCTTGGAATCATCACCTTCCAAAGACTGAGACATTGCAATGTCAATTCTCAATTTCCTTTCCAAAAATGCATTTCTCCTTTTAGATGGAAATTAAATAATCATCCATATTTTCACTATAAAATAAAAAGTGATCACTACATTACTCAAATACAATAAAGGTTAAAATTTAACATTTCTATTAACCCATATCATGTCAACTGCAAAGTATATTTTATTATTTTTAATAATAGTTCTAATTACCGGTATATTATTTCTGGGTCATAGTCACAAATTGCACCTATTCTTTCTCTTGAGGGGAGCTGAACCCTTGGGAAGTGAAAGAAAGGTCTAAACCCCTCTTCCTTTTTCCCCTCAGAATTCAGTTTACATATATATAAGGTGGAAATTAAGGTTTTTAAGAACTATATTAAAGATTTCAGGAGGTAAATCAAGAATCTAAGTGCAAATTAGCATTCCCCTCTCATGGAACATGGTCATAATCATTAAAATGTAATCGACGTTTATTATTATTAATTTATTTATCCATGATTAATGATATTTAATACAGGGTTATTCATAACCCATAACATTTCAAAAATTCATAACAAGTAAACAAGCAACGAATCATAGTACATCTTACAACATTACAGAGGAAACTCTTTAATTTTTTTAAAATCCCGTGCACATAGTCGCCACAGCTTGCCGTTCGGAGATAGTAGTAATAAAATTCATGAGGCTCAGGATAGGACACAAAGGAAAAAAAAAGATGCAGTGTTAATGGGATGGCCATCCTGGTCCCCAGATTTAACGCCATGTGACTTTTTCTTGTGGGGATTCATCAAGGACAATGTCTTTGTGCCTCCATTCCCTGGTAACCTACTGGATATTCGTAACAGTATCACCACTGCTGTGACTCTTACACCATGATATGTTGATGCAAATAATGGGATGAAATAGATTATTGCCTAGATGTCTGCCTTATCACTAAAGGTGAACACACTGAGCATCTGTGAAATTTCTTAAGAAAACTTGAAGAGTTTTCCTCTATATCAATGTATAATAAAATTTATTATTCAATGTACAGTTTATTTGTAATGAATTTCTGAAACGTTTCATGGACATATGAATAATCCTGTATCATTAAGATGTGCACTTAACTACTATTTCTGTTTATTTACATTTGCAAGTAGAATATTAAGCATGCACTAATAAAAGTGGTTTATAGTTGATTTCATATATTTATGCATAAGTTAAAGTTTATCCAAATTAAAAAGTTTAAGTGATAATTAATTTAACCCAAGCTGAATAAATAAAATACATTTTCAACTTTGATTTCTAATGGTATGATAGAATGGGTACAAATTTAGCAGCACATTTTAAACCAACCATGAAATGTAAACCAATGAGACCATGGTCACTAGAAATCTTTGGCTATCCAGTTCATAAGAGACCATCAGCCAATGTAAAATATAGAGAATTAGATTTTAAGTTATACATTCCTCCATGACTTACAAACATATCATTAATGAAGTGTTTTATAAGAAGTGGAAATAAATTTGTCTCGTGCACAATTTTAAAAACAAATCTTAAAATTAATTTTAGACTATTTATATTTACAATGCAATGCCATTTTCATAGTAATCACTGAACTGGTAAAATGAGAAAATTTACTTTTCTTTGTTCTACCTTGCAAATATAAACTCAAGCTCCTGCTTGAATTTCAACTTGGTTTCACTTACTATATGCTAATTTTTGGTCAGACATCATTCTTACATCATCACCACATTATACTAAAATGTAGTAAATTTTATGTAAATAAACACTGCGAGGAAATTCATGAATTTTTACATTTACTAGAAGCAAGACAAAAATTTGATGTAAAAGAGCTTGAATCTTATTCATTGATTTTCACTTACAGAAGGCTCTTCATGTACTTTTACCCTTTTGTTAACTGTGAGATGTTATGCTTTTTCTAATTTTTATTGTACAGGCATGCATCACTTATCATCCTAGTAACATTCTATAAAATGATATTGTATAATTACCATCAGAGGGAATGTATTGCACTAATTTAATTTTATAACTTTTAATTTTGGTTTCTAATTAGTCTCTATTACTGATATCATTAGAAATGGTTTGCTTAAATTTGAGAACCATAAAAAAAGAAATTCACAAAAATAAAAAAAAACAAAAACAAATGACTAAAGAAAGACTTCAAAATACACATGTTAAAACTGAAGAGAAGATTTATGCAAAGAAAAGACAAGATGAAAAATTATTATATAATAAGCTTTTTCTTGAAATTGCTAAATTATTATATAGTATATAAAAATACCACATTAAAATATGCAGTTAATAAATATACAATTTAAATATATATTTATCATAGAATATATGCATTTGAAAATATTGATGGCAGCCATGCATAAGGATTACATAAGCTAATGTCTGTAAATTCTTAGCCTGAGTAGATTGCTAATTTTTGTTCTAGTGCTGCTCAGTTGTATGTAATTTAATCAGATGCTAAATGACTAATTATTTCATCAGAAAAGTAGCAATATAGGGAAAAATAGTCAATTTTTCCCAAAAGCTCTTGTAACAGCATATTAGCTACAATATTAATAAAAAAAATCACGTAGATTTTTAATTGTTCTTTAATTTAATTTTAAATATTCAAACAATAATTTTTAAGCTTCTACAACATAAAAACAATTTATAAAATTACATTTTTCTATTTGTTTAAAAAATTGGATTTTAAATTTCTTCCAAAATTAAAAAAAAATATTAGAATAAATTTAATTTATTATTAAGAAATTCAATTTTTATTAAGAATTAGTATGGTCTATTAAAGAAAATTATTTTATAAAAAAGGTATTTATTTAATCAGCCTCTTTATTAAACATCTAAAACAGCTGTTAATCTAAAATAAAAATAAAACATAAATAACATTAAAATTTAAATAACAACTATATATGCTAATAATATTAGATTAATTTCCTTATTTTCAATCTTTAATATTTACTTCAGAAGTCTGGTATGTACAAATAAATATCGTTTAATTTATTATTTATTTATATACTATATGATTTATTATTATTATTATTATTATTATTATTGAGATCAAAGTTCGTAATCATTAAATTAAAAACAAAAAGAAAAAAAATGTTCGTTTTCCAAAATGTTAGTAATAAATTTATCCAAAATAACATTAACATGAGCACGTATTGTTAACAAAATTCATATCACTAATTTAATAGCGAAGAGGAAAAATACAATTGTTTATTTTAAGGTTAGAAAATTTGAGGGAAAAAAAGTAATATATCATCAACCCACCAATCTATGGCCGATATGCCACAAAATTTGTTTTAATAATACTATGGAAGGGAAGGGGGGCAAACGAAAACACACGGAGAACGATTTTTTTATGAAAGCTATTCTAAATAATTATTAAAAACAATTAATTTAAAAAATACGAAAAAAAATCGTCGCTTTTGGCATCAGATAAGAGAATTCTTCGCTCATCTCGGGTAATTTCTAATAAAAAGTAGGCGAGACGGATTTTTTTTTCTCTATCTACTTAAAATCGTATACAGTATACAACACAATCTACATCGCATGAAATATCAAGGTAAACCTTGCGAATTCATTTGAAAAGGCATAATTTGTTTAATTAATGATCGTTAAAATCGTAAAAGCGATTAAAAAGAAGCTTTAAAACACTCAAATTAGCCCAAATTCAAGTAGTGGTGGAGAAAAAAATTTGCAACTTTTAGCCATCTTGAAGACTTGATAGCATTATTCAAGACACGTGTCGAATATTATTTTATTTGCTCTTTAGGCATCGAAACAATCTTGAAACTTGGAAAAAATACATAAAAATAGCTTTACTAAAGAATACTTTAAGTTATAACTCATTAGGATACGAACGTAAACGCAGAAAAGTAAATCTATAATCCTTACCAAGTTTTGATCCAGGGAATTATGATTTCGTCCAATATGAGCGAAATTCCTGCGACGAGCTGCTACATCTAGTGACAAGACCATTAACTGTTATACAACCGACCCATGGCTCCCAATTACACTTGCTGGTGTAATAAATGAATTATTTGCTCTGTTTTATCCTTTGGTAAAATGCATTGTATCTTAACTTAGTGAGTATATTAGGAACAAATCAAATAATATAACAGTTGGGATTAAATTCCTGCCCACTATAATTAAATTTCCTTTGAACTCCGAGCTCCCGATATCAAGCCTATTCAGGCATTGTATGAGGGGAAATTTTTTTTTTTTTCTTTTTTTTTTAATTTTCTTCTAATTTTAAAAAGAACGCATATAATAAAAAATAATATTTAAGTATCTCACCGAGAAATCATGAGCATTTACTAGAGAAAGACCATTAATACCGTCTGTTTTATTTATTTATTTATTTTTTTTATTCCAACATCCTTTCAACTTAACAAGTTCAAGCGGGTACGTGAGCGGTGTGTTGTGAAAGTCAAAATTATTATAAAACTTAAAAATTATTTATTTTAAGAGTTTGGCAAAGTTGATCAAATAGTATTTTCAAAATCTAAAGGTAAGCTCTTCAGCGGAGAAAGTTGTTATTTTTATGAAGCCGTTGACAAACCATAAAAATATTGATGATGAATCTTTGGCATTACTCATTTACTACCTTACAAAAAAAAAGCTATAAATTATTTTATTTTTCAGTGATAAAAGAAACAAAAACTTTCAGTAATAATAAAAGTTATTAGGAAGTTATTAAAACTAGGGAAAATTTAAATGATAAAATTTTATTCGAAACATTAAAAAAAGCATTGTAAAAGGATCTCTTTCTTATATGAAATAAAACTTGTGAAAGATATCAATAGTTAGGTTGGATAGAGAGATAGAGAAAAATATGTTATCAGGTTAATAGATTTTTATAAAGCTTGAAGTTGGTTTCATTGCACTCTATTGAAGGTTGCTTTTTTTTTTTTTTTTTTTTTTTTTTTTTAAATAATTTGTATAATTTTTTTTTATTTTTTATTTTTTTTTTTTACTACCCTCGGGAGTTTACGGTGCCAACAAAATAATAGCCAAACTCAGATTGATTATGTTTTTTTTTTTTATTTAATTGACAGTGATATTTCTCAGAGGGAAAAGCAAGTTTTAAAATTGCACATGATTTCTAACTGATAGGGTGTTTGAAATAAGTCTTATAAGAAACAATCTGTGACAAAAAAAAATTAGCACTACTATAATTTTCACTTAATAAAACTAAATTAATATATTTTTTTGGAATGCAGATATTTTGTAATGTTAATATTAACATCACTATTAAGAAAAACAAATACAGTAGAACCCCGTTAATACGTGTTTCAAGGGATCAAGCAAAACCTATGCATTATCCAGGATCATGTATTATCCGGGATTGAAAAATTGTTTGCCCATTCGCTGAAAAAACTCAAAAATGTGTTACAAATAAGCTTCAGACACATGCATCTTTTTATATATTTTATTTATTTATTTCTAGAAAGAACTCTGTTATTGTACATTCTTTGAAGTACAATGCCCTTGTAAAAGATGCATTGTGTTTCCTCTTCTGAGATGCATGAGTCCATAATAAAAATGAAACTTAACGAAATAAAAATGCTAAATGCTAACAAGAGTGATATAAAAATGCTGTAAATAGGATTGTGAAGGATTGAAATTCTGAATATCATTATCAGAAATATGTTTATATACACACTGAGAAAAAAATCAAAATTCACAGCTATGGAAGAACACTGGAGTCATTGTTGATGTCCGATGGAACCAATCAGAATTCACGGAACATGATCGAAAATCGAACGGCTAAAAAAAATTCTGCAAACACACTGCAAGCAATTTAAGATTCCTAAAATGATTTTCTTAATTTTTGAGCCAAAAATTACGTATTATCTGGGATCAGTGAAAAAAATTGCATATTAACAGGCTGAATTTACATAGAAATAGTTTTTAAGGGGAAGGGACCAAAGGAAAATCACGTATTAAGCGGTCACGTTTTAATGGGGTTCTACTACGTTTTATGATTTACATATTAAAAACAATTCCGTTTTGCACCAAGTTTTTAAAATGACAAAAAATTAGCACCAGTTAGTAAATTATTGAGAAATGTTGAAGAATATGCAGCTTACAAGGATTCTGGACGATCTCATGCACTTGACCAACAGGCAACTTATCGCATTCTCTGAGCTGCATTCACTTCTGGTCAAACAGCACAACAAATTCAAGTTCGTTTTTAGGTCAACTCAAATCTGCAAAATGCTCAACGTGTAATCCAAGAATGTCTACATTAAGCTAAAGAATAAATTAAAAACTGACCTTACGAATCTGTGGATGCTAGAATACATGAGAGAGGGAAAGGAGACTCCACTTGTCCACAAGAACATTTTAATACACCATATATGTATACATTTCGGTCACAATGTATCTCTGACAAGTGGACAAGTGGAGTCTCCTTTCTCTCTCTCATGTATTCTAGCATCCACAGATTCGTAAGGTCAGTTTTTAATTTATTCTTTAGCTTAGTTATCATGGCCTCACAGCCTCATTTAGACCTAATAGGTTCAGACTTAACCCCCTACCCTTGGTTATGGGATCCTGTTTTGGGCAATATGTTTTTTAAACTTAATGACCGCATCAGATCCTTGAAAGCCAATGTATTTTTCCTTACCCAGTGTCGAACTAAGGGCACCCTACCCAATTTTATTAGGAATCTTAAGCTCTTTAAGAAGAAAGGTATATCCCCCCTGTTAGATAAAGTCATTAATAACGCCAAATTTCATACCTAAACCTATGTATTGATAAGTCCTATAGTTCCCTAGCTAATGCTGAATTAGAAGCATATAAAATCTATCTACTCTTAAGCCAAAAGTTACACCCTGTTGTTTTTGACGCTTTCCTTAGGAAAGTCAACAGCCACAAAGCATATTATAAAACCCGAAATATTAAACAGAAACTTGAACGGATAAATCCTCCTATCTCTAAAAAACCTCCTAACTCTATCCGGACGGTTTCCAACACACAGTATAAAGTTGTCATCACCAAGTCTAACATTAGTTTCTCAGATAAAGAATTAGAGACGCTTAACAAAGGCCTTAGATTCTCAATTCCCAACTTTAAAGAAACCTAATAACCCTCTTAAGCACATTAAGTGAAGGCTCCCATTACCTTAATAAAAAACAACAAGCTGAGTTCCAAACCCTATGCCGTAACCAGATTCATAAAAATCTAGAAAAAGGAGGTCATCACAAAAATGAGCAATTGTATAGAGAAACAAGAAATATCATTAAGAAACTTAGAGCCAAAGATTGCTATTATTTAAAAGATGACAAGAGCAACCATCTTTTCATTCTAAATAAATCCACCTATGTAGAAGGCGTGGAAGAATTCATCGCACAAGGACCACACAATAAAATCGACCAAAACCCTCTGGATTCCCTTGTTAAGAAGACTAAAGAATGCATCGCAAACTGTAAGTCAATCTTCAAAAATAGATTTACTCATAATCTAATTCACAGTAATCCTCGCTTGCCAAGGTTATACTGTTTACCTAAGATGCATAAAACTGGCAATGCCATGAGGCCAATAATCGATAATACTGGTTCCCCAACGAGTATTATTGCGGCGATCCTTAATCATAAATTTAAAGATTTGAAACTTTGTGGCCAAAACTTCTCTATTAAGAACAGTTTAGAACTCACCAGTACACTATAGCCTATCTCCATCCCTGACAACCACATCCTCGTTTCATTTGATGTAGTATCGATGTTTCCCAGCATACCAATTAAAAAAACCCTTAGCATCTTAGAAGATTGCCTCGATGAAAATTACTTACCCCTTGCCCATGTTAGAGACTTGATGCTCCTTTGTAGATTATGCTGCTTTAATAATTTATTTCAATTTAATAACAATTTTTACAAAATGGAGAAGGGAACCCCAATGGGCAGCAGCATAAGTCCCTTCCTTGCTAACCTTTTCCTCAACCATTTAGAAAACTTGGCAATGTCCACTCTACCTTATTTCCCCAAAACCTGGTATAGATATGTGGACGACATTTTCGCCATAGTCGATATACAAAAACTAGATTTGCTTGTGGAAGGACTCAACAAGTTATCCCCCTCCATTATCTTCACTGTTGAGAAAGAGAAAGATAGAGCTTTACCATTCTTGGACTTAGTTATACTGAGAGATGAAGGGAAACTCAAATTTGATATCTACAGGGTGTTTCAAAATTATGTACAATAAATTTAGTGACATATTCTTCAGGTCAAAAGAAGACGAAAATGTTCTATAGCACTTTGTCTGGAAACGATTTGTTTGCGAGTAATCCAATATCATACAGTAGGGAAGCACGGTAGTTAGCGGACGATATTTTAGCAGTTCCAGCGTTTCAACCCAACACTAGGTTGAGTGGTTTGTTCCATTTAAACCTACTTTAGGGTTGTTCCATTAGTTGTGTACGGTTGTTTCCATTACTGTAGTTTCACTACTGTACATCCACTAGAATGTTTGCGTGCTTTGACATACGCATTACGATTTACGTAAAAAAAAGTCATGTACACGTATTCCAGTGCAGAATACACTGACATGCACCTAATGTATGGTCTTGCGGACGGAAATGCTGTGGAAGCGAGAAGACTCTACCAAGAACGCTTTCCGAATAGACGTTTGCCAAATAACCGAACATTTGTATCTGTCGACAGACATTTGAGGGAGCGTGGTTCCTTTGGCCGTCAAACAGGACAAGGGCGGCCTGTAGCACATTCTCCGGATGAGGAGGATGTGATAATTGACATCATACATGATGAACCACAGACAAGCACCCGTCGTATTTCTTCCATGGTACACATTCCGCACTCATCTGTTTGGCGCATTCTTCACCATCAGCTTTTGCATCCATACCACCTGCAACAGGTTCAGGCACTGAACCCAACGGACTATCCACACCGACAACGATTTTGCCAATGGATACAACGTCGTCATGCTGCAGACCCTAGTTGTCTCAGCCAGATACTTTTCACGGACGAAGCAACCTTCACCCGGACAGGAATCGTAAATTCTCACAACCAGCACCATTGGGCAGATGCTAACCCGCATGTTACCAGAGCTCGAGCGCATCAAGAGCGTTTCTCCGTGAACATTTGGTGTGGAATTGTCGGAAATAACTTAATTGGCCCTTATGTGTTGCCGCCACGATTGACTGGGCGAACATATCTTTTGTTTCTGCAGAATGCATTGCCAGAATTACTGGAAGATGTTCCTCTTTTGATAAGATCTAACATGTGGTTCATGCATGATGGCACTCCAGCACATTTCAGCCATGTTGTGCGAGCACACCTTAATGCTGCATACACGAATCGGTGGATAGGTCGAGGTGGACCGGTAGCCTGGCCTGCAAGATCACCCGATCTTAATCCCTTGGACTTTTTTCTGTGGGGTCATGTGAAAACGATCGTCTACAGCACAGAAGTTCCTAACATTATGGATCTGCAACAACGAATTGAAAATGCATGCCAAACCGTTCGTAATGCTGGCGACGAACTCTTCCATGACATCAGACGGTCGCTCATGCAACAATTCCTGTAATTTGGAGCCACGGGTTTAGTTGGCTGTATCGCGTAAATAAATCGTTTCCAGACAAAGTGCTATAGAACATTTTCGTCTTCTTTTGACCTGAAGAATATGTCACTAAATTTATTGTACATAATTTTGAAACACCCTGTATAGGAAACCTAACTACGTCCCTGCGTATATCAATGCCAAATCCAACCACAGCTTTAGCCACAAACTGTCAGCCTTCAACCATATGATCAATAGAATGATGAACACTCCATTGGTACAAGATAAAAAACAAGAGGAGATCCACCGGATTAAAGAGGCAGCCATCTTCAATGAATACAAAGAAGTTATGATTGACAAATTGGTTAAAAAACACGCTCTCAAAAAGAAGTTAAAGGACATTACGACACTACAGAATAACCAAGAGAAAGGAAAATTCATAGGTCTTCCCTACAATCGAAAATTAACTGGCGGCTTAGAGAAGATATGTAAGGTATATGGCCTCAAGGTAGCATTTAAGAGTAGCCATAGCCTTAAACACCTACTAAGCAGCACGAAAGATGGAATTTGTAAAGTAGATAAATCGGGAATATATGAAATTAATTGTTCCTCGTGTGACTGTAAATACATAGGCCAGAGCAGAAGAAGGGTCTGTACCCGAATTAAAGAACACTTTAGCTATATCAAAAATTACAAGTCCGAAAAATCAGCATTCGCTGAGCATATTTTATCCACGGGGCACATTGGGAAATTAGATAATTTTCGGATACTACATTGTGTTGACGAACGTAAAAAGCTTAACTTCTTAGAATCTCTTGAAATAGCTCAAGTACTGCCTGATATTTTATTAAACCATGAAAGAGGCCCACTTGACCTGTCACAGTGGGCTTCACTGGTTACAAAACTTTAACCAAGCTGAAATGTTCTTACTTACTTCACACTCCTGATGTAAGAGCCTCTCCACTTATAGTATCTTTTTTTGTTCCTAAGTTTTTTACTTCTGTATTTTTTACTTTTTTACTTCTGAATTTTTTGTTTCATAAGTGTATTTTGTCATTGGGCACTTGACCCTCTCCAATCCTGAATTACCCCTCTTTTGTAAACCAAACATGATGCCCTGCATTCTGATTGGTCCCTCCTCTTTATATAAACTTGTATCTGAACTTGTGTAACCTGAGTCATACTGAAGACGGCCACATTGTGACCGAAATGTATACATATATGGTGTATTAAAATGTTCTTGTGAACAAGTGGAGTCTCCTTTCTCTCTCTCATGAATGTCTACATTGTTTACGGCAGCGCATCAACAGGAAACCAACGCTAAACCAAGCGCCATCAAGAAGACAGACTGAATGTCATCTTTACTGGTGAAAAGAAGTACAACCTTGATGGACCAAATGGCTTCTCACATTATTTTCATCATTTGGGAAAGGAAACAAGTTCTGACAACTGAGTGGTGGATCTGTAATGATCTGGGGAGTGATTGATTTCCAGAAAAATTGTGATGTTAAGTTTCTCACTGGACGAATCAATTCAGCAGGTACCTGTCAATGCTATGAAGCATATTCCCTGATTTGGACCAGTTGTGGCAGGTGATCAATCGGTACTTCAACAAGATAATGTGCTAATCCACAAAGCACATTTAACACTGCGATTTGAAGAATAGTACATTACTGTAATGAAATGGCCAGCCGTATCTGTTGATTTATATCCTATTGAGAAGGTTTGGGGTTATTGTCACGAGAAGTGTATAAAAACAATCGACCGTACACAATGTTCATGACTGAGTTGAGCCATCATTAACGGTTGGGAAAACTTAAAACCAGTCCATAATCAGAGAATTACTCCCAAAGATTAATCGTAATTTTGAAGTAATTCATCAGCAAGGCAAATCCATTAACTATTAGGACTCTTTAGAGGACTTTGTCACTGGTGCCAATTTTTTGTCACATAGAAAAGCCTCGTATGAGAGAAATTTTTTTCTTTTTAAATTCTAAAATATTTTATTTTTGTAAAGCTGAAATTATTATTAAGGGTAGAAAGTGTCTGTGTTCCTAAAATGATTTTGAAATTTTGTTTCATTAAAACTATTTTCAGCAAACACGATAGTGGTACTTATTTTTTATCACAGACTGTATTATTGCATATTAAATTTAATGATTATATGAATTTGTTCTAAGTATTAATACAGACCAAATTCTAAATCCATAATGTTTCCTATCTTGATGTTTCCATATGTCGGATTTGAAAGAAATAAAAGTTGTGATAATTTGAATAATATTCGAAGTTTACTTAAAAATATGTAATTTTTTTATTATACAAATAGAGTCACTTGCTTTCTAATGGCTTCACAGTATCAACAATCTTTACCAAACAATCCCTCTATGATCCGTGCTCAAGGTTTTCAAAATCAAGGAATGAACATTATTACTCCTTCTATTGCTGTCCCTCAACCTAGTAAGCCTTTTCTTTTGATAATAATTATTTATAAACTTAAATATTATTTGTAATTTACAGTGATATTTAATCAGCCTCAGAAATATGTTAACCTTTAACATGGTGAATACAGGTATCTCACCTAAAGTGAACCAATAGCCAACTTCTAAAATACAAATCTGACGGAGCACTTTCAATGGAAGAATTATTGTACTTTTATGTGTATTCCATTTCCAAAAAAAGACACCATTTTTGAGCATGGAAGTCAACTTTGAAATGTGCAACGGAAACCCCTATTTTCAATGTTATTTTCAATTTGTACACAACATTTGAGAAATGTTTTATTCTTGGTGTTTTTTCAATTGATCCAACAGTTTAGGACAGGGGTCGGCAACTTGCGGACCACGGTCCGCTTCCGGTTTCTTTTTGGCTTGCTACTGGATTCCATGCGGCCCGCGAGATTTTTTAGAAATATGTAATGAGCGGCCAGAAATAGGATAATTTTAAATTATTTTTTGGGAAACAGTGCGCTTTATATTAAAAATCTTAGAAGAGGTTAAAAATCTATAATATAAAAGGTTGCCGACCATTGGTTTAGGAGATAGAGGCAATGAAAATGTGGTGTGTTTTGATTTAAAAACGAAGCAAAAAACAGAAATTGTTCATCAGTTTAAAAGAAAACAAAGGTTCAACATTTATTGTACAACCATTGTTTTTTCATTACTGTAATGTTAGAACACACAGCCAATACAGTTTATTTAGCTTTATTTATAAGAATTTATAAAAAGCTTAAATGTATACAGCATTCAGTTTTTCATATATTCCTGATATTTACATATAAATTTAAACATTGATATTTTTTATTATTTGCTATAAAATAGACTTAATTTTGTTTCCATCTTGCTTATCAGTAAATTTACCTATTACTTAAATGTCATAAAATTGATAAATACAGGTAAATTGCATTATGGTTCTTGTAGCACTCTTGGATTTAAATAGCTGTTGGGTCTTTTGGCAGTTCTTAATACGAGGCATGTCCAGATAGTACGGTTGGAATGGCTAGTATTCTTTCAAAAATTGTTTGTGACCATATGAGGCATGTCCACTACAACTTATTTCTTGATATAGGGGTTATTTTTCGACATAATTGCCACCATTGTCCAAAAATTTGTTAAATCTTGGTACTAGCTTCTATATTAGCCATAGAATTCTGACACCTGTTGCTGGAATCACCTTTTCAACTTTATGCTTGATCTCTTCATCGTCATGGAAGCATTGTCCAGCAAGATGTTTCTACAGGTTAAGAAACAACTGCAGAAATTCATCTTAAACCACAGATGGCCTACCGCTCCTGTATTCGTTATGAACATCGGTCCTGCCTCCAGAGAATTTACACCACCACTTTATTACTGTTGTCAACTCGTAATGTTTCCACAAATGAGAAGAAGGACTTCATGAATATCCACCAGGCACTTACCATACGCTTGGAAAAAACATATGACAGAGTGCACTTCACATTTGGCAGAATTCTGAATTGGCACAGCTATTGTAAGTACGTGTTACTCAAATTAGATACTACTTGGCCGTGAGGAACACCTGCGAGAGGGAAGTGGAAGGCTAACAGTTAAAGCCTGTATAGTCAACTTAAGCATTAAAATATTACTTGTCAGCCTACAGGGGTTGTGACCTTATTTTTCGGACATGCCTCATATTTATTATTATGACTGATGATCGTTTCGGCGATCTTATGTCATTTTCAAAGTCAAGAACTACAAAGAATTGAAATTTAACAATGATGTAACAGTGGTTTTTATTTTTGTTTTTTTTTAACAATTTGATGATATAAAAGATGGTAACAAATATCATATTTAGGTTTAAAGTTTTGAATAATAAAACCGTGTTAGATGTGGCTTGATTATGTAATAACAAATTCTCATTTTTCTCTTCTGCTTTATACATTTCTAATTTAGTTATGTCATCTGATGTTTTTAACATTTCCATAATAATAATAATAATAATAATAATAATCTCCAACACTTTGCAAACACCACAGACATTGCCACATTTCCTTACACAAGGAATAACATTCATGGTATCAAAGTCACATTACACTACAGATCCCACACAATATAGACCTATCACATGCTTGCCTACACTTTACAAAATAATAACTGCCTGTATCGCAAACAAAATTTATACACACTTAGACACAAACAACATTCTCACTGAGCAACAAAAGGGATGCCGTAGAAATCACATGGGTTGTAAGGAGCAACTCCTGATAGACCGTGTGGTCCTACGGCAAACTCACAATAAACATCGACACCTCCATGCAGCCTACATTGATTACAAAAAGGCCTTCGATAGTGTCCCACACTCATGGCTTTTATATATACTACGATTATATAAAATGAACCCTACACTTATCACATTTTTAGAAAGTACAATGCTGCATTGGAGAACTACACTACACCTCACACTCAACAGTGAAACCATCACGACTGACAAAATACAGATAAACCGGGGCATCTTCCAGGGTGACTCACTGAGCCCATTCTGGTTTTGTCTTGCACTAAATGCACTTTCAAACAGACTGAACAGCACAACCTACGGCTACACAATTAAACATAATAAAAGCTGCCACTACACGCTTCCACACTTACTCTACATGGATGACATGAAAATCTACGCCTCTACACAAACACAATTGCACCAATTACTTGACATTACACAAACTTTTTCAAAAGACATACACATGCAATTTGGGTTGGACAAATGCAAAACCATTCACATTGAATATGGAGTAATCAGGGAAGGGGGCTTCACATTAGATGAACCAGACCACATTGCTGCTATGGAAAATGACGAATTTTACAAATACCTAGGATTTAAGCAAGCCAAGCTTTTGGAGCACAAACACATAAAGAATACACTCACTAAATATCTTCATAGGCTAGAGACAATACTTAAAACGCATTTAAATTTCAGAAATTTAATCAAGGCCATCAATACTTATGCCACGGCAATACTCTCCTACTCCTTTGGAGTCATACAGTGGACACACACAGATCTTGAGGGACTTGAAAGGAAACAACGTAAACTGTTTACAAAGCACAGAAAGCACCATCCACACACAGCTATTGAAAGACTCACCCTGCCTCGTTCAGAGGGAGGCAGAGGTCTTATTGACATAATAGATCTACACTAGAAACAGACTCAGTCACTCAGAGAATAATTTTACTCTAAACAACACACATCACCATTACACAAAGCAGTCTGCATGGCCGATACAAAATACACACCTCTGAATCGCAACAGCATGCAGAGTGCCTATAACATTCCTACAACATGCACTAAATTTCAATCATGGCTCGGAAAGCAACTCCACGGTAGACATCCTTCTGACCTCAACCAGCCACACTTCGACAAAAAAGCGTCGAACTTTTGGTTGAGTGAAGGGAGTCTCTTTGGGGAAACTGAAGGAACCATGATTGCCATACAAAATCAGGTTATTAACACTAAAAGCTACAGAAAACATATTATCAAAGATTCGACTGATGGGTCTTGCAGGAAATGCCATATCACAGAGGAAACCATCCAACATGTCATATCCAGTTGCAAAATACTCACGCAGGCAGATTATTTACACAGACATAACCAGGTAGCCAATATCATACATCAACATCTAGCTAAGATACACAAGCTAAGGGACATTCACACTCCATACTATAAATATATCCCCGACACTGTCTTAGAGAACACCACACATAAACTATATTTTGACAGAGCTATAATCACTGACAAAACTATCCCTCATAACAGACCAGACTTTACACTAGTAGATAAGCAAAACAAAGTGACTTACATAATTGATATCTCCATCCCCAACACACACAATTTACAAAAGACATACACTGACAAAATCACTAAATATACGGATCTTGCACACGAAATAAAACGCCTTTGAGGAGTTAACAGAGTACACGTTGTCCCTATTGTTCTTTCTGCCACTGGGGTTATTCCACACTCGCTACACAAAAGCCTGTCAACACTAAATTTAAACCCACACTTATACAAAATCTTACAGAAAGCCACAATTCTAAACACCTGTCACATAGTAAGGAAATTCCCACACCTAAACATCAATACTCCCACGAGTGCATAACTTTCCCTCCCTCGCATTTGAGTCCCTTGGGCTTGGCCCTCTTTTGGCTTCCGGACTTGATCCGAGTTTGGCTTCCCCAAACAATGATAATAATAATAATAATAATAATAATAATAATAATAATAATAATAATAATAATAATTGCAATAATAAAGGGAGTAGTCTACCAGTTATACCAGAGGGTAAAGCCCTGTGTTGCCCCCAAACAGGCTGGAGCCCAAAATTGGGTTAATGAATTGCGTACAAAACAGAAACAATAAAAATAAACAAATTAGAGTCGAGGCAGCTAGAAAAGTCGAGTCCAAGAAGACGACAAGAAACATTAAGACAAAGGAGCTAAAACAATATGAATAAATTGTGCTAAGTATAATAAAAAGATGATAATAAGAGAGAATTACAATGGATTAAAACAGAGACAAAGAATTACAAGTAAAAACATCAGTGGAATTAGTTATATGAAATGAATCATGTGCTTTTATTGTTTTAAAAGATGGATTGAGGAAGCTTAAATTAGTTCTCCACTTTTGAATGGCCACAAAATCCACGGTTTTCTATTGGATTGATGGACCCTGATTCCAATATTTTCAAGAATTCAGGGAACCCATATCCGTCCATTTAAAATATCAATAAGGATATTAATTAAAGAAATCAAAACTGCTCATTTCAAATCAAAGATGTTATCAAAATACTAATATTGTTCAATTGATCTTTAAAATGATTTTTAAAAAGAGCAAAATTTGTCAATTCTAGATTTTAAAAATTTCAAACGTTGAGTTTCTTCAGGATACAATATCCAAACACCATAAACCATTTTAGGAATAATACTTACTTAAAGAGAATCAGGAAAGTTTTCACATCGTTAATAAAATTTACTAAGCATTTTGAAATCCTAATAATCTCTGGTTCTCAGGGTTCGCGCTAGCCAAAATATCTACGAGTCAGTTTGACTCCCAAGCCTGAAAACTGCGAGTCATATATCAGAATATGCGAGTCAAAATTTAGATACTTTTTAACTTCCATATTTTTACATGCACCCACAATCTCTATAGTTACTGCTATAGTTAATTAGAAATTTAAACAAGACCGCAAGTGACAAAATGACGTGAGGTTAAAATGTGGTGAGAAAGATATGGGCCGATGATATCCAAAATTTAACAAGTCAATTTTGACTCGCTGGTCAAAAAATCACGAGTCAATTTTTAGCAAAAATGTCCATTTGACGTGTAAATTGCGAGTAAGCGCGAACCCTGGGTTCTTTTATTTACTTCCCTCGTATGTTGTTCAATGGAAAGAGTGTCCTTAAAACTTATTTATTATTTTCAGACATATCAAAAAGATGATTAGATATAAGATTGTGGTTAAAGTTAGTTTTCATTACCAAATTTGTAAGAATTTAGAGTTCCTTGTATCGAATTTTAAATTGTCTTTTGTTCCTGCCTAAATGGATGCTATTGCATATTTTACATTTCAATTTGTGAATTCTGCTTTTTTCATATTTGGCTTCTATTTGTCTCATTGCATCTGTAAGTATTATTGGTTTTGTAAGCTTATATAAATTTTTATCAGGGGTAATTAACTTTTGCTAATTTATGAGTATATGGATCTGAGTATGTCAGTATAGTCCATTATTACCCTATTATTTTTAGCAGTATTTAAATTATTCTTAATTAATTTTTTTATCAATTATTTTTGGGTTATATCAATTTGTATGGTCTCTGATTATTTCTATCTCCTATATTCACGTTTAAAGGACTTGCTTTATGCAAAGTTGAAAAGCTTATTTTTTTGGTGGGGGGGGGGGGATTTGGATGATTACATGATTTTTATGTAATTAAATTTCAATTCTTTGTAATTCTGGACTTTGAAAATTACACAAGATTACCAAAATGCAAAGCAGGCAAGTATCGCCAAAAGAAATCTAACCATTTATTTACAGTTTTATGCAATTGGTAAAATGTAGTTTTCAATTGAAAAAATAATCTTTTCAAAATAGAAAATGCAGTTTTCAAATTAGAAAATAGACAAAAATTCATAAAATTTTTATCAAAGAAACAAAATAATTTACATAATAATTTACAGCTTAATTTTAAAGACCGGTTTGTATCCGGAGTCATGAAAGAAAGTATACTGCATCCCTATTCCTAAATGCGCTCGCCCTAAGGAAACTTCAGACTTTAGACCTGTCTCTCTAATTTGTTTCCTAGTGAAAGTTTTTGAGTCGTTAATCGCCAAACATATATATTCTTATCTCTCACCTGTTCTTCCTGGGTGGCAGTTTGGATTCACTAAGAGTAAATCCACAATTTTGAATGTGGGCATTACCGTATCTACGATTGCCCAAACTTTGGATAATAAACAGCAAATGGGTCTAGATTTCTTTGATTTTAGTAAGGCCTTTGACAGTGTTTCGCATAACCGTCTACTACAGAAGTTGCCTTATTTAGGTTTCGCCGTTCCACTGTTAAATGTAATTCGCAGTATGCTTGATAGTAGGTCAATTAGGATAAAATATAAGGATAAATTTTCTTCGGAAAAAAAATCACCAGTGGCATTCCTCAAGGTTCCCTGCTGGGCCCTTTATTTTTTATTATTTATCTTATTGATCTGGATTATTACTTGAACTTAGAGAACGTTACCTTACTAGCCTACGCTGATGACATTAAAATATCCTGCCGTATTATTGATCTCACTGATTGTAGGATCCTTCAAGAAAAAATCGATAAGATGTCGACATGGTCTGCCCATAATGGTATGAAGTTAAATGCAGCGAAGACACTTGTACTCTCCTGTTATAGATCGAGTTCTCCGTTTTTATATAATTATAAAATCAATTCCACAGATATTATCAGAGTGCAGGAGGTGACTGATCTTGGTATTTCATATTCTTTCAGGTGCTCTTTTAAAAAGGATATTCGCACTCTTACCCTTTGGTTCTCATGCATTCGGGGTATTGTTAGAAGATTGAGCAAAATTTTACCTTCGTTTACTTTTTTTTAACACTGTCTTTAACTCAATTATCTTAAGTAAATTGACATATGGTCTGGAGATTTGGTTCACTGATATGGATCATCTCTCGTTAAAACTCGAACATAAAATTTTATCCATAATTAATATTATTAATTCATTATCGCGTTCTTCCTCATCTAATAATCTGATTCTTTTCTCTTTAAGACTTAAAGCTGAATTTGCTACTCAATGTTTTTTAATTAATATTCTCAGTGATAATTTCGAGGCTCCATTTTTCTTGGAGAGCATTGGCTTATCTACCGCTAGTATTACTAACCGTTCTGGTTTAACATTGTCAAATAGATTTTACAGAACAAATTTGAAATTTTGTGACTTAAGAGCCAAAATGGCTTCAAGTTTTAACAGTTCCAATAAGTATGTAAATTTTTTTAGTCGATTTAGTTTGTTTTCTTTCCTTTTTCGTATGTTCCTTTCTCTTTTTTCTCCTCATTAACCCCGTTTTTGGGCAATTTTTGCCTGTGGGGGTCACCCTCTGGTGCAGTACCATTGTCTGTAATAGCTGTAATTGATAAGCTAATTTCCCTGTCTCTTCTCTCACACATCAATTTTCTGTGAAATCCTCAGTATAGATATTATGTGTCCATAATATAGCGTCTAAATTTTTGAGTTACACAATTTTTCGTAACCATGTTTTTCTTTCCAAAGTAAATAAAAATTGTCCAATAATTTCGTATTTTGTAATTATAGCATACCTAATGGAATCTTAAATATGTGTGGATGTTGTTCTCTGTACTGTGTTTAATAACAAAATTAAAAGAGATCTTGTAGTACAACATTTTAGTTTAAAAACCAACTAGTTTCGGCAGTTAATCCCGCCTTCATCAGGGTACAAGAGAAATGGGCTAGCACGCCTTACATAATGAGACAGTAAATGATATAAAAACACGATAAACGTTAAGTGACAATGATACAATTCATGGAGATTTCTGATTGGCTGACATAAGTAAAGGGTGACGTCAGCCAATCAGAAAGTTATAAAATATACGGGGTGACATCGGATTGAATTGAAGGGAAGTAGGGGGCGTGTAAAAAAAAAAAAAAATATACATAAAATAATACAAATTGCAAAATACAAATAGAATAATAAACAAAATACAATAATTCAAATAATAAAATAAAAAAACTACAAGATTCAAATATAATAAAATACAGAATCCAAAAATAAATAAGTAAAAAAGTAAATTTAACAAAAGAATTGACAAAACATGGCAAAAGTTTAGCCTACATAAATAAGAAATTACAGATCATGGCGTAGATGGTGAAGTAATGGATATACATCAAAATAGACTTGGTTGTTTAAAAGCTTATCTGGCTGCAGACCAGAGATGGCTTTGTAGATTTCTACACTTTCTAATAGGGCTATTAATTTCGGTTTATCAGACTTGTGTACGATCTTGAGTGTTTCTTCAATGCTGCAGAGGGGGTGATTTTCTTGTCCAAGGTGGATGGCAAAATGAGATCTATTGTCTTTCTTCTTGTATGAAGTGGCGTGTTCTTCAAATTGGGTGGCAAAACTACGAACTGATATTTCTATATGGTATTTGTCACATGGCATGCATTGGAGGCGATAGACACCGCATCGGTTGAATGAATTGTTGTCGTCGCCTGGAGCACGATGATTGAAAAACGAACGGCATGATTTTGGGGATCGGAAAGAGATATTGACATTATATTCACGGAAAACATGGGACAAGGCAGAAACGGCTGCACCGAGAATGAAAATGAGAACCATAGTCTTGATAGTTACTGCTTAGGTAAAAACTATTGATTTACAAGACAGTTTAGCTTATCTTTTCTCTGCCGGATAATGCAGGAAACAGGATTGGGGGTATTCTTTGGGGGTCTTGTAGCTTTCAATTTTACTATTTTTAACTACTGTATTAATGTACATATTTATTATTAATTTGTTTTACTGTTCATCTTTTTAGAAATTGTAAGCAGTGATCCCTTTAATTGTTATTGTTTAATTGTTTCTTTAATACATAGCTTTATCTTGGTATTGGTCTAAAGCTTTTTCTTTATAGTTAAGAAGATTCATTAGAAACTGTGGATATAATAACCTAAATGTAAAAAGGAGAAAACAGTTTTCTATAAGAATTATTTAATGTACATACATGTATATTAAATTATCCTTGTGGAAAATTGTTATCACCTTTTTACTTTTATTTTATTCTTTATTTTGTAAGCTATTATCCATCTAGATGCTAATAAACATCAAACATCAATTATGGCCCAACTTGTCAGTTCATGATAAAAATAAATAACAATTGCCTTTAACTTTGATTGGATTGGCATCTTGATATCCCCTAACTCCCATTTTCTCATAAAGCTTTGGTCCCATTATCTGCGAATTCAATATACGAGGGGGTTTCAAGAACCAAACAAGGGATTACTGTATTTAGGAATTTTAGGAGCTTTTGGCTTATTGCACAAACAAGTCAAAAAGGCCACTTCGGCTAAATATATAAAGTGTGTGCAGAAAATCCTGAAGTCAAAATTAGGTGGTTGAAAAATCATAAAGGTAATCGACACTTGCGCAATCCCATTATAAAGTACTAGCAAAAGCACCCGGGATAAATACAATTGTAGGTAAATAGAACAATCCCAAGAAGTTAAATAATAGTAACTGCAGCAAACTTTCCCGTTATTCATATGTTTCCGACACCCGGATAACTTTTTGTCTTCTCTGACCAATTCTAATTTTTTACTTGTGATGACATTTTGTTAGATATGAATTAGCATCCATCCTTTAAATGATTATTAAAAGCACAATATAATATTCTTGTTAGTTTGAAGAGTCTAGTTGATGTATGCTTTATGGGTTATGTTATAATCTGTTGTGCGAGACCTGCAGAAGCCTTTTATACCCAACCCACTGGAAGGGAGAGGAGAAGCTGCTGTCGTGTCTGAAAAGTTCTACACTGCTCAAGGTCTCCAAACACGCAAATCGCCTCAGCATTTGTTAGGAAGCTCAAAGAAGACACATATATCTTACTGCCTCCTCGAAAGAGACTACCCTATCTATAGTCAAGCTATTACAGTCGAACCCGAATAACTCAAACTCTGATAACTCAAATTCCCGGTTAACTCAAACGATATTCCAAGTCCCATCCCCCAGAGCATTTAATTCAATAGAAAATTCACTCATTAACTCAAACATATTTTTAATTAATCCCGGCTAACTCAAAGTAATTTTGGTTTTACTGAATAGGTATTCCTAAATTTAAGGAAAACCTATCTTAAAAAAACAAGCTTTGCCTGTTGAAACTTTATTTCATTTTTACGTCCATATGGCAAAGAAAACTATGCAGGAATCTTTCGCAGACGCTGGCAGCCATTGTGAAAATCAAACATTAGCCCGATTACAAAATTGCGAATCGAAATTGCGATCGTTTAATGAGAGAATATTTAGATGTAGTAATTGATGACGATTGCACGTTTATTTTTAGAGGAAGTGTTCATGTTGACCATAAAGTTCATTGCATGAATGATCGCAAACAAGTTTTTAGAAGCAGTCATACACTTCCAATTGGCCGTCGCCATTTTGATTTCGAAACTTCACTGTCTCATTGCTTTGTCGATGTAAAAGTAACAGAAATTTGAGGAAAAAGTGAATTCTCTGTAAAGTTTCAAATATAAAACATTTATATATATATATCATAAATGTCATCAGATGAAAAATAAATGGGCAAAAATCGCCAATAGATGCCTTTCGAAACATTTTACAAACCAAAAGTAGAATTCGGAAGCCATAACAGCATTGGAATTGATTTTGTACTGGAACGGACCATATTTTACTGGGTCTGTACTGTATTTGTATATGGATCTCATTAAAACTAATCAAATTCATAGAAATGTTGTTTATGTAGCCTCGTTTTTGACTTACTGGTTAACTCCAAAACCTGATATATCAAAATTCTTACAGATGGGTTGCGATGGCACAGAAACAGATAGTTTTCTTACAGATATTGGGTTTTTAATCATTTCACGCATCAGAACCCTTTTATCTCGTTCAGTAAGGGCAGGAGGTCTTCCAGTTGTCTTCTTTTGGCCATAGTCAATTGGATTTTTCAAGTAATTATAAATAACTTTTTCAGAACGTTGTAACTGTACGACAATTTCTTTTACAGAGGCATGTCTTTGTCGAAGATCATCAATTTTCCCTTTCTCATGTTCAGTTAACCTTTTACTACGACCCATAATTAAACTAGTAATGACAAATCATTTTTCAGCTGAAATCATTTTATGGAAATTCATATTCTCTCCCACTGGCTATCATTTTGGGACAGTCCGTTTTTATTTTTATTTTCTCTTTCCAGAAAATGGAATCGTCTCAAAACATAATATATTACTTTATTTTAAGATTGTTAAACCATTCGTAAAATAAAATGTGATTCTGTTGATATTTTCTTTGCTATTTTCAAAAAAACGCTAAACCAGCTATCTTTTTGGGACAGACTGTAGTCCTAAATGTTGATGTGCCCAAAAAAAATCTAATAAATCGTCCATGCTTTCTTGTAAATTGTTGCTTATTAAACGTGTAAGTAAAATTGGGTATATAGAAAACCTTTAAATTGGTAGTGCTATATTTCTTTGTATTATATTTTTCCTCTGCTAATTTTCATATTTTATTCTTTCCTATGTTATTTAAAGACAGTGGAATGCCATCTTCAACTCCTTCCACACAGCAGAAAGAAGTGTCAACCGCATCTCTATGTCGTCTTGGCCAAGAAATTGTACAAGAAATTGTCAGCAAAACAACTGACCTTTTTCAAACTCTTAAAACACTCCAAGTGAGTTATTTAAAATGTAACATATTTATTTACTTTTTCCTGTTTTATGAAGTAGAATTTAAATAATAGTTGCTGTAAATTTATTTTAAATACAGTGAAACATTTTTTTTTTCATGAGTAATAATTTGCTACTCATATGAAAGATAAATTTTCTCCAATTGATACATGATTTTCATCATGCTGTTTTCTTGTGAATTTCACTTTCTACGTATGTCATGCAATGAGGTCTATGCATGATTTTTTTAAATATTGTCAAATTAAAGAACACATTTAGATATTTAGATATTACACAAAAATGTTTGCTTCTCAAATCCTTACCATTTTTTTCTAATTAATTTTATAAGTTGCTGTTTAACCCAACCCACTAAAATGTCAATCTCCCCATGTGACTTCATGAATCAGTTAACACAATCATGGCAGCTCTGAGGGTGAATTTTCTCCATCATCATCAATTTATGTCTGCTAATATCATTTCAGAATTGAAATATTGAATTGAAAAATACCTGTGAAAGATAAAATTAAAGCATTTACTTCCATTATATGTTAAAAATAAAAGCATCCACTCCAATGCTTGCATTGTGATTTGTACCATTACAATCAGCTGAGATGTCCTATATGTGTGTTTTATGTATAGTAGTAATGTATAACTTAATAATAATAATAAACTTGAATGAGATTTAAGGTCTGTCCCAAAATGATAGAAACACCTTCAAATTTCTATTTTTTCATTTTTCTCAGAAAATAAAAGAATAAGTCATTTTAAAAATCATCATGTAATCATATATTGTATAAAAAAGTGGTGTTTAATTATGGTGCAAATGTTCTTGCTGTACTTTTAAACTAAAATTCAAAAAAATCACTGTCCCAAAATGATACAAACACATGCCAAAATAACAAAAATCAAAGGAAACATTTACTTACAAATGAAATTAATAACCCACAAAGCCCCCATTTTTATTAACAACCTTGAATACTCTTGTCAGGCATTGAATTAACAAGTGCTTGAAGCTCACACAGTTGAATCTCATCCCATGCTTTTGGATTGCAGTTTTCAGTTCTTGTACACTAGAAAACTGACAACTGTCCTTATAAACTGTCCTCACTAAGATACCCCACAGATTTTCTGTTGGATTAAGGTCAGGTGACCGTGCTGGCCAGTCCACCACATGTACCCAATGATCAAGGAACCACTTCCATGTCGATGTTGCAATGTGTATAGGTGCGTTGTCCTGCTGAAATTGGAAAAAGGGACTACCAATGTTTTCAGCAAATAGTAAAAAATGTGCCTCCAGAACTTGCTGATAATCACAAGCCTTCATTCTGCCATAAACAAACGCTAAGGAAGTTTTGCCCGCCCATCCAAATCCACCCCACACCATTACACTTTCACCACCTTGAAAGTCACATCCTGCTTCCGTATGTCATGCCAGTAATATGCAAAACCATCTGGCCCATCCAAATTGAATTTTTTCTCATAGCTCCAGATAACTTTTCTCCAGTTGTCAGACCAGTTCATGTGATACTTGGCCCAGTTGACTCGTTTCTCCTTGTGTTGTTTGTTGAGTGGAGGCATTGTCTTCATTTTTTTGGACACAAGATATCCTGCTGATCGCACAACACTGTGAATTGTAGATTTAGATGTGTTGATGTCAGGTTGAGCTGCGATTTGACGAAGACTTGTCGTGGAATTACTCAGTTTCCGTAAAACCATCCTTTTTTGGCGTGCAGTGAGAGTTGATGGACGATCACTTGACTTTTTCCCCCATATTCTTCTTTTAATCGTAAGAAATTTAAATTACATGTGGTGATCGTTTCAACCGTCTTGCAATTTCTCTTATGGGAATATCAGAAGCAAATAATTCAATAATTCTTCCTTTTTCAAATTCTGTCAGTTCGACTCCTCTTCCCATTTTGGTGAAGATAAAATTTGCTGTTATTAAGGCTGGTTTAATTTCTTTAAACATGGAAATTTCTTTTCCAAATAATTTAGATGTTTGGATCTTGCCATTATTACCTATCACTAAGGGTGTGGAGGAAAGAGTAGGCTACTTTTTATTGAATTTGTAGGGATGTTTCTATCATTTTGGGACAGTAATTTTTTTGTATTTTAGTTTAAAACTACAGCAAGAACATTTGCACCGTAATAAACCACCACTTTTTTATACAATATACGATTACATGATGATTTTAAGTTGACTTTTTTTTTTTTTTTTTTTTTTTCCTATTAGTACTGATAATCCAATACGTCCATCCAGGGCCTGTATGGCTAGAAGCCGACGAGTTGGGTCCCTGGATGAACCTGGATTAACGACTGCTGTATGATGGTCACCGCAGCCGGGGGGAGGGGGAGGTGAAGATCGAGAATCACGGACGTCACCCATCCAGTGACTAGCCATGCCTGATGTTGTTTAACTTCACAGCAGTTGTTTCAGTGAAAGCTCACCAGGCCACGGCCTCCCCCATGGACTTATTTTTTTATTTTCTGAGAAAAGTGAAAAAATAGAAATTTGAAGGGGTTTCTATCATTTTGGGACAGACCTTATGATTTCCATCTGTCTAGTATTGCTAAATGAATTAGAAGAAATTAAAATGAAAGGGTCTTGGTAAAGCAATACAGTAGTATTTATTCATACACCAATGTGTTTTGGTATTTCACCATCTTCACAGGCTTAAAAGACTACAAATTGACAAGAAATGATGACACGTATTTATAATACAAGAGAGGGACTTTTGTCCACCATACAGAAAACTGATTGGTGGACTCGCATGCAGACCATATAATATAGACTTGGCTATTCATGACGTAATCAGCTTCTTTGTCTATTGAATTCATTAATGATATCCAATATCGTGTCTTTTTAAAAAATTCTCCATTTAATAGATTGTCAAAAAAAAATAAAATAAAAGCATGCAAGCTTAAAGGTAAAAATAGAGGTTTCATGGTAAAATTGATATTTTCTCTGAGAACAGCTAAGTCATCTCAAAGATTTTCTGATGGTCTATTAAATGGCAAAGTTTTTAAAATACCTACTAGTGTTGCTGACTTGATTCATTATCAAAGATTTCTGAAACCTCACGACAACTCAGAACTTCCTTTCTACTTTAACCTTGATTTCTGAAAATTTTTATGCTACATTCATCCATTTTCTGAAATTTAATACTACATTGCCCAAAGAATACACTGGCACTAACCAAATTCCTCAAAACGACATACATTCCCGAAAACACACATTTTAACAGAATAATGTAGGGATTACTCACAAAAACACAAAATCATTAACATCTCCATAAAGATTACTTTCGGGTAACATACATGGGGGTGCTTCTCGTAGGTATTGAGGTCCTCTATTCAGTTTTTCATTTTGGATGTGTGATGTTGGGACACCCTGTATATCGCTTATATAAATATGCTTTAAAATATGTAAATACAGTGATGAATCTGGTTTGACAGTTTTCGTCTGTAAATCCACTTCAAGTAACACAAATATGTTCAATCTGCAGCTGCAAGCTCGTTATAGGACAAGTTTGGCTTTGTTTACTGACGAGGCCAACAAAAAAGACAGGCCTGGACACTGCAAAGTCACCTGACCATCGGGGTCTGAAAAACAATCCAACCTTCATTATCTTTAACAAACGAAAAAATCCAACTTATTAAAATCCAAGATAAAGACAATGAAGATTGGTTTGTTGCTCAGACCCTGATGATCCAGGTGACTTTTTAATGATGCCAGGCCTGTCTTTCTTGTTGGCCTCGTTTGCTGAGTTGTGACATCACAACCAAATGATAAAATTGAGCTATTAAAATGTTTTTTTATTTATGAAAACAACTTCTCAAAATTTTTATATTCCAATACATGATTATTCAAAACTGTATCTTTCATTTTTTATGAATATTGAACAAATTTAAAATTCATGCGTAGACCCCATTAGCTCCATATAAATCAGGCCAATTTTACTTCCATCATTAAAAATAAATGGTCCTGAATCACCATTTTCTTACATTGATTGTTTTTGGAAACTTGAAAAAATGATTTAGACATGTGGATAATATTCACAGGGTTCACATTTACTTGCAATTTATGCATCAAATGGACATTTTTGCTAAAAATTGACTTGTGATTTTGAATATCATCGGCCGTATTGGGGGAGACCGTGGCCTGGTGGGCTTTCACTGAAACACAACTCAGTGAAGTTAAGTAACATCAGGCACGGCTAGTCACTGGATGGGTGGCTCATCAGTGGCTCAGGATCTTCTTCCCCCCCCCCCTTCCGGCTGCTGTGATCATCATACAGCAGTCGTTAATCCAGGTCCATCCAGAGACCCAACTCGTCGGCCTCAGGCCATACAGGCTCTGGATGGACGTATTGGATTATTATGAATTAAAAAAAAAAAATATTCATCTCGCCACATTTTAACCTCGCTTCATTTTATCACTTGCTGTCTTGTTAAATTTCTAATATCTAACTATTGAGTTACGGATGCATGTAAAAGAATAGAAATCATTCTTTCCACATGGCATCCCACCAGCAGCGGTTCTCCGTGAATGTGTGGGCTGGAATTATTGGAAATTGTTTGATTGGGCCGTACATTTTGCCAGATCGGCTAAGTGGACAAAACTACCTGAAATTTTTACGGCTTGCTGTTCCTGAACTGCTTGACGATGTGCCACTGTTAGCGTGGCAGCGGATGTGGTTTCAACACGATGGTGCTCCTGCCCACTTCAGTCGGCAGGTCGGAGCTCACCTCGACAGGACATAGCCTCAGCGATGGATTGGGAGAGGAGGCCCTGTGCCATGGCCACCCCAGTCTCCTGACTTGACACCTCTGGACTTCTTTTTATGGGGCCACATCAAGCAGTTCGTGTATGCCACACTAGTCGACAATCCCGATGTTACAGCATGTCGTCCGCAGACTAAATACCTGCATTGAAGCTCAGAATCGGCATTTTGAACACCTATTGTAATGTCATTCCTACCTCATACAAGTTGCATTATCTCTGTAAGGATGCATTTCCGGACCCATGTTTATAGGAAAAATTTTGTTCCCCACTACAAACTGTACATGGTATTTCATTCTTGACCTACCTTTCTGAATCGCCCTGTATAGTGCTTGCAGTGCTATTGCTATTCAAGACTAACCAGTCAACACAAAGTGGTATATTGGGTTGCATTGCCCATTGGCTTAAGAATTTTATTTCCATGTACTGTTTTTAAGGTATGACTCACCATATCGTGTCCGTTTGTAACCCAAAATGATTTATTGGAGGGGGGGGGGGGAGGGATAAAATCTTAATTCGATAAATTGAATTTTGGTGATCGTATTATACAAGCAAAAAAAGTTTATATAATTTTGAACCAAGACAAGAATGTTCAGTTACATGCATTTTTACATTTCTACATTTATTTCTACACTTATGTAAAGGGCAGAATGCAACTTCGTTAGTTCGTATTAGCTTTAGGCGATGAGAAATTCAAATAACAGTGAATTAATTTATTATACAATGAACTGGACACTGTATATGCTGTATAATTGATGTAGAATACACGGTAATTTCGTGTGAATTTCATCAGGACAGACAGCAACTTGGTTAGTTCGAAGCAGTTTGGAAGGAGAGACCATCAATATTGATGTCTCTGTTTGGAAGTAGCGATCTTTGGGAGAAGTTATTTTCGTATTAGCTGTTGGCGACAAGAAATTCAGATGAAAAGTGAATTAATTTATTGTATAATGAACTGGACACTGTATATACTGTACAATTAATGTACAGTCGAACCCTGATAACTCGAATCTTCAGCGGACCAGATAAAAAATTTGAGTTATCAGGTTATCGAATTAACCGGTAAATCGAAAACAAAGGCTACAGGACAACTATAAAGATTACATAATACTCACAATGTTTTTATAAATTCGAATTTTTTTTATGAGATCCATTTACAATTACAGTACGGGCCTCGTAATTTGCAGTCGTTTTAATGCAAAATCAGCTCCAATCTCGTTTTGGTATGGCTTCCGAATTCTACTTCCGGTTTGTAAAAATATTCGAAAAGCATCTCTTTGCGATTTTTGAACATTTATATTTCATCTGACGACATTTATGATAAATGTAAAAACTTTGTACATTCAAAAATTGACAGAGAATTCACATTTTTCTCAAATTTCCATCACTTTTACATCAACAAAGGCAATGCGATCTGAAGTGTTTCGAAAAGAAGTTTCGAAAGCAAAATAGCAACGACCAATCTGAAGTATATGGCTACTTCTAAAAATTCATTCGCATTCGTTCATGCAATGAACTTTATGGCTAACATGAACACTGCCTCTAAAGTCGAAAGCACAATCGTCATCATTTACTACATTTAAAAATTCTACCATTGAACGCTCGCAATCAACAAGTTCGATTCTCAATTTCGTGTTCGCGTTAAGTTTCGATTTCAACAATGGCTGCGAGCGACCGTGAATTTCTACACAGTTTTCTTTGTCATGTGGACTTAAAATTAAAGTTGGAAAATGAAATAATGTTTCATCAGGCAAAACTTTTCGGGGAGACTGGCTGAAATTAAAGGCACACTTGGATATAACTCGGGGGAAAAAAAAGCAAAAAAAAAACAAAAAACAAAAGGGACACTGTCTAGCAGCAACAGATCCATCATTTATCAAGTCGAACCAGTGTTGCCAAGTTATTTTCACAAATTCCCCCAAACAACCCGAAAATCCCCCCGACCCCCCCCCCCCCCCAAAAATCCCCCAAAGTAATAAAATTATTTTGGCAATTTTACGTGTATAGAAATTCAGACAGAAGTTTTTGCAGTGATGTTAATCCTCATATTAATCCTGATGATGACGTCACGAAGTGATTGGCCGCAACTGCCAGGTGTCAATATGCATTGTTTATGTCCCCAGTTGGATCAAGCGCGCTCCAGTCTTAAAAGAAAGCACGTGTTCAGTGTACGTTTAATGAATGGACGTTCAGACAATGCTGAAAGTTATGCATAATGAAAAAAAAATTACCTTTCAACTGTGGATTTGTTTCCCAAGATTTTACATATTTATGCTTGTATTTTGGGGTGGATAGCTGCTTCGGAGGCATGTTTAACACACACAAGTCGTAATAAGACTACAACAACTAACTACTACTACTGCGTCCAGTCATAAGGAGAACGAACCGAACCTCAATCAAAAGTAAAAGATCAAAGATGATTGGTTAGAGACATATCATCCGTGAAGAAATGCGAATCACGTGACTGCTTGTAACCAATCACGCTTAATTACTTCTGAGATTGTCGTGAAGAGAATGTTTCCAATATCTCAGACGTAACTACACATTTTCTATATTAAATAAATGGTAAATAAAATTTCCCCCAAATATCCCCCAGGAAATTAAATTCCCCTAAATATCCCCCAATTGAAAAATAATCCCCCAAATTTGGAAGAAAATCCCCCAACTTGGCAACACTGAGTTGAACCATGGAAGAATAGATGGAAGTGCCTCTCGCCGAAAAAAGCGTCATGCGAGATAGGACGAGATATCATGTTGTCCGCCAGAGTGCCAATGTTTGTTTTCATTGAATGAGAATTTTTTTTGTATCTAAATGCTGTCATAATATAATAACTATTTAATTTTGTGCATTAAATAACTGAAACAATGATATTTTGAAGAAATTGTGTTTATTATTGCTCTTTCTCTCAGTCAACATGTCTAAAACTTAAGTTAATTTCACGGAAACCCCTGCACCATTTAAATCAATTTTAAAAAATTTAATTCCAAATCATTTTCCTACTATTTTAAAAAAACTGCTCCTAAGCCGGGCCCATATTAAATTTGAAAAGGGTCATTAAAATGAAAGGAGAAAATAAGCATTGAATGAAAGAAAAGCATTTATTTCTTATAAAATGCAAATTCAAAAATTTTTAATGAAATATCAAGTGTTCAATTATTTCAAAGACATCTGTAATTCTAAAATCATAAAAAGATCATAGGGGTTGTAAGCGCATTCATGTAAGCCGCCAGGTGTGCTGCAATAGTAGCAAGTGACACATTTCAGCATTGGAAATGCTACAAGAGGCGCTTCCTTGTATTCTTCCATGGTCGAACTCTATAACTATTATTTTCATGTTAATTCTTCATTACTTTTTGTATTTTTTTTGAATGGCTTGCAACGTTTTTGGAATATCTTTGAATATATACAGGGTGTTTTTGAATTGAGTACAGATTTTTTGGGATATGATAGAAGAGGTCCTTAGAAATATTTTTTGTCATATGAACATGGGGTACCCGCAGCTCCGTTTGCTTACAATACTGCATTGAACAATCAAATGACACTAAGACGCAGTGTGCGTTGGTAGGCCTAGATTATTTTATTTTTAACAATTAACACAAGCAATCTACTGTAATAACTTTTAAAGTAATTGTTTGCAAAGAAATTTCAAGGTGCACTTGCTTGTTTGTTGAAAAGTCTTAGGACAAACTTCGTCAAGGAGATTCCATGGTATCCAACCCCTTTGTAAAATACGATTAGTCCATATGTAAATGAACTAATCGCATTCTGGGAAAGCAGTAGGTAAAGATTTGTTTTCAAAAGTAGATTGCTTGTGTTAATTGTTAAAAATAAAATAATCTAGGCCTACCAACGCACACTGCATCCCGGTGTCATTTGATTGTTCAATGCAGTATTGTAAGTAAACGGAGCTGCGGGGACCCCATGTTCATATGACAAAAAATACTTCTAAGGACCTCTTCTATCATCTCCCAAAAAATCGGTACTCAATTCAAAAACACCCTGTATAAATAGAGAGTTCTTGATCTTCTTATGTACACTTGGCCTACTTATTTGACTGCGCATGAGGAAGGAGGAAGGGGGGGTGGTCACTCGAGCGCTCCTGGATCTAACATGGAAGTCAATGAGGAATTGAATTTGGTCTGTATTCTATTAATTTTTAATAGAATAAAAATATTCTAAGATAGTTTTTGCATTAAATTTAAGAATACCTATTCACTAAAACCAAAAATTTCTTCGAGTTATCCGGGATTTAATAAAAAATTTGTTTGAGTTAACGAGTGAAATTTCTATTATTTAAACGCTCTGGGGGGTGGGACTTAGAATATTGTTCGAGTTAATCAGGAATTTGAGTTATCAGAGTTCGAGTTATTCGGGTTCGACTGTATAATACATGGTAATTTCGTGCGAATTTCATCTCCTTTTGTATAATACAATCCCACAAATTTAGGTGTTTTTTTAGGCCAAAATTTTTTGTATTATAGTAGAGGATTTATGATATTTATGGAGTACATGATGTTAGTTAACAGGCCCCACACATTCTCCATTGGATTCAGGTTCGGACTTGGTGATAACAAGTTTTAAACAGCAATTTTTTCTTTCTTGAACCATTCCTTTTGTATGGTTAGGGCATGGCATGCAGCATTATCCTGTTGATGTAATAGATTTCTTTCTTATAGCGCATATTTTTTTCCCGAGCTAGTAACTCATTTAAATGATGTTTTATGCACTGTTAGCCCCCTCCGGAACTCATAGCCTAAGTTTTATTTTGCATATAAATGCATATTTTGGGTATTTTTCTTTTTAAGGCATATTTAAATTTAATTTTACAACCTATTAACTATGCTAATAAAACAAAAACTAATATAAATGATTTCATTGATTGAGCCAAGAGGCACCAGATAAATGTACACTCCATTTATTAGAGCCACTTGTTGTAGAGAGCTCTCCAAATGGTCATATGATGTACAGGCTGGGTTAAATGTTGAGCAAATTGTCTTGTAGACCTGCTATCAAATGTGGCCTGGCGAACACTTCTTCGGATGTCCATTTTCATCAGCTTACGTTTCCGTCTAGAGCGTTTTGAAGCCAATTTTGGAGCATTACTACAATGAAATTATAAGATGACTGGAGATATTTTAAAGATTTAAACTGAAAAGTTACTTTAGTTACATTCTTGAACTAATCACTAAAAATGAAAGCAGAATTTTTCAATTTTTGTTTGTTTTTTTGTTTTGAGAAGAGAAAATAGCCATACAGATACACCCTTGTGCAAATTAATTGAAACAAAGCATGTTTTATATATTACTTGTAATTTTGTACACAAAACAAACATGAAAAGTCAGTTTGATCATTTTTTAAGTTGACTGATGCAATCATTACATCAGCAGCAACTGTATTGTGTCAGATTTTAGAATCTTGCCGTAGCGCTGTAGTATACATTGGCTGATGTAGTCATTATGTTAGCAGCTGCAGTATTTCATCAGATTTAGAAACCTGACCAGATGTGATGTCATCCGTTCAAGATGGATAGTGTGGCCTTAAGAAGAAAATGACTAGATCCTAGAGTGAAGCGTACTTGCTCATCCCCACAAAAGCAAAGAGTCCCCGCAAGACTTGAAATTGTTTGTTTCAATTAATTTGCACAAGGGTGTATTTGGAGATAATAGCACAAAAAGCAATGTCTTTCTCTATAATCAGTGATCATCATTTCATTTCTTTTCGTTTCAGCTTCCTAATGGAACACAGCAGAGTTTAAACGCACAGCGAGATAGGAAAGACAAGCTCCATGAGCATTTGAAAAGCATAAGCATTTTATTCAAAAGATTGCGGCTTGTTTATGACAAATGTAATGAAAATTGTACTGGGATGGAATATACCCATATTGAAGTAAGATTAAAAGAAATTATTACAGAAATTACAGACATGCCTTGACTTGCATCTTTTTCAGCTTTACATCCTGTTTTAAAGAAAATAGTGAAATAAATAAACCTCAGCTTCAGTCAATTTATCTGACTTTACATCAGTCTGAGCAAATCTACAGGATGGTTATAATTAAACTTTCCCTATTTAACTGTCTCTATTTGCAATTGACTGATCATTTTGCAAAAACGTCAACAGGAAATTTAAACGTTCAAGGGGAAGATAAATAATGACTAAGCAAGTCCATTTAAACACTTTTCATTTGTGACTGGGTCAGTGTTTGTGTTTGTTTTTTTTTTTCTGTACGAGTTGTGGTATTCCTCTTGTTGGGTAAAGGTTGTGGTATGGTAGTAAATGCGTAGGTGTGGTTCGTTCTGTTGTAAAATATGGTAGTTGGACTAAATAGGTGAAACTGGCTGTGTGGGTGTGTTGTTTAATGGAGGGTACGTTGTAGTCGATCTGTTGTTTTGTTTGTTGTGAAAATGAGTGTTTGTTGTTATATAGTTTTTATAAGTTTAATAATGGGAGAAGAGGTAACAATCGCGGCTGATGCTGAGCGTTGTTGGCCGTGGTTGTTACAGCTTTTTTCCAGAATTCCGCTCCTAATAATAAAGAAGTGAGCGTTGCTTTTTTGTTGCGAGAGAGCGTGTGCGGTGTCGTGCTGGGAAGCTTCTCGGCATTCTCCTCTCTGTGTCCGACACCCTGTGTTCGATACTCAGGAGTTTTGTTATTGTAAAAGATTTAATACCGATATGGAGAAAACGGTATTCTATTGTTTGTTATTGATAAAAGTGATTGCGGAGGAAGGGACAGCTATTAAGGAAGTCACGTCGCTAGCGAGTGCTGCTATAGTGAAAATGGAACGCAGCTCGCTATTTCTCGTCACTGGACTTTCTACTAAGTTGAGAAAATCGTCAATGGATGCGGCCTGTGTTTGGTGAGATCTCTCCATTTATTCCTTCCCTGACTAATTGATATACATAAATAGAGTCGTATGGAATTGGTCCGATTTCCCAGTTTGTGCGCTTTGTGCTTCTAATCATCCCGAACGATCGAAAGTCACATATTTGTGTCGGCTCTGCTAGAGCGAAAAGAAACATACTATTTGAGTTCGCACGAGCACTGGTCGTTTTTAGGCCAACTAGAGAGACAATTTTCTGGTTTTGTAATCTTTAAAGATATGTTAATAATATATTTTAGGTTAGGTGAGTGGTTGCCAGTGCATGAAAGTTATTACAGAGGGGCATGGTCATTAGCGACTGTCGTTCTGTGTGGTAGAGCATAAGAAGCAAAGGTCACTTGTGCGGGGTGCAGGAAGCATATTGTGTGTGCATAAACGGTTAACAGGGGTCACTGCTCTCCTCCCCTCCCGTTGTTCAAGAGACTCCGTTTTAAAAAGTCGCTAAACAGGGAATTATCTAGTAAAAGAGTGAGCGTGGCGCCTTCCATGCTGTCCTGTACCCAAACTGAAAGCTTGCTAAGCGTGCCTTTGTGTAACACAACACAGTTGTAGTACATAATTTGCGTACTAGACATGCCACGGAGTCATGTATTGGGTTCCATATGTTGATTGTTTAGTGCTGAGTTATCAGTAATTACTTCATAATTGCGGATTAATTGGTACAGTGTTGAAGTTACAAGTTGTTTACTGTGATTATCAATTTTGTTTATCGGGGCCCCATTTATTTGATGTAATGATTTTGTATTAAATATGCAAATTAAATGTTGTTGTTGTGTTTCCACCACACGCCTATTCTTTGGCTAGTCGACCGCCTCCCCTCCGCGAGTCATTAAAAACCCGTTCCTGAAGCGCGTGGGCTCGGATCTTCGTTGCTGGGGGTACCTTCCTGTCCCTCCCACCCATGCATCAGGGCACACATTCAAACGTTCATTGGATAACAATATGCTTAGTTATTGTGGATGCATCGTCTATCAGACTACAAAGTGTGCTTGACATGGTGCCCATCAGATTCAGGACAATCCGAAAGCTTCACCAATAATCCCCTGATGTCCAAGCCCATGTTGACTCTTCAGTGACTGCACTGTCACTGACCCGTGAGGCTAGCAAGACTTATAAATGATAATAGAACCTGGTGGTTTTGTAAGGTACTAATCGAAGCGATGAACCATGCAAATCTTGTGGCCCATAATGTGGACATAATTCCTATAGTGTTTGGTACCCATACTAAAAATAGTTTCCTGTCTAGGGTAGGTTAAATAAGGAAAGTTTAATTATAACCACCTTGTATTTAAAAGCATAAAACACATTTGCCAAAACCCATGTGGAAAATGGAAATTCATATAAAACCCAGCAAGAGCGCCAGATTTAAACTACGCTTCATTGTGGTTCCAATAAGAGTGAAAGTTGTGGGAGACATTTGTCAGATATTGTGTTTCACAATAATTGTAGCACATGCACTTTATCCTGAAATAAAAAATTACAGTTTTTTTTGAATAGCTGATAATTTTATTACAAACTTAAATTTGGCTCTCTTACTGGGACACTCTTTACATGCGAAAATGCATATAAATCGTATACGAGGGGGTGGTCATAAAATCATTTTGAAAGAGCGATCGCTTTTGAAAACGTGTGGTGCCACTGGGAAGCGACATCCCTCGAGTGCTGGAGGATACTGCAGTACTGCTAAACGCTGCCAGAGCGTTGGAAGCAACATGGCACAGCCCGTCAGCAAATTAGAAATGATAAGGTTCTGCAGCTTTTGAATCTGTGTCAGGCTGACCTGGATGATTTTTTCGAGTAGCTTGTCACTATGGATGAATGTGTTTTCTTCTTCAAATGCATGAACCTTATCACGGCTCGCACGTCCAATTTTCTGACGCGCTATGCTGTGTTGCTTTTGACGCTCTGGCGGCATTTAGTGGTACTGCAACACTTGCCGCTTTGTATCCTCCAGCACTCAAGGGATATTACTTCCCAGTGGCACCATACATTTTCAAAAGTGATCGTTCTTTCATGTTGATTGTAATGATTTTATGACCGCCCCTCGTATTAAAACAGATAAAGTGTAATTTATTTTAAAAAAATGAAGATAGTTACATTATTTATACTTTTTTATGTGGCACTTATTTTGGTGCCAATATACAGTGCTTTCTGATATGAACTATAATGCTTCCAGCATTCCACTGTGGTATCACAAAATTCAAATGAGTGTTGTATTATACAAGGTGAGTCAAAAGTCTGTACTCCCCATACAGTATCAAAACGAGTAGAGATGCAACAAATCTGTTGCAGGCAACATATAGGATGTTAGGTAGAGAAACAATGGTGGTGTCAAATTTGACCTATGGCACTTGCAGTTTTGTAACTGTTACAAGTAGAGAAAACTTTCCAATTGTATAGTTGCAGTGCTCAAAACGCTCATTTTAACAAAAAAGCGGATTAAAAATAAGCGTAAAAAATTAAACCCACTACAACAAAATGAAATTTCCGTGCTCAAGCTGTCTTGTGGACAATAGACTGGCATCTTGGTGAGACCTGTTGTCTACAACAGTTGCCTTCTTGCATAATCTACTATTTAATCAAACTCCAGGTTTTTGCTTAGGTGTTAACATTTAAGGCTGTTTGAAATTTGAAAATTAAAATTATCCAATAAGGAAGTGTTATTGTCAAAAGGTACACAGAAATCATTTCTATATACAGGTTTCCCTCCTACAACAAGGTATCTTACAGCACGGTTTTGCTCTAACATGATCAGAAATTTGCGGAAATCCTCGTATAACATTGTACTTCAACGTATTTTAGTTAACTTGTTTTATCAGGTCTTTGCATATCAAATGTCGGATTTCAAGATGGGTTCCACGCTTCAGCACAGTTTTCACGTTTAGTAGCAAGTACCCATAACAAAGTGGTACATTCCCAGAGATAAACCTATTAGCGACCAGCTGCCTGAAATTTGCATGTCTGCGATGATATTTAATAGCGTTTGAGCCCAAGCAAAGATAGTCATGACGAATTACGTGTGATAATGCATTACGAGTTCAGGTTGAATCACACTGCATCCAACGCCTCTCGAAACATCAATAAAGTATTCAGTGTAGGCACCATAAACGAACGTACTGTCCAACGTTGGTTCCGAAAATTCCGGGCGGGATTGATGGACCTGGCTAATGAGCCACACGGCAGACCACCCAACATATCTTCAAAAACTGTTCGGGACCTTGCAGGGGATCATGCTCTATCAGCGTCGACTGTCAGTAGACACCTTAGGACCATCGGCAAGGTGAAAAACGCAGGACAAATGGGTCCCACATGAACTTACGGAAAACCAAAAAGAGCATCGTATGGAGGTGGGTACAGAATTGCTTTTGCGCCATGAAGAAGCGGGAATTCTTGATTTCATTGTCACCTGTGACGAGAAGTGGCTCCTTTACGACAATAGGAAACGGTCAGCACAGTGGCTGGATGCTGATAACCCCCGCAACAGTTCCCTAAACCCCCATTGCACCCCAGGAAGCTCATGGTTACAGTTTGGTGGAACATCCGTGGTGTAGTGCATTACAGCTTCCTGCAGCAGGGGGAGACGATCACCGCTGCGACCTATTGTCATGAACTGCATTGTATGTACACAAAACTGTGTCAGCAACAGCCTGCACTTGTGCATCGCAAAAGCATCCTTCTGCTGCATGACAACGCGTGTTCGCACATTGCATGAACGACCGTGCAGGCGCTACAGGCTCTGGGCTACTAGGTGCTTCCACACCCCCCTGTACTCTCCGGACCCTACCGACTACCATCTTTTCCAGAGCCTGGACAATTTTCTCCGAAGGAAAACATTCCTAACCCAAGCAGACATAAAAAACACATTCCGGGAGTTTATTGTGTCCCGTGACCATGGATTCTATCGGAGAGGGCTCGAGAAGCTGCCAAATCATTGGCAACAATGTTTGGATTGCAATGGGATTATTTCGAATAGCACGTGTGAAGGTGTCCTTTCTAGAGGGCCATTAAAGATGACCTCTGCAATCCGACATTTGATATGCAACGACCTGATATTAAAGCATACTCTGAGTCGATGTGTATATTATTGTGGTTGTGTTTTCGGTACAGTTTCCCATGCTAACCTTAAAGCAAGTGCTCTATCACAAGCTAACTCTGAGCAGAAAAGAAACATCCGTGGGAACGAAAAGACAATTCAGAACAGTGTTCGAGACGAAATGGCTGTTTTGGAGTGTTTCTTCAGTCTTACGAAAAGATATTCATAGATCCATACATTACTTTGAATCTTACTACTTGACAATTGCTGTGTTGTGTTTAGTTGGCGATTTCAGGATATATTCCAGGGGCCAAAACAAGCAGTAAATGTTCATAGGGCCATGAGGTCGAAAACGTTTCTTTGTAGAGTTATGACAGTTATAATATCAACAATGCCAGTTGTAAACTTATCACATTATTTGGTTGTGGAAAAAGAGACTAGTGATTTCAGAAGAATCTTGTTGCTTTTGTATTTGGAGTATGTGTTTAAAAGTACAATAACATCTGCATATAATATACTAATAATAACTAAATTTCAGTCCAAAACGATGTCTGATAAAAATGAAAGAACAACATTTAAGAGAAAATTTATTTCTCTGGATGTAAAAATACAAATTTTGGATCGTCTTATGAAAGGAGAAAAATCATCACACATTGCAAAAACTCTAAGCTTAAATGAAGCAACAGTCCGACCCATTAAAAAAAAAGTGAAAAGAAAATTAGAAGTGCAGTTGCTGCAGGATCTTTGGTAACTACAAAATAAACAGCTTGTCCGTGTGTGCCGTATAATTGAGAAAATGGAAAAAGCGCTCAGCATTTGGATTGATGACAGCTGCCAATAAACGATTCCACTGGATAGCAGAATCATCAAACAAAAAGCTCTTAAAATTTACAACCATCTTAAGGAAAATGGAGAATTCTTCCAGCTCAGATTTTGTGACAAGTGAAAGATGGTTCAAAAAATTCATAAAGCGTTTGCAATTCATAGCTTAAGAATTCAAGGCGAATCTTCATCAGCTGATCATGAAGCTGCTAGAACGTTTCCAGAAAAAATACAGAAAATTATAGAAGAGCAAGGATACACCACAATAAGTCTTAATGCCAATGAAACTGGGCTGTGGTGGAAAGAAATGCCTAATAGAACCTTTATATCGAAACAAGAAAAAACTCCACCCGGATTTCAGTTATCTAAAGATTGTGTAACTCTACTTTTCAGTAGTAATGCATCAGGGAACTATGACAAAACCATTGTTTGTTCATAGATCTTTAAATCCCCATGCACCTAAAGGCGTAAATAAAAATACATTTCCCGTATATTGGAAAGCAAATTCAAAAGCTTGGGTAACCATAGATTTATTTAAAGAATGGTTTGTAAAATATTTTGTGCCAGAGGTTGAAAATTATTTAAAAAAGAAGAATTTGGATTTCAAGGTGCTATTACTGTTAGATAATGCTCCAGGTCACCTCATGATTTGAGTCATCCCAAGTACTTCGTTGCTCCTGCCATTGGATCAAGGCATTATTTATACCTTTAAAACTTACTACATTAGAAGATCATTATAATGGATTTTAGACATAACTGAATTTAAATTGATTGTTGTAATGGAAGCTTGGAAGCAATATTCAATTAAGCATAGTATCAAAATCTTCTCTTTATCATTGAAAGAACTAAAAACATCAACGTTAAATGCATGTTGGAAAAATATTTGGCCATCATTAGTTGAAGTAGAATATGAGCTTGAATCGTCAGAAAATGAAATTGGTGGCATAATAGAACTTGCTAAATCGATCGGAGGGGATGGTTTAGTAAAAAATCTAGAAACATTTTTCTTGAATGCTGACCCATGTGCTGAAAGACGCTGAAAATTCAAAAGGGAGCTGGAAAATTGTATTTCTCCTTACCATGAAATCTGCAAAGATCTGTAAGGATCAGTAAATAATCCAAAATTACAGATTTTTTTGAGAACAGAAGAAGTAAACGACAAGAATTCAGAAAATAAAGGTCAAGCCAGACATGCTTATTTGGTTGTACTGAGCAGTGATGAAGATGAAAATATATAATTAGCATAAGCTTATCAAATTGAAAATAATGTTATATCTTGTTATTTTCTTAAATTAGAAATAAATATGTTATAATTTTTAATAAAATAGTAAATAGTGCTGCTGTAAATAGTGTGTAAATAGTTCTGCCACAGTCTTTACAATTAAAATTTTCTCAAGCTACTGTAAATAGTGCTGACACAGTCCAGTTCGATGAAGTTCCAAGCTTTTTCGCTTCTCCCACCACAGCAGAAGAGGTAGCGATATACTGTGTAATACGTAGTTTTAAATCAACTCTAACGTTAGATCCTTTGGGGTTTCCTTCAACGGTAATAATCCATCACGTACTTTCACAACCGTTGGCATATATTTTTAATTGTTCGCTGGTTACTGGAATATTACAGGCTAGGGTAACGCCGCTATTTAAGAAAGGTGATCCTCCTTTCAGAATTATCGTCCTGTTACCACTTTACCATTCTTGGCCAAGGTTTTCGAGAAGCTCTTTTTTTTTGTTCTGATTTCTCAGTTTATTCAGACTAATGGGCTTATTACCCCTTGTCAACATGGCTTTGTGCCAAGACATAGCGTTGAGACAGCTTGCCGTGAGCTTCTTGAGTATGCCTCAGCGGGGATGGCATCAAACAACAATGTCGCTGCGGTTTATGTCGATTTTTCCAAGGTCTTTGACTTGGTTCCAAAAGATCTTTTACTCTTCAAATTATCATGGCAGTTTTAATACGCGGACCGCCATTGTCCTGGTTAAATGATTTTCTCACTGATTGTGCATATTTTTTATCACTGTCAGGGATTTTCCGGATACTATTTTACGTATCCTCGGCGTATCACAGGGCTCGAAACTTCCCCCCCTTTTGTTTTGCCTGTTTATTAATGACCTTCCTAATTTAGTATTGCCTCATTTACCTCTAAAAATCATTCTTTACGCCGATGATGTTACTTTCCTGGCTGCGACCAGTGAAGCGCACCATCTTATATCTGTTCTTAACAAAGCGCTTGACGCTCTGAAGGCTTGGGCCAATTACAACCAAATGATAGTGAATGTTGACATAACGAAATCTATGACATTCTACCAACGAAATAGACGAGGAGTACCTAATATTCTACCTTTATGTTATGATGGCAATTTGCTTTCAACGGTTTCTTCTTTTACTTACCTCGGTATGACGATAGCTCGAGACCTTAGCTGGGACCAACAGATGAATGAATGAATGAATGAACTGTAAGGGGTGGTTACCATGAAACCAAAGTGGTTATACTAGAAACTGAAGTGGTTAAGAGGAAACCTGAGCACTGCAACTTTCTGAGTCTATTGTAGTATCCCCAGTAACGACTGCTACAGGAAACAATAGCAGCCGGGACCGACGGCTTAACGTGCCCTCCGAAGCACGGGGGACGATGGACATTTCCAGGTGGTCACCCAACCTGTAATTAAATCGCGCCCAAGGTTGCTTAACTCTACCATTGCATTAAGCAAGGCGAGACAACTGGGCTACGGCTGCCCCAGGAACCAACAGATAAATGTACTAATATCAAAATTGAACAGAAGACAGGGTGTCACATCACGCCTGTCATATTTGCCATATAATATATTGCTGCAATTATATTTCATTTGGATTCATTCCTGTTTATGTTTTAGTGTGTTATTTTGGATATCGTCTACCTTAAGTAATCTCTCTAGAGTTATGAAGCTTCAGAAATGGTTTCTGAGAACCTATTTTAGATTACCGAAATATAAGTCAGTGCTAGCATATTTTGCCGTGTTAGGAATACCCACTATATACCAATTGTATTTTTCTCATGTGTGCACTTTTGTATATAAATCTATTAATTCATTATTATTGGTAACCCCAGCCATTAAGTTAATTTCCAATCCAACTAATCATAGATACCCATTTAGATCTTTATTTCAATTCCATTGTCCTTTAGTTGTACACAACTATAGGCATCGATGTTTGTCCTATATGGGTATCAAATGTTGGTCTTATTTGCCCCCCGACATACGTTCTGTAAACGATTTTCAAGCTTTCCGTGAGTCTTTGCAACGATTTGTATCCGGTTTAGACCCAAAGTTTCGGCTATAATATGGATTCGGGCTGCTCGTTTCTCTTTAGCATGATTCGGTTATGATATTATATATGCTCATAGTATTTTCGATAATAACCGCTTGATAAACGGGTTGCTTCTTGTTTTTACACATTAGGGGGTTCGGACTTTTATTTCATTTTATACCATTTTTGTGTTAATTGGATATTTTGTGCTTGTTTGTTATGATTTCTGTAGGATAGTGTTTGATTTATTTTATTCTTAGTTTTATAAATTCTTTGGTGTTCTTTGTTCGTTTTGTGTGATCCCCGGGTGTCAACTGTCGGTCAAATTTGACCATACTGGCCCCTGGGGCCTCATCTTATTTGTATTCTTTTAAAAAAAAAAATTAAGTTACTGGTATTGAATATACTGGGTGATCCAAAAGTGTGTTACATTTTTTTACATAACTTTGTATAACAATTTGTGTTTTATGATACACTGATTATGGATTCAATGCGTTTGCCTTCTCTGGCAACACAAATTGCTGCTCGACGGCACATGTGTACCATAATGTCATAAGTCTGAATTGGTATGGCGGCAATTGCATCGTTAATCTTCTGCTCCAGCTCTACCAGAGTTTCGCACTTTTTACGATGCACCACCTCCTTTAGATATCCCCAAAGCCAGAAATCCAATCAGGTGACCTGGCTGGCCACTCACACAGTATGCCACGCCTTCCAATCCAAGAATTCGTCACAGAAAACAATTATTAGTTTCATGAGAAAATGTAACACACTTTAGGATCACCTGATATAAATAAACATGTAGTATTTATTTTTAATAAGTTCTCGGAACCTAACCCCCTCCTTTTTTTTTTTTTTTTTTTTTACTTATTCTGGGTCTCCTATAACATGATTTCATAAAACACTGCATTTTTATAGGAACCTAAATACCGTGTTATAGGAGGGAAACCTGTACCTTACTCCTGTAAGGTAACTGTTGTAGAAAACAGCTCCCACCGAGATGCCATTCCATAGTCCACACCACAGCTTGAACACTGAAGTTTCATTTTATTGTATTGGGTTTAATTTTATGGTTATTTTTAATCTTTTTTATTTTGTTTGTTAAAATGAGCGTTTTGAGCTCTACAACTGTACAATTTGAAATTTTTCTCACCTGTAACGGTTACAAAGTTGCAAGGTGCAGAATACAAGGTCAAAGTTCAAATTTGGTCCCTACCTAACTTCTATATGTTGCCTGCAACAGATTTGTTGCATCTCCACTTGTTTTGAAATTGTATGGGGGGGGGGGTGTACAGATTTTTGACTCATCCTGTATAGTACGGGACATAAATTACTGCTTTTATTTTTAATTTAACATTGAATGTTTAAAGTACTGTATCATATTGTATTGTATTGCATCCAGAAGTCTCTTTTATAATTGAATGTTTTAATGTGTTTTTTTTCTTTTTGTTTTAAGAAAATAACAAAGTTTTCAATGTGTAATTTCATGCATCGAGATCATATTTTGAGTTGCATCTCGTGTTTTTGAACTAGTCACCAACGTAAGTTGAAGTGTGTCTGTATTTGAAAACTACATGCAGTTGAAGTGTACACTAAGGATTATGTTAGTGGTCTGCATTTTTAAATTTTTGTATAAATTTACTCTAGTCATGTTACACACTCCATAGCAAGAGCTAATCATGAAAGAGTAAAATAGACATAAATACATAGTATATTCAAGGAAAAACAAATATGATATATCCATTGACTTTACCCTGTCTCAGCTTCAGAATGACGTCACTTACAGGACATAGTGCACAACATCGTATCCTTCCACTATTAGACAAGAACCATAAACTAAGAATAAGTTATTTTCAGGCTATGTTACGTTAGACCATCCTAAAATCGTGTGGCTTCTCAAAAGTAGATTAGTTGAATGGCATCTGTCAGATATCATTTTTTTAAATTAATGTTTAAAATATTTTAATTCTCTTCATGGAAACTTGATCATCTTTCATTTCTGACATGTCTCTTTCACGTTCTTCACGTAGGAACAAGACGCTGCCATTTTACAATCAAATAATCTTGACTACAGACCAACTTACTTTTATTTAATTTTTTTTTAACGTTTTAATGTTAAATCTTCTGGTTTTGAAGAATTCATTGAGCAACTATTTCATCTTTGTGTCATGCTAAACAAATATGTCACAGACTATTGGAGAGCAACCAGCAAAGATGATACTCTGAAAGCACTTGATCAGGAAAATATGGTGGATGAAATAGAACTTACCAACTGAGCTCTTGAATAACAGTTTTGGTTAGATCAGCAATATTGGAGTAAATGTTATGTTGAAGATGCATGCTATTTGCCAGTTGGGCTGTTTCAGCTGGATTGCCTCATTATGCTGGTATATTGACTGTGTTTTTGTTTTCAAGTATTCCATAGTGGGTTCCACCTTTCCAATCCCACCAAATGCAAATCTTTGATCTTGCCTAGATGCAACTCTGGTTTGGCTTTAGAGTTTGCTTGCTTGTTGGGGGACTCAGCCATTCTATCTTCTTTTTGACAGTGTCATTTGACATTAAGGCGCCATTTTTCATTGCAGATGTTGAAAATGCTCATTTTTCGTGTATGTGTTACTCCATTGTCATATGGCTAGACAGAATTATGTCAAAAACGAACAAAATTATAGAGAAAGAGTAGAGCTAAAAAAAAAACAAAAAACGTATAATACAGGGTTATTCATAAGTCTGTGAATAACATGTAACAACGGATTGTAGTAAAGCTTACAGCAATAGAGAGGTAAACTCTCCAGTTTTTTTTTTTTTAATCCCACACACCTAGTTGCTGTAGTTTGCTGTTAGGAGATAGTAATAGCAAATATGGCATTCAGGATAGGATACAAGTTAAAAGAAGATGCTGTGTTAATGGGATGGCCATCCCGGTCCCTGATTTTAACTCTGTGTGACTTCTTGTGGAGGTTTGTCAAGGGGCCTGTCTTTGTGCCTCCATTCCCCAGTAACCTACTGGATTTTCAAACCGTATGACACCAGCTGCAGTGCTGGTGGACCATGATAATTGACACGCGTTTGGGATGAAATGGATTATCATGTAAATGATTGCCTTATCGTCAAAACACATCAAGCCTTATCGTCAGAACACATTGAGCATCTGTGAAATATCTTGAGAAAACTTGAGAGTTTTCCTTTATATCAGTATAATAAAATTTATTATTTACTGCATAGTTTATTTGTAACGAATTTTTGAAATGTTTCATAGACTTGTGAATAATCCTGTACTATGATAAAAATATTTATCTTGATATCAATAATTGTAATACATGTACATTGGGGGGAAACCTGAATGAATTTATCTGACAATCCGATATAATAAGTTGAGATTAAGGTTCTATATATGTATTTGTTTAAAACTTTAAGTATTTAAATTTATTAATTTGAATTTCCACATTAATTACTTTTACAGAGTCTAATACCATTTTTTGATGAACCTGATTCAAAATTAGAAGAAAGAAAGAGCACTGATGCCATGAAATATGTCAGTGAAGAACATAAAGAGATTATTGAGGTTGTCCTCTTTATTATTTTATTTATTATTATAATCATTGATAAATATAGTTCTGAACAAATAAATAAATATAAATGCTGCAAGGGCAGTACAACTAATATATAATTAAAAAAAAAACAAAAAAAACTAGGACAATTTTTTAAAAACCCTCATTTTTATATAAACCTGGACCTTAATCTACATTTCAACATAAATTCTACCTGTATTAAATTGTTTCGTACAACCATCTTCTTAATTCCATCCTCATAGAAATCGGCCACCTGATTTGCTAACCACTCCAGTATTGCCCTGAGGCAAAAAATCCACAAGCAAAACAGGCTGCCTATCCCAAAACACAGTGCATGGGCTGAAATTGTTTGCTTGAACTTGAATTTCTTCGATGATGTTGAATGTCTCCATTCCATTGGACTCTTGTGTTGAACCTGGCCTAATGTGAGCGACCCTTGTTTTGTCACCACTAACAATTTGGTTTAAAAACTTATCCCCTTCGACATGGTACCGCTCGAGGAAAGTCAAAGCACTGGCTAAATGATTCTTTTGTACAACTCTGTCTGGAGTGACTAGCGATTCAGGCTGCCGATTTCTATGAGGATGGAATTCAAAAGCTGGTTGTATGATATGATATGTGCCATAATGTAGGTAGAAATTATGTTACAAAGTAGATTAAGGTCCAGGCTTTCATATAAAAATTAAGGTGTTAAAAACAATTGTCCTTGGGTTTGTTTTTTTTTATATCAAGACAGGTACTCAGTTAAAAAACATTCATGGCCTTATAGTTATGGATAGAGTATTACTAGCATTCTAATGAATTTTTATTATGAGTATTACGGAATAATTATCATTTTGTTGGTAAGTTAAGAAATTACAATTTTCTTTTGATAAACAAGGCAAGTCAAAATGATGGACCTGATTTCAGACATTTATTCATGATGTCTAATGAATGTATTGAAATGTGAGACGTGTGCTTCGAAAGGTTAACTTTCACAGTTTATTTTCCACGCAGTGTTTTCACTTTCTACCGCTAAGGGTCAGCAGTGAGCATTAAAGAAAATGGCATAGACTGGAGAAGAGAGATCGTTCTGTGCTTAACCCCATGTGATTTCTTCCTGTTGGGGTTTGTAAAGGTCATGTGTAACAACATTGGATGAGCTGCATCACTGCAGCCATTGCTGATGTTGACCACGGCATGCTATGAAAGGTTTGGCAAGAGATAGACTTATCGGCTTGGTGTGTGTCAGGTTACGCAAAACGCTCTCATAGAACACCTGTGATGTGGTGTGTGTCAGGTTACGCAAAACGCTCTCATAGAACACCTGTGATGTGGTGTGTTTGAAGTAAACTTTGGACGTTTACCTTTCATAGCACATGTCTCACAATACCATATATTCATTAGATTTCACAGAGTAAACTTCTGAAATAAATCCATCATTTTAACTTGCCCTGTATACAAATAACCCTCAAAGCTTGACAGTCAGATGGAAGTGGAGCTGCAATATTTGGGGTTGACTTGTCAGCAAATAGATCTCGGAATTATAAATTATGCTTAAATTTGAAATACCCTCTGAATACAAATATACGTTCAAATACAAATCTAAGCCATAAGCTTCACAAAATAAATCTACAGATTTATATAAAAGATTTTTTTACAGAGGAATCCTTAAAAAAAATAACACAAATCATAACTTTGCGAAATACATTAGTATTGTATTAATTTGTTTCTCATTCATTAATAAAATCGTGCAACACTCCAAGAAGGAGCTTTAGCTGTGACGTAGAAGTAATACTAAATTCTAGAATTTAAAGTCTAGCTAAAATTACTAATAATAAACAAAGGAAATTCATTTAATTCTTTCCAAATTTATGTCTATTTTATTGCTCAATGCAGTGTAATAATTGAGTGATTGTGTTATTGAGTCTCGACAAAGCGATTATCACGTGCGTGTGCCCATGTCAACAATGCTTAAATGATGAACAGAAAGTAACAGTATTATATGCCATTATCTTGTTATTCTTTAAAGTCACTGTTTTAGCACGTGAATTTGACTTGAAGGGGTCCACGAAAAAACCTGAAAAGTTGATATAGCCGAGCCACTATTTCTGAAAACAGAATTTGAAAAGGCTAATCTGTTTTCAAGTTATCATGCAAATGGCGTATGGCTGGCCAGCCGGATAAACGTGCATTCTTATAAGTGTAATAACCAGCGGGGGCGATAACAGCATCTAAAATCTCTACTGAACTCAATGACTCGGCCTTTCCCCCAGCTACTACTCCTTCCCACACACACCTCTCCTTTCCTCCCTTAAATCCACCCAGGGCCATTTGACTTCCATATCAATCGATATGGTGATATTGCAACTATAAGATCATGATGATGCATTAATAAAACATTCTATTACCTAGGCAATAGAAAATGTTTCTAAGAATTCTTAACAGTGAAACCCTAATCACTATAGCAGACTATTTTCTTAAGGCTTTTTGCTAAAGCTCCTAATAAATCTGCACTAATGATCATGTTTTTTAGCAAATTTACGATTTGCATTTGGATTAATGATTCGTATGACTCTTGAAAATTCTGAGCAGCAGTGCCGCCTTGAAATTTCATAGAGCTCTACATTCTTTATAATACGGTATACAAATAAAATTGACCCTTATTGGAGATATTTCTAGTTTATTATGACATTTTGGTCATTTCAAACCAATATATAAGGGATCATTCACAGAATACGTTCGATAAATGACACAATTTTAACCCTTCCCTCCCCTTTGTAACATTATTGAAATCTTAAATCGGAACTCCTGAGTTTTATGTTAACAAATCTGATTCTACATTAAAAAAACGATTTTGTTAAAGACATCTCCGTTTACCCCATATTTTCTAATGTTCTTGAGCCAAAATTGGTTGTAGTGTTTGTAGATGTGGTTGTTTCGTAGTTTCTTAAATACGAGGGTCATTTGTAAAGTTCTCAGCTTAATAAAGAAAACACAAGATTTTTTTAGATTTTTTTTTTTTTTTTTCTCAATATAACAACCTTGCTATACAATACATTTGCACCAATGACGTGCCAACTTTTTAATACCCTCAGTAATAATGCGATTTGTCCAACTCTGCAAAGTAAGAGATTGTCTCAACGTTGACATCTAAGTAAGAGATTGTCTCAACTTTGACTTCATCATTTGAAGTGAATCCTTGTCCAGCAAGCCATTTCTTCACGTTTGGAAAGAGGAAATAATCACTCGGAGTCAAGTTCGATGGATATGGCGGATATGGAAGAGCTTTGAAGTATAGGTCACGGAGTTTTGCAGCAGCAACCAGAGATGTGTGTGCAGGGGCATTAGTATGGTGGAAAGCACTTTCTTTTTGGCATACTTTCATAGTTTTTGTCGAAGAATCCAAATCTGCAGTAAAAACTGGCGGTTCCCATTTAAGATTCTTTTCTTGCCTCCCATCCACTCCCAGTGAGTGGGGATGATGGTCAATTTTGGTATCATTGGATAGGCCCTTCAAAACGAACAAATTTCATTCCAAACGTTTTTTTGATCCAATGTGTAGTTTTCGCGAACAAATTTTGACTGCCCTGTATATATACACCTGATAGCTTAAGTACCCCGCGTCGCTTGATGAAAAATATAGCTTTTTTCATATTTATTTATTGATTGATTGATTTATTGCTACCAAAGATAAGGATAAAGGTAGCTCGGTGCCACACAGGAATCCCCACCAAGGCACCGAGAACAAAGACAAAAAGGCAAATAAAAAAAAACAAAAAAAACATTAAGTATATATTAATGAAGTTATTGATAAAATTATATAATTATATAAAAGACAATATTATAATAAACAATCCAAATTACTCTTAGCATTATGCAGTTGATTAAAACAAGATAAAATTTTGAATAATAAATTAAAATTAAAAGCAAGGAATATAAAACAATTCTCAATTTCTAAACCGTGTATTACAATTAAAGTTTAAGTAAGCCAAACAAAAAGGACTATCAATCTTTCCATTAATGATATTAACAACAAATTTTAAAATCTCCGCATGAAAGATGCCAGCACAATCACAAATGTTCAAATCTTGCATGATCTGAGAAAAGGAGCGAAAATAAAAGATTCCCTCGCGAAAGACTTGCAGTTACTGTTGATGTTGCTTCATGGAACAATCACAAAATTCTTCATTAAACAATACAAACGTCACAATTTTTTAACACTGGCAAAAAACCCATTTCAGGGTTCCCACATTCTGGAAAGTCAGGGAAATGAAACATGGTCAGGGAAGAAGGGCTATTTTCATGCATTTGTCAGGGAAATAAGACTCTTCCTGGGAAAAGTCAGGGAAATAGATTTTACTGGAGACGTTAAGTTATTTATCGAATAACTGATTACGGTAATCCTTTTGATGTTTTCAGTTACGGACCAGGAGGCAAAAATTCTTGAACAAGCCTCATAATACTGATATTAATACTAATTTTATATAATGTGACAACTAATAATAATAATAATAATAATAATAATATTAAAATTGTGTCTGAAAAGCTGTTGTAGAGACATGTTTTTTTAAAAAAAATTACGATTTGGTCAGGGAAATGAGATAGTCGATGTCACGGATAGTCAGGGAAATGAGATATAGATTTTCTGTGGGAATCCTGCATTCAGTTCCAGGTAAATTTAATTTTAAAAATAAACTACAATGGAAAGGATGAAAGAAAAAATAAAATCCTTTCCTAGCGAGTACCTAGAAGCTAAGAGAAATATACTTGCCAAATTTCAAGTTTGTAGGCTTCATAGTTGAGATTTCGTGATGAACGAATGAATGAGTGATGATACCGATAACGGAAGCTGTTGCTGACAGTGGATCAGTCCCATAACATTGCTAAATCGCATGTTGTATCATAATCACGGACTAAGTATAATCCGGAATCAAGAACACGGAAGAGTATAAGGAAATACAGCATAAGGATTGTCTCATAAGTATAGAGACTTAAGACATAAGTCAAACAGCAATGGACAAGGGTTTTTTTCACAATAAAATAAAAATACAGATATTTTATTCACGTTGTGAACAATGTAATCCTACAATTTGAGGGAGAGCCCACAAAATCCTTTCTGTTGCATAGACACCAACTTCTCAATTTATTAAATATGATCATTACCATATGATTAACTTTTCAAGATTGTGGAGCAGTTGATTTTTACTGCCGAGATTACCAGAAATTCTTGTTCCATGTGTATAAGGAAGTCTGCCAGGGATTATGAAAACAAATATCAGCATTTGTTTAGGCTATTCAGTACTGTTAAAGACTTTGTAATATGCCTAGAAGTTGTCACCATTCACCATTTGTTCAGCTAATGGAGTTTGAGTGGGGTTGCCTAGTGAAGAATGGTCCTTCTGCCAAATTGCATCAAGAGTTGGATGGGAAGTATCTGCAGTGAATGGCTTTTGGAGAAGGTGGGAAGAGGAAGGATGATTTAGATGTGGTCCATGATTTCATATACTTTTGGAAGAACGTGAGGATCGGCACATTGAAGGCCCACTTCAGCAGACCAAACAGTTATGTCCACTCAAATCAGAGCCACGGTCTCACAACCTCTGTCAACTCAGACCATCCCCATTTGCCTCCTGGAAACAGGATTGTGTTCATGGATTCCTTTGGCGAGACAGCTACTTGCACCACGACAAACTCAGATGTGCCTCCAATGAAACCAAGAATTAGCTGTTTGGATGAATGAAGGAGATTCTTGGTGTTCATTGATGAAAGTCACTTCTGTTTGAACATGAGTAAAGCGTGGTTCCCACAAGCAAAAATACATCCTTCTTAGTTGAAAATACAATGTAATACTGTATAGCCTTGCTTCATGACAAGATATCTGTAATTTCCACCTGGAAGGAGAGATGAAAAGGACGCAATGCAATAATCACCTGGTTGTACCATTAGATGCAGGTGGATCTGGACCATGTAGGAAAAAGTGTTTTTGGTGTAACATTTATATCTTCGATTTTAATAAAAAACAGTTTTTGCTTGTATGATTTTATAAAAAAAAATACCCTTTTACTGTTCATTTAATTTTTCTATATTTATACGAGCCTCTTCTCTTTCTTGCAAACTGATAAAGTTTGTGGTTTCTGGAATAGAAACTAGGGCATATTTTTTCTGCTCTTTTGCATTCTGCTCTTGGAGGTGTCTCACATGGCATAAACTCAAATGGATGAGACTTCAGAAGTCTGCTACCCAAGCACCATCCTTTGTTGTAATTTGGAATGTTCGCCCCACGCTAGTGCACTCCACCGAAGCCGTCGATCTATCTAAACTGTCGGCTTCGACTGCACACAGATTACTGTTCGTTCATTCCTTATCAATCATTATATCGAATTTTTGTATTCAATTGTTTTTAAATAATTTAATGTAATTAATTGTATTGTGCTAACAAATATATATATATTTCACACCTCTTTTATTAGCATTTCCACATCGATTTTCTTTCTTGGCTTTTTCATCTTCTTCATCCACATTTTTATTTTGTGAGAGAGAGGATGTCACTGCAGAGATCGTTTTCTATTGGCTGAGCAACTGGTTTCTGCCATGAAAGTTGAACTCTCAACCCAACTCAAAAAGGCAGGAGTTTTCTGTTGAGCAGAAAAACGAAAGCAGAAATGACACCCTAAAATTTTTCTGCTTTTTTCTTTCTGCCATTGTTATTATGCATGTGGGACTCATGCTTAACATCATACATCTGTCCATTGAAGATGAAGTGAGAGGTACAGTTCATTTCAAAAGCGTTTTCACTTAGGTGAATGATGTTCGGCTTCCTTGCAATACATTAAACCAGTGAGATTAATCGCTCAAGCAAGAAGTCAAGTTCGAATTACATTGGACGGTGCCATTTATTGTTTCTTAGCAACAGGGATAGGTAGGCATAATGAGTGACGTCAAACTGTTTTTATTGAAATCTGATTTTGAGCCTTTATTAGGAAAGTTTTTCTTTTGTGACATATGTCAGTGTATTTATTTTTTTTTTATTTATCTAATTTTACTGTTGCTATAAATTTATTCACTTGTTGTTTTTTTTTTATCTGTGTCTTATAATATTTATTTATTTGTTGTGTTGAGTGTTGCCATTTCACAAAAATTATTTAAGTTGTGATTTTTAAGCGTGATATTAAAAGCCGCCAACAATTAGTTGTTCTAACGAGTTAGCATTGTCGACAAAGATGAAATTCTCCGTATTCATGGGATGCTGACTCGTTGGGGCAATTGTTGCGGTTTGTTTTGTTGTCTTTTTGGAATTTATGAGAGATATAGAAAAAAAAACTTTTGATCAGGAAGGTCGTTGTTTTGTTTTGTTTTTTTTCGATGAGCAAGCAAGTTTTAGGTTTAGATTAAGCCTATCTTCTCGATAGCAAAGTTGTCGGACAATGGGTCGTTCGACCAGCTTGCTCTAGTTATGCCTTTAAGTAATTTACGATTTTGTTTGAATTCAATTGATGACCGAAATCGTTTTGAATTTTTCATGATGTTGTCTTTGTTCATTCTGCGTCGTGAGTGGTTCTGCTAAGATGAATGCTGATGTTCTTTTGTCCCGTTCCCACGCCATTATCGCTCTCCTGCCCCGATGTGCTTGGCAGTGAAGCCGTGCCGGTTCATATTCCAGCGTGGGATTTATCTTGCGGCGAGTTTTCTGTAATATTATTTGACGGGCCCCGAAAACCTTCTTGAAAAAACGTTTTGTGTTTTCCGAGTGGCTTCAGACAGTGTTCTTAGCCAGTGCAACCTATGAACCATTGAGTTGCTAGCAGTTCAGAGGAACTGGGAACAGTCCATGTATGAACAGGAGTTCATTCCGAATGGAATTGTGCAAGTAGAAAAATGTATTTTAGTGCTTTCTGTTAAATTACTGCTTAAAGTACCTGGTAATGGAATCTGAAGGTTGGTGTGAGGTGGCACAAGAGTCCTGCCGTTGTTCAGCGCTGATTTTCTCCGTGCAGGAGTAGCGTGATTATTCAGCTCTGGTGGCTCCGCTTGTGTGCTGGTTGGCAGTCTCATTTCATGGGCACCGAATGCGCATTATTCAGTGGCTCGTTTCTGATAATGGTCTTAACAGACACTTGGTGGTGATAATACATTGTCTGTATTAGACCATGAAGGGTTATTGTGCCCCCCCCCCTTCTCATTTGCATAATTAAAGGGTGCACATGACGTGTTCCTTACGTTGTGGGTGGTGTAGAAGTATTGCAGGTGGGAGACTGATGCAACAAACAGCCAAAGACCGAGCGCCAGAGAGAGCTGAAGGTTCCTGTTGAGAACTCTGCACAAACGGGGATAAGCTGCAGGCGGACCTTGTCAAGCCACAGGCAGAAAATATTGAATGAGAAGGGTGTCTGCCAAGGTGGAGAAGCTTGTGAAGTAAACTAAGTAAAGATAAATAAAATTTTAGTAGGGGCCACTATCTATTTTGATTAGTAACCTATGACGCTAGGTCGCTGTATGTATTTGTTTTTCAGTGAATAAATTATGGCAACATTGTTTTTTGTTGTACGTTTTAACCCTACAAAAGCCGTCGTCATCCTTTATTAACAGATTCCGAACCAGCGATTGCTCTTGAGTGTGTGTGATGATTGCCTTTGGGTACCCCTCCAAGTAACGGAACCCCCCCCCCCCCCCCTGGAGCGTCACACTTTATTATTAATATATCAATACATATTATTATTATTATTTTAGCAGAAATGCAGTATAATAATGTGAAAACTAGGAAGTAAGCAATAAGTTGGCGAAGCACGCTCAACAATATAATGGCGAATATACGAATTAAATCATTACCTATATGTTTTTCATGAAATAATCAGTAGTAGAAAATTCACATTAAGTTTGCTCCACATTTAACAAAATAATAATATATAATGTATAAATCTATTATGGTATTTCATAGGGAATAGCTACCAATCTTTTGAAACGAAATAAAGTATCTTCTGGGTTTATGCTTAAAATTATAACGTATTGGCAAAAAATAAGTTGTATTTTCATCCATGACGGGAAAAATAATGTAAAAGAATACAGTATCTTATATATGAAGAAAGCATATGTTTTGTGCAGTATACAATTTGCTGTTTACTATATGGGATATCGTAATGGCTTTCATTTTCTTATAAAATATAAGCATAATAATATGGTGGCATGAACAATTTAGGTATCAAAATATTACAGAATTTAAAAAGTAATAAGTAAAAATACAGAAATAATAAATAAATTAACTAAATATTTATTGATGAAAATCTGAAATAAAATCAACAGCTTGGATTCAAACCGGAAAACTTCAGCTCTTCGAAGGTTCCCGCTTCGAACTCATCCTGTGGAGTTTTTGTTCCTATTTTCATTAATAATTTAAACATCTGTGGTTTTACATAGGATAAATCCTCATCGAACATTCTTGAGATATTCTTAAATATTTATTGCTTTGTTTTTAATAAGTGTGTTAAATATTTCATCTGCAAAGTCTATCTTACTGAAGTAAAACCAGCGATTAATCTATTCAGTTAAAGTACTGTATTCATCCACACCACTTATAAACCTCATCCCTATTTCCACTCTGGACAGCCAAGTCCATTTTAAACTTCTACGATGTTTGTTCAAACTACTAGAATTTATAACCGAGCAGCTTCGCTTAGCTCAACTCCTGCCAAGCAAGTGAAAACGCTTTTGGAATGAACTGTACATACTATAGTGTATACTAGTTGTTACCCGCGGCTTCGCCCGCCCGTGCCATCTGTTGAGGGGAATTACAAAGCAAAAGCAGATAATTTTAAATGAAAACCCCAGAAAGTGGGAGGGGGGGGGGGTCGTAGGGGGCTGATTTTTGGCGATAGAGCAGGTCCTTTATTGATAAGCCTGCCCTGAAAATTTCAAGTCGCTAGCTCAAACCGTCTAGGAGGAGATAGAATTACAGATACATAAATACACGCAAGAGTTTTAGTATATAAAGATGCCTTTGATACTCCAGACCCACTCCTGGACTAATGGTAGTGCTGTGTTATGGTCGCTCGCACCTGGTATTTTAGAGAGGATACTGAATGCTGGTTATTACTTCTAGAAAACCATCCAGTGCATCCTATTCCCTTTCTTGAATGAAGTGGGAGACATTCTGTTCCAGCAAGACAAGCCTATTCACAAACAGCTCATGAAACTCAACTTGCTCCACAGCATGTCCATCAAAACTTTTCTGAGCAGCATCCTAAAGAGATCTTTTTTCCAATTGAACATGTGTGGGACTAGATTGAATAGTCTATTTATCAGGCTGGAAGTATGTAATAGGAGCATTGTGCTCTTTCGTTTTGTAATAATTTTTCTTCATCCATGTATGCATTTTTATAAGAATTACAAGATATGTAGGTGACTTTCAGATATGGAATGGGCTCTTTAATGTTCCTAAAAGGGATTTGTGTGTTATTAATTTTAAAAGTGACTTTTAATTTATAACTTGAAAATGTTATTGGTGTCTTTATAAGTTGAGTTTGTATTTAAGCTAAATACTTAGAGGATAGTCTCTGTATGTTATAGAATCCAGAGGGGGGATATGTAAGCTGTAAAAGGAAGAACATCTGTGCCTCCCAATTCCTGATATGACTGTCTGATGAGAATATCACCCCCTGGTTGGCATTGTTTAGTAATTGCATAGCAGTGGGTTAAAGATATTACTTAGTTATATTAGGGTTTATAGTTTTAATTTATGTAGATCTATCAGTAAATATTTTTCATCAGATATCTTTTTGAAAAAATAGTTTATTTCTGTAGTTTTATATTTTTCCATTTGTAGGCTTCATTTCATAAATATTGAAACAAAATGCTTATGATTTTGGAAATTTTTATGAAAGAACCGCATTTTTATTATTGAAAACATTCATTATTTTTATTTATTTATTTATTTTTTATTTAGCAAGTTGTTCAGCGCAACAAGCATGTTAAAGAGATCATTGACCACCTGCGCAGTATTATCTGGGAGATTAACACAATGCTAGCTATGAGAAAATCCTGACATTATTAGAATATGCTTGGTAAAGTATTGTTTGGAATTAAATTTTAATTTTGAAATTGTTTTTGTATTTTTATTTGAATCATTTTTTACCTGCCATTAGCTTATTATAACTACGGTAATCTTAGAGCAAAAGATACCTAGTTGATATCGTAACGGATAATGGTTTAAAACTGAAACATGTCTAGAATAAAGCCAATTTTTATTGCAATTAGAACATAGTTATTCTTTACTAATTAGATTATTTTTCAAATGATTTTTGTTTGTAATAATACGAGGTGTGATCATAAAGTTCTGGGACTGGTTGCGCATCTCACCAACAAATGGCAGCATAAGTCCACATATACAGTAAATTATAGCCCTAACGTTCATTTTCAAAGGATTTTATTTCATTTGCATTGGGGACTAAGAAAATACTCGTACAAAAGAACACAGATAAGTAAAAGAAGCCTTATTAGCATATGCTACAGCTACAATGCATTTAAAGCATTGTTTTTTAAAGGGTGATCCCAAACATTGTTTTTTGTTCAATTTGTTGCTGGTCCCCTTTTTGCCTTAGGGATGAAATCCAAAAAACCTTCACTGAAATATATGAGGTGTAATCTGCTCTTTACACTCTTGAAGTTTCTGGATAATTCGTTAAGTATTTTTCTAGAAATTTTACAAAACGTCTAAAATCGAAAGTGTCCACTTTCAATAGAGCATTCAGTGTATGTCAAAGTAATATGCCAAATTTCTTTCTGGTGATTTAAAAATCAATGATGCACCCTGACCTGGTTGTCTTAAGAAGATTAATTCAAATGACATTAAGGCCACGTTCTAAGCAAATCCATTCCTTTCTGTGCTAATCGCAAGGGTGTCATATTCCACCTTGACAACGCCAGACCATATACCACTCAAAACAAATTGCTTAGTCTTCTCTGAGATGTTTGGCCTCATCTTCCATACTCGCTTGACCTGGCCCCTTCAGATTATCATTTAGGTCACTGCTAAACATTGTAAATGGAAAGACATTCAAAGATGAAGAGGGCATTAAAAAACATCTCGACTCGTTTTTTGCCAATAAACTCCAGGCGTTTTATGAACATGACATAATGAAGTTGGCATAATGATGGCAAGAGGTCATTGATAAAAATGGACAAAATGTAATTGATTGAAATTTACCTTAAAATCCAAAAAAACAACTGAACTTATTTGCCAACCTAATATTTTGTAGACTTTCAAAGAGGCGATAGTCTATTAAATGAGGGCTATTTTTTCCTGGTAAAAGAGCTTTACACCCTTGTGCAGATTAATTGAAACAAGCAATTTCTAATCTTGTGGAGATCGTTTTTGCTTTGTCGAAGCAACTATGCTTCATCTCTAAGAGTTGTTTTCTTCTTACAACCACACTCTCCTTTATGTTTAAGAGAAACCGATCCAGTTTCATGCTTCAACTTGATGACACAGCTGACAGTTGTTAAACTCACATCAACCACTGAAGCAATCTCTCAATACGCATTAGCTGTGTGTTTGTGCAGAGTTATGATTTTCGTACATTTCCTAGTGTCACATCCCTCTTGAACAGCGGTTGAATCAGATCTGCAGGTTTTTAAAATATAATGAAATACTGTACCTGCTAATGTAATAATTGCATCAGCCAACTTACACTATGGTGATCAGACAGGATTTCTAAAATCTGATGCAATACAGTTGCTGCTGATGTAATGATTTGTATCAGCCAACATAAAAATGATCAAACTGAATTTCGTGTTTTGTTTTGAATACAGGATTGTGAGTAATATAGAAATCTTTACAATTAATTTAGACAAGGGTGTACTTTGGGAATATAATAAATAATAAAATGCTGATAATATAATAAAATATTCCAGAGGAGCCAAGAAACTTTGGAGATCTAGATATGGTGAAAACTAGTAACAGGAAAAAACACACAATCTCCAAAATTATTTTCATACGACATGTGTACATTTTGATGAAAAGTTAAGCAGATGATTCCTCACAAGAAAAATACCAGTAACAAAGAACTTCATATCAACATGTGTCTGGCAATGCATATTTTCTTTTGGAAATGGCAACAATTGTATGCACGACAACAGTGTGTATTTTCTATTGTAGACTTACTTTTGAGTGATTGTCATGCAGCAGAGGTACAATGATCCGGTATTCCATATCAGGAAAATATAGAGACTGCACGGATGTACCAACAAAAGTACCCTGACAGACAACACCATCCGAATCACAAAACGTTTGCAACCATCTTTTAGTATTTGCGCAAGGAATTGGTTCACCTTTGTAGCAATGTGCAGCCTCGTGTTGCCATCATGGTCTCAGTGCTGATAGATTTTGGGAAAATTCTCAATTGTGGAAATTTTAATTTAAAATTTCGGCAAAAGGGAAAAAAGGAGCCTTTTTATGGGAATTTTTATGAGTAAGTCAATGGAATGATAAACAAAATTTCTAAACCATGTTTTTTTGTCACTAGCTTCCTGTCTAGCACAACACAAAAATCTGTCCTTTCTCACGTCACGGCCAGGTGCTGTCACATATTTTTGGTATTTATCTTGGTATTTCGTTTTTACTTTTGAGTTGTCTTTCACCCCTTATACTGCGAATGGGAATTGGGAATATATTATTCAGTCTTTTTGTGAAAACTTTCCAAATACAGCTCATGTATTCAGACTGTTACTTATTTTACCTGTTTCTAATGGAAAGTTGGTTTCTGCAGTGAACTGGATAAAAAGTGACTGGTGAAATGGATTTAGGTGAAAAAACAGTGGAGCATCTCCTTAGGTTAACATTAGATGGAACTGAACTAAGGGATTACAACTTACGAAAACAGTGGACTACTTCTTAAAAAGAAACCACGCTGTGGAGACGTGTTACGATATGGCAAGCACTCTAGTAAAACAAAATAAGTGCTTATGATATTGCAATCTACTTATCTCAATAAAAAGTACCAAAATTTGAAATACTAGTGTTATTTCATTTATTTGTTTATGTAAACACAAAAATGGTGCTGTTGTTATATTTAATGCACTGCTACGCAATTTAAAGATTGTATAAAAGTGATGCTACACAAAATTTTGGAAATAAATCGATTTTGTTTTTGTAACGTTGACCAATTATTTTCACAGTATTGTCATGTTTTGTACTAATTGCTCTATTACAGATAAACTATCCATTTCCAGACATAAGTTCACATGATACTTTTTGTTCTTTTTCTGGTCAGGAATCCCCCCATGAATTTTGTCCCTATAGTTTTAGTTCACCCTGTATTAATTTATTAGTTTATTTTGTTACATCCATGTTAATAATATTGTGATTTTCTTTTTTTTTCCCCTTAATATTTTTTGTTTAGGTATCATTTTCTTTCTGTGGGATATGGTCCAAGCAGAATCTCAGCAAACTTTATTCTTGACAGTTACGTCATTTGTCAACGTGGTTCTCATCTACACTAATCTTCTGTCATCATGGTCATCATTCTTACTTTCAATCTCACCTAAAAAAAAGAAAAAATTATAAACTTTGGTAACATGTTTTGAAAATGCACCTTTAATAATCTTGACAGTAAATGAAACAAAGTGTTCATATTATTTACCTTAAGCAAATACTTGGATGATTTAGGTAATTAGCTGAACAATGTTTACAATATTTTGAATGAATTTAAAAAATTCATTTCTGTTGTTACATTTTGCTAAATGTACATAAAAATTAAATTGATATTGGACTAAATGTACATAACAAATTAAAATTATCTTAGCTTACTTCTTTAGCCATCTAGGAAGATAATTTTATTCCATTATTAAACTTAACTGAAAACTATTAATTAGGTTTAGGACTCTTGTAATTTTAATACCTTTGGACATTCTTCACTCACAAAATCAAACACTAGGAAATGAAACCTCTTTATTAATATAACAAGATAATTATTATAGAAAACTGCAGAAAATAAATACTGTAAAATATTTATTAATGTGTTCTTAAAAATGGTGTTCTCCCCAGAAAATTTCACCATCTGGGCTTTCGCCAAGCAACCAACTTTTTTTTTTTTTTTTTTTTTTTTGCTTCCAGGCAAACAAAATACTGTGCAGTATTTAAGAATTTTGTTTAGTTAGCTGTGCATTCAGTACTGTTTCCTATTCAAAATGGCTGTAGAGAACATTGAAATGAGAAAAGAAAATTATTACTTTTAATGTTTATCCTAATTTAATCTTCATTTTTAATTAACAGTATTCTTACGAAAACGTTTTTCATGATTTTTTATTTTCACTTTATTCTTCTGTGATTCCTTAAAAAATTGTTTGAATACAACCTTTTTATAAACCAGTTTTACAGATTTTGTGTTATTTCAGATTGTAATCATTTTGTTATTTGATTTGAGAAGATTTCTGCTATGCTGTATAAAACATGAGCTTGTACAGGGCATTTCTAAAGTCACACAACCCACATTTCGGTTGATATTTCTCAAAACAAAAAGGACAAAAATATGAAATTCTCACTGTAAATAGTTTAATGTCTGCATAACATGCATTACAGCAAACGCTGAAAATGACCGCCATTTTCTGACAGCTCTACTTGATGACAGTTTTTTGCAGCCACACAATGCAGTGATGTTGCAGATGTTGTCCTTTAAGGTGTTGATTATCTTTGGATTGTCTTCATATACACGTTCTTCGAGATAAGACCATAGAAAGAAATCAGGGATAGAAGTTATTCTGCGCCATGAAATCACACCCCAAGCACCACCTTTACAGAATGCAATGGTTCTTCGTGGAGTAAATGTGGATTTTCTGTACACCAGTAATGAGTGTTCTGTCTATTGATGTATCCACTAAGATAAAACCAGCCTTCTTCGGTGAAAAAAATTAGGTCCTGAATATTTGTCAGTTTGAATATGTTCTTGAAGCCACCGACAGAAATGTACTTGTTCGTCAGAAAATGGTTGTCGTTTTCAGCATTTGGTGTAATGTACAATGTTATGCAGACATTAAACTATTTACAGTGAGAATTTCATACTTTTGTCTTTTTTTGTTTTGGGAAATATCAATTGAAAGGTTGGTTGCACGACTTTAGAAACACCTTGTATATGAAAAAATACATAATTGAAGCAATTGTTTTGTTTAATAAAAAAAAAAAAAGTAATATCAGAAATCTGGCTGTTTTAGTAGAATTAAAAGAAATATTTATAATCATTTTTTGTCTGTTGTTGCTTCTTGATATTGAGTAAAATTAATTTCCAGATTAAGCAAAACGTAACTGATTTAAGGAGCAAACATGTTTCAATGTTTCATCTTCATAAGGGCCTATTCTTATTATAGTGAAGAAGTTATGGTTTGAAATCCTTCACTTCATTTCACTCTACTGCAGTCTTCATCTCCTATTGACTGAGACTGGCTCTACTAAATTACTGGCTCTATTCAGAATATAGACACACCACATACAGATTCTTAAAGAAAAACTCTTGAAGTTTATTGTGACACAGTTAAAGATGTTCAATATGAGGTTCAATCACAAGCTGTGAGGTCGGGGCTCTGCTGTGGCCACTTTGCAAGTTCCAGGTTATTGTTTGCTTGACCAATCCACTACTGTGATTTCTTTTTATGGGGGTGTGTAAAGGATAAGGTCTTCACCATAACCCCTTCCCCGTGACCTAGACGAGCTGAAAGAACGCATTACGGTAGCGATACGTGGGATTGATGGAGACATGTTAATGCGGGTTTGGGACGAATTCGACTACAGGGGGGCATATTGAACATCTTTAACTGTGTCACAATAAACTTCAAGAGTTTTTCTTTAAGAATCCGTATGTGGTGTGTCTATATTCTGAATAGCTTTGATGTAATAAATTTTTAATGTGTGAAGTTCTTTTGTAATCACCCTGTATAATCCCTGTAAGTGCATATATTGCATCGATTGGGGTCGATATAAGCGCTGATATCGACCACCGTAAAAATTTGTGTTCTGTCACTTTTAATACTTTTGTGTGATTCTCTGGGAGGACAGCCAGTATTGGCGTCTGTTATACCCCCAATCCAAGCATTAAACAGAGTTTTATGGAAGCTGTAGTTGGATCCCCAATAGTAGTGTGATATCTTTTGTAACATATTAAAGCTTTAGTAAAGTTTCGCTTTTATATGGTTTATGAGCATTTTCCAAGATAGTGCTTCCTATTTTGGTAAACCAAATTCCTAAATATTTGTGAGCTTGCCTAATAGGCAGTCTTTCCTGGTGTAAGAATAACGATATCTGTATTTTTGTTCTTGGTCGGAAGAAGGTTAGGACAGCTGATTTCTCTGGTGAGAATGACATGTTGTTTTTTTCACTCCACATTTGTAATCTGTTGAGAGAATCTTGTAGTGTGTCTCTTACCGTTGGTAATTCTTTGTGTTTATATCATATTAGGATGTCATCCGCATATATGTTTGCTGTACAGTACGGGTTTATGTGATCAAAAATGTCACTTAGTTATATTAAAAAGAGGGTGGGGCTTAAAGGACTGCCTTGAGGTAGCCCTGTATTTGAATATTTCACAACATTAGGAATCATTTTGTCTAAGGTTATGGGTCTATTTTCCAGCCAGTTTTAGATCCAAGTCCTATGTCTGTTTGGTATTTTTATTGCTTCCATTTTTCTTATTAAGGTTTTGTGATTTACCTTGTCGTATGCTTTTTTTAAGATCCATAAAGACAGAAGTAAGGTACTCTTCTTGTTCCTTTGCTTTAAATATATCATCCAGCAGGTAAATAGGTGCTATTTGAAAGGACAAGTTTTTCCTAAAACCAGTCATATCTGAATATAATATTTTATTCTTCTCCAGAAAACATTGAAGTCTGTTGTTCATAATTTTCTCTAGTAACTTCATTAGCGTGGAGGTAAGAGCTATTGGTCCTTATGATGATGTTAAAAATGGATCCGCTTTTGGTTTTAATATAGGTACTATTTTTGTCTCTTTCCACATTTCCGGGATGTTCCCCGATACCCAGCTTTGGTTGAAAGCGTTCAGTATCTGTTGTTTTATATAACTGTTTGCTTTCTTTATAGTTTTAATTCTTATGTTGTCTGGGCCTGGGCACGTTTCTCTACTTGCATTTATTGCCCGGTTTAGCTCTTTTTGGGTTATTAATTCATTCCATACTTGTTGCTCCGAGGAGACCTCGTTTACGTTTTTTGAGTTGATGGTTGATATTATTTCCTTCTCTTGATTTGCCATGGAGGTAAAAAATTCCAAAAGCAATTTACCTGATATCCACAGGGTTTGAGGAGTGTTTTGCACTTTTATTGTCGGTGCAGCTCTTCTTATTTTTGCCTTATTTAGATGCCTCACTATGTTCCATGCTTGTTTAAGGGGGAGTTTGTGTATGTACTTAATTGTACATTGCCAATGTTGTCTTCTTGTTCTTTTCAGGAATTTTTTTGTTTGTACTTGTATCTTTTTAAGATGCGTTCAGCAACTGTCACATCTGCATCGTCTGTAGGCTCTATTTGCAAGGTTGCGTGACCACCATATGGGTGCCTGTCTGTGTCTATTTCTCGAGTGGTTTAAATTCTAGCCCTTGCACTTCTTTAATCCATTCTTGTATGTTCTGTAGGCCTATTTCGTTTGTACTTGTCAGTTGTTATTCGCATGATAAGGTGACTTGTGTGTTGTATAATTCATTTGTGGTTGATGCTTCCCTTTGTGATCCTTGTTGCCTATTGTTTATTTGCTGTGTGTGGAAGCTGGGGAGAAAACGAGTTTGATGGGCTCATGATCGCTGGAGAATGATCCAGGTACAATTCTGCATGTTCCATTAAATGGTACAGTAGGGTCCATTAAAGCGAAGTCCAATGTAGATGGTGTTTGTTGGTTTGAGGTGTAACAAGTGTGGTTTGGCGGGTAGAAGATCTTCAGTTGGTACTCTTCTATTACGAGGGGGGATCAAAAAGTAAGTTACACTAACTCGCCGCAGGAACGCGCTGTGTGTCGCAATCTTGGGCAAAGCGGAGAAAGGGACATTAACTGCGCAGACGTCGGATAGGACGGTTGTTGTGGTTTCCCGTCGTGTTTTGTGTGACAAACGGGCTAAAAGCAATGGCGCGTCAACTGGATGTCCACTCCAAACTTGAGGTGCGAGCAGCAGTCCGATTTCTATGGGCCAAACGGGTGAATTGTACGGACATTCATCGTGAAATCACTGCTGTATATGGAGAGCGTGCAATTTCCCGGCAAGGAATAGTAAAGTGGTGTCAACAATTTGAAGCAGGACGCACGGATATCACAGAGGAAGATCGCGTAGGCAGGCCCGCAACGTCCGGTGCCTTTGCAAATGTTGACCGTGTGGATGCGATCATTAGAGAGAATCGGAACTCGGTGGACAACGATTTTGAAACGATGAGGAGGTGAAAGTGGTTGTAACCGTGTGGTTACAAAACGCTGGAGGAGATTTCTATGCATCCGGAATCGAAAAGTTGGTTGATCGTTCGGATAAATGTTTAGGGTCTCTTGGGGACTATGTGGAAAAGTGAACCTACATTGTATGCTGCTATAGCCGTGTTGCTTTTGTATAGGTGGTGTAATAAATGGCCATACCGTGGAAGTGCAACTTACTTTTTGATCTCCCCTCGTATATCTTCTAATATTTGCCCATTGTGGTTGTAGTTATCACATCCACAATATGGAGATCTACTGTTAAAGTCTCCTACGATTAAGTATGGGTGCTCTAATTCTGCCCATAGTTTTTTCCAACTATCCCGGGGTTGCTGTCCTGGTATATAAGTCGTGTATAGGTTTATCCATCCGACTATTGTCCAAATTTTGATTCCATTCATTGCTGTTTTGTCAATTTTTGTGTATTTTGGTGGAAGATGTGGTATGGCCTTACAAACTCCACCGCCTCTGCCGTCTCGATTTAGTTGGTAAATCTTCCATCCTAAGATGTGGAAGGTTTTGTCTTGTGTTAGGTAAGTTTCGGCTAGAGTGAAAACGTCGCATTTGTTGCTAATTATTTTAATGGGGTCCTCCCAATTTGAGCGGAGTCAGCTTACGTTCCAGTGAATAATACGGAACATCGTGAAAGTTACTGCTTGTTTATTGGGTGTCTCCGTTGTGTGGCATGTCTAACTGATTCCACCTAGGACGATTAACAATGGACCTGACACTCCCTTAGAGCGAATGCGGCCCAGGAAATGATACACTGGTGTTGAAAATTGTAAAAAGGACGTACAAAGTGCTGTGAAATGTTCATCATTTTTGCCGCTTTATTTATTATGTTGTGGACTTGTCATGCAGGAGGAATTTTAAATGTTTCGTTTTTTACCCAGCAAGCTAAAGTATATATGAATTTATATAATTTTGGACAATTTCCAGATCAATAAATTTAATTAAATTTTTCTCTTTTCTGTAATTTTAGATAGCATTTTTATTAATAAGTTATGTCAATAATATGGATTTACTTGCAAATTTTTTATAATGAAATCCAAATAAGCTGCAGTTGAAAATGATTTATACGAGCACCCAGATTACAATTAATTTTACTAATTTAAAAATAAATTTAAAAGTCTAACAATTGAGCCATTAAAACTAGATGGCATCATTATATAAAAATTATTAAATATTTGTTTCAAAAAAATCGAATAAAAATTTATTTTCATCCAAAACAAACACCAATTTTCACCACCAGGATATCAATTCTTTGTATCTCTACGTTACTTCCTGGGCCGCATTCAAATCTATATATGGCGTCAGTGTCAAGTCCAGTATTAATCGTCCTAGATTCCACCAGCTTTCCAGACCACTTATTTGCTGAGCATAAATGTTAGTTTCTTCGCTAAGTAATTCTTGTACTTTGTGTATTAAGTCTATATGCGCGGGTTGTTCTGAGGATTTTTCAAAGATCTTTATTACTTATTTAATTCATACAATTTTCTGTGGATATAGTTGTTATATTCCATGTATTTGTAGTGTCTTTAGATCGAGTCGTGTTGTTGTGGTGTTCAAGGGTATAGGTAATATTTTGTGATAGCTGTACTTGCAGTAGCCTTGATTTTGCTGTTTCTTGTGCATTCATTGTCTGAATTGTTTTTGCTGTGTTTGGATTTGTTTTAAGCATCTCATATTCAGTGGTTGCTCTCTGCATTTGTTTTATCATTGGTTGAAAAGTATTCGCTGCGTTCGGGGTTATTTCATTTTTATATAGGCATTGTTGTTTTGACGTTTCCGTTAATTTAGCATAAGTCATGTTTGCTGTCGTGTAATTTTTGGGTATTGATAATTTGGCTTCCATATAATTTTCATTTGTTCTTTTATTTTTTCTTCTTCGATGTATCGTGAGCAACCTCGGTGATATGCTGAATGGCTCCCATTACAGTTTATGCATGTTCTTGTTTGATTATTGCATTCTTTGTAAGAGTGTTCAAAGCTTTGGCAGTTTGAGCAACTACTTGGGTTGGAGCATCTTTTTTCTGAGTGACCAACCATATGGCATTTTTTGCATTGTAATGGCCTTCCTATGTGAAGAGTTGTTGGAAAAGCTTGATTTTTAAAGAAGATGCGATCCGGAAAACTATGCGTGTTCAGAAAAATTATGAACTTGCAGTAGTTTGCTCCTTCAAATCTTGGTATTATCTTTTTTACGAATGTTACGTGCTGTCTTACGCAGCAGTAGTTCTTGAGTTCCTCTTCTGTACGGGGTTGTGCATAACCTTTTGCTAGGGGGCTGCGACTTAAACCGCAGCGTTGTAGCACACTCTTATGACGCTTCGGCAGAGAGTAGTTCATTGTGCGTCTATTGGTATCAAACAAATATGGCTGGTTTAATAAATGACAGTGAAGAGCAGCGTTTTATGGATAGAGTTCGTGCAAATGCATATCGAGAGGCAATGGAAGCAGGTGCGTCTTTTATTAATCGCAAATGGGTTGCGAACAAGTTAAACCGATCGGATAGATGGGTGACGGACAATTGGAAGAAAGGTTATGATAACTGCCATGCCGAATTTGCTGAGGGTAGGCCCGAGAAATTATCACAGGAAAGCAAAAACATCATTGCTAATAACAGTGGCAAAAGACGTCGCAGCTGTGTCAACGTTGCACAAGAAATTAAAGCCGAAACGGATGCGTCAACCTACAGAGTAATTTATTGACAAGATCTACTACATTGCGATCTCCTATGCCAGAGTTTGTAACTTGCCTCAAACGCTAGGGTGACAAACAGAGCAAACCTCAAGAATTTAAATAATAACTCAAGTTACTTTTCAGTAACTCTACAATTTCCTGCTGTAGATAAAACTTCCGTTGTTCAAATGTTTTCGAAGCCCAGATAACTTTTTATCCTTTAGCTTATTTCTGACCAATACTTCTTTTCTTCCGTGGCATTACGATAAATGTATCCTTTGAACGATTATTAAAGAGCATAATACGGTGTGCTTATTGGTTTGAAGAGTCGAGTTGATGTATGTTTTCGTATCGGTTATGCCCGAAAATAGCTGGCGTCCTTATGTACCCAACTCACTGAAAAAAGAAGGGGAAGGTGTCGTGGCATCTAGAAGGTTCTGTACTGTTCAAGGGTTCCAAACAACTTTCGCCAATCATCTGAACATTTTTTAGGGAGACAGATGTATCATTTTGCCTCCTCATTATACTCATCTTCTGCTCAATTTCCCCTGCGTTGATGTGGAAACACATGGCAACAATAACTTCGACGAAACAACTTTCTACTTGAGTAACAGTGGATGCACACGATAGTTTGTGTCTGTGTGCTCTGTAATTCCAACAAAACGAGAATGGGGTTGTTCACTACTTGGTAATCTGTTGATGCAATTTGCACTCTGCTCTCGAAGTCTTGAAGCAAAACTTGGGTCTCATCACTTTGTGTGGTCTAGCAGTCACCATTTCCTCATTTGACACGCTTTCATTGTCGACGACTGCCTGGGACTTGGATGATCACTTGATCACTCACCTCTTGTTTTGTTTCTCAATAGTCTGCTAATTCTCCATTATTTTCAGTTACTTTTCGTTTTCAAAGTTTTCAAGAAAATGTTAAGTTCTAAGAACTATAGATTTCTAAGAAAAGCCCGAACAACAGGAATTCTATGAATTGTTACAAATTCAATTTTGTTTTATAATTCGCAGAATTGGGATGGAATCTTCATTACATGACTTAATAAACATTATTTATATTCACAAACTTTGGCTTGTAGTGTTCGCCATTGTTGGTCCGTGCATATTGTTGGTGATTTGCTTGTTGATACTAACACGACGGACCTATTGTTGTACAAACTTTGTCTTGCATTGTTGGTCATGCAATACCTCTTATTAGTATGCCCTGCCATCATTATGAGTATCGATTATTAGCGATAATTATTATTTTTTCGAAATCTGATGTAGACATTGACCTTCCTCTTATTTTGAAGATCAAGTGTGCAAAATTTCATCAAGATCGGAATAAAAATGTAGATTTGTGTAAGATACAAAAAACTCCACAAACGAACAAACATTTCTCTTTATATACAGGGTTTTTATAATTAAAGTTCCCATACTCTGAGCAGTTTTTCTCAAAAACGGCCTATCCGAATTTGGTCAGATTTTCAGGTTATCTTAACGAGAGTATGGTAGAGGGAAATCAGAGACGATCTATTAGGCGCATTCGGCGGCACTCAGATCTGAGAGAACAGGGTTCGGCGAGCACTTTGCTACTTCCGCCTGAGAAGAAAACGTGTTCGGCAACCAACGAATCTGTCAGATTCTGAGCTCAGATGCTCAGCAAGCTTTTCTTTATCTGACTGCCCAGAATGAATATGGCGGCGCCCACTGCGATGCGAAGCTATCAAAGAAGCTGCGAGAGCTTCATCATGGCGATGCCCAGTGTACCCTTTCCTTCCTGGCCTTATGGAAAACTCTTATCGGGATCGAATATTATGCATGCTCAGTTGCCCATTTGATGTTAATTTGTATTTCATATAAACTAAAATTAGTAGATCCGCCGTTTCTTCTCAATATTTGAAGCCAGTAAAGCCATTTCTTTCTGAGATAAAAGAGCGTTCGGCAACGGTCACTCAGACGCTCAGAAAAGCGGTCAGATACCACGTGACAGTTCTCTCAGATCTGAGTACCGCCGAAAGCGCCTATTAGCGAGACAAGACATTTCATTGTTTTCCCATAGCAAACTTGTTATATTTATTGCGGTGGCGCCGTCTGGAGTTATCGGATGCAACTCTAGGGACACTTCATGAATGTCGTCACACAGACGAGAATTAAATGGCGTCATTCCAAGTAAACGTGACTCTCCCCCCAGGGACGTTAATATATCGTCTCCCCTTCCTCCGCTGTACACATTATTTATTTATTTTTATTTATATATTTATTTATATTAGTAAATGAAGCATTTAATTTACTTTTTCATTACACAATTTAAATTTTTGAAATCTGATAATTCACACATTGCAACAGAATGCCATCAGTTTAGGAAAATTTCAATACAAAATTTAACAAGCGCGTTTTAAAACGCAAGTAATTATTTTCTACAAGTGTCAAGAACTTGCCTAAAAACGTTTGTGAGAAGATTTAATGAATGAACTGTGAGAATGAATGAAGTATAAATGAAGTTGCAATGCCTCTCGTATTTGCATTCAGTAAAAATGAAAGTAAAATGCAGAGACACCCGAAGAAATTCTTTAACGGTCGCTGGTAAAATGAAATGTGGTGAAAATTGTCTCTGCTTGCAAGTACTCAAACATGTGACTCAACGGCTACTTGCAATTGGTTAATAGATCGTCTCTGACCTAATAAGCGCTCAAGATGGAAAAAAAAACGAAACTAACTCTCTTGATGACGTCATTGGGTTCTGTTGCCCCTTGGAGTTGTCGGATGCAACACACCTGCGCAGAGAGATGCGTATAACACAAAAATTGCTCAAATTTCAGGTCTCGTTAATTGATCGTCTCTGAGTGAAATATGCAATAAAAAATAGTTCACTGTTTCGTCGGTAGGTGGCGCTGTTCAATCAAAATACTCAAAAATATGACATACAATGGATAGAAGTCATTTCAAGAGGTGTTCGATATGTTTGTCACCATTTGAAATCTTAAATCATATGTCATTAGGAGGACTCCCCCCAATGCTAGGATTTTTACCAAAATGACAAGTAATTCTGGCATTATCAAAAACAAACTACATCATCACAACGACATTCTTGATTGTAGCCTCACTAATTACCCTATATTACTACTTGCGGGTATCGTTGTACTCATTTATGTTAACAGAATCCCCTATACTATACGAGTTCAACAAAGACATTAAAATAAGAATTATGCTATTAACCCCCTCAATTTTAGGAATACCTTTCATATTAATATTGACTTACCACTTTAAGTTAACTAAAACTATTAGCCTTCAAAGCTAAAATTATTATCCTATTATTATCCTATTAAGTCTTCAAAGCACGGGGAGGCCGTGGCCTGGTGGGCTTTTAATGCAACAACTTCTGTGAAGTTAAGCAACATCAGGCACGGCTAGCCACTGGATGGGCGACCATTCAGTGACTCACAATCTTCACCCCCCTCCCCCCCGGCTGCTGTGACCAACATACAGCAGTCGTTAATCCTGGTTCATCCAGGGACCCAACTCGTCGGCCTCAGGCCATACAGGCCCTGGATGGACGCATAGGATTACTATTAGTTAAATTATTATTATTATAAATGAAATAAATAAATTAAAGTTCTCACTCACCTTTAAACTTGCAATTTAATATTCCAAAAACTGAGGAACCAGAGAAATAATTCCACTTTAGATTTACAATCTAATCTTTAAAAACTTTCTTACCGCGATGATTATTTTCCACAAATCACAAAGATATTGGAACCATATATTTAATTTTTGGAGCTTGATCTTCAATAGTAGGAACCGGACTAAGATTATAAATTCGGCTTGAATTAAGCCAACCAGGAAGATTAATTGGGGACGATCAAACATAAATGTAGTTGTTACTGCTCATGCCTTTATTATGATTTTCTTCCTAGTAATACCTATCATAATAGGAGGATTTGGTAACTGACTCCTACCATTAATACTAGGGGCCCCAGACATAGCATTTCCACGCATAAATAACCTAAGCTTCTGACTACTACTACCCTCACTCATACTACTATTAAGATCGGCCGCCGTAGAAGCTGGAGCAGGTACAGGATGAACAGTATATCCCCCTCTAGCAAGAAATATTTCCCACGCCGGACCATCAGTAGATATGACAATTTTCTCCCTCCATCTAGCAGGAGCATCTTCAATTCTTGGAGCAATTAATTTTATTACAACAGTTATTAATATACGAACAGCCGGTATAGTGATAGAACGTATCCCTTTATTTGTATGGGCAGTAAAAATTACTGCCATCCTTTTATTATCATCACTACCAGTCTTGGCCGGAGCTATCACAATACTCCTAACAGATCGAAATTTTAACGCTAGATTTTTCGACCCAGCAGGAGGAGGTGATCCAATCCTATATCAACACTTATTTTGATTTTCTGGCCACTCAGAAGTCTATATCTTAATCCTACCAGGATTCGGAATGGTATCTCACATCATTAGTCAACAGTCAGGTAAAAAGGAGCCTTTCGGAACCTTAGAGACGATTTACGCAATGGCTGCGATTGGAATTTTAGGCTTTGTTGTTTGAGCTCATCATATATTTACAGTAGGAATAGACGTTGATAGTCGAGTATACTTTACAGCCGCAACAATAATCATTGCAGTTCCAATAGGTATTAAGATTTTTAGCTGACTAGCAACGCTACTTGGTGCTCAATTATCATACGAAGCACCGCTACTTTGAGTATTCAACTGTGGAACGCAACATATCAACAGAAATGTTCCACACGCGTCGAGATATGCTATCTTCAAATTCCCCCAAAGTGGCTACATTGCCTCGATAGACCAGATCCTTCAGATAGCCCCACAACCAGAAATCGTACGGATTTAAATCTGGATTTGCAGGACGGCCAAACGTTTGAGAAGTATCGGCTAATGACTTGTTCGTTCGTGGAATGCTGTTTGATCACTTGCTGTACACCTTCCTATTTGTGGAGAAGCACCATCCTGCATAAACACTGGTGTTTCTAGGCAATTTCGATGTTGAAGAGCTGGGATAACAGAATTAGTCAGTAATAACGAATATCGTGTTGCGGTAACGGTACAAGTAACTGGACCGTGAGGCCTGATGTTTTCGAAGAAAAACGATCTAATAATGAGCGATGCAGTGAAACCGCAACCAAACTTACTTTTGGGGAATGTAAGGGAATTTGTAAAGATGAGTAGGGAGTTTCTCTATCCCAAATACGGCAATTGAGTGTGTTCACGACACCGTTCAGATGGCAATGAGCCTCGTCGGTCCACAAAAAATGTTCCACGGCCAATCATTATCCACTTTCAATACGAGTTAAGAATTGCAAAGCGAATGTGTCTCGTGTCAGTAAATCATTAGGCAGCAGCCACTGAACGTTGGAAAGCTTGTAGGGATAAAAGCGTAGAATTTTCCGAACAATTTTGCACACAGTTATCAAGAGCTGGCTGATCCTTTTTTTGTGTGTGTGATGCGCCGAACGCTACTGCTGTTTGAAATGTTCGCCATTGCGTCTTCCTCCAGTTGCGTTGATACGTGTTCAACTAAGCGATCGGAGACAGCTTTTCGCCGTCTGCCAAGCTTCATACCAAACGATCCAGTTTCTTCGAACTTTTCTATCATTTTCCGTAATGATTTTGCAGAAATTGGGCCTTACAGAATATTTTTTAACATTCTAAATTTCCGCAAAGCTTCTGGAGCCGAATCCTCGTTTTTGTAGAATAATTTAAGCAGCAACGCGCGATCTTTTAAATTTAACGGCATTTCGAGGTGGAAAATGCGATTCACTTTCAAAATTTGCTTTGCAATGTGCTTAAAAAGCGATAAGCACTAATTTGTGTGCATTTTTTAGTATTTTGATTGAAATAGCTCCATTGTGGTTTTGTGGTTTCGTATCGTTGTTTGGTTGATAATTGTGTCCACAGTTTCTTGGCTGATTTCTTCTCATATGTGGCGGACTGTATTGTGTCTGCTGACAGTATAAAAGTTGGACACACCACCGTCCACCTGCTTCATGCTGACCCTGGACATATGACAGTAGATTTATGTCCTCTGCTCCTGTCGGATATCTACGTACATCCGTAGATTTATGTCCGACTACGGGGAGGTGCTCAAGTTCTACGGACCCAAATACCCTGACGTTCCCCGTCTTCAGAATGGCAACATTCTGTTGGACATGAGATTGGAGCGAGAAATTCCCGGTTCATATGTGATGCACAGAGAATGGGTCTTCGTCTATGACCCATACAAAGGAATGAGGCAATGCTGTTGGTACTGCAAAAAAATCTACTCACATTAGGAGAGATTGCCCTCTCCTGAAGAAATATGAGACGTGTTCTCGCACAGTGGGCAAAAACCACCGTTGCCTAGAGAGGAAGTATGCTACACCAGGAGCTCCTTCGTCACCGCCTAAGGAATCGTCAACCCATTAACATCGATGAAGGCATCGTCTTCGCAACCACCAGTACCTCAGAATGAGTCCTCCTACGGCCTTGAAGGTTAAGTATGGAGCAAACTGCATCTTCTCTGCCTCTTCCTCGTGAACCGAGGGATGTTATGTTACCACTGCTCCTGCCTCCAGTGGTTTTGGATGACATTTCTCTTCCGCAGCATCAAGCGACATCTCGATGAGAGTTCTGCAGAAGACGACGCAGACGTTACTTTGGGCACTGAGTCGATGTTTGCAAAAGAGGATTCCCCTGCTCTTCCTCCGCCAATACATTCATCATCGTCGCAGCCGTTGAAGATCGCCTGCTTGGCATCCAAGTATCGATTTCATCATCAGCTGGGCAAGCGAAGTTATCAGCATCAGTGCAGCGGGATGAGCTTGCGAAGACCAAGAGCCCTCACAAGAAAAAGCCCAGACGACATCGCAGCAGGAGAGATGGGTTAGCATCTTCTTCCGCTGAGCGAGACAGCAGCACCATTGACCAGCACAGCTCTTCCTCTTCATGCCGGACGCGGTCACCAAGATGGAAGATGCCTGAGCCTCGTTCTTCATCCTCGAGGCTCCAGTCTCCATCGGATACGGGTCAGCCTCCGACATAACAATTCCACAATGAAGATGATCTCCCTGAACGTACGTTCCCTTGGTTCCTCGTTTAAGCAATCAGTTTTGTCAACGTTCATTGCTCTGTATAGGCCTGATATATTCTTACTCCAAGAAGTGAAGTTTGACTCTACTCAGCAGTGCTACGATCTTCCTGGCCTTCGCAGTCAATATCCATGTGAACAATTTTTCATTAACTCTTCTTCACCTTTTGGTCAAGGGGTTGCTACTATCATTTTAGACCCTTCCATTCAGGTGATGAACTGTAGGTATGACTACGATTACAGAGTAATTTCATTAGACATCACAACATCTGGTTGCAATTTCCGATTGTTTAATGTATATGCTCCTTGTGCTTCAGCAGAGAAACGAACTTTCTTTAGTGTACTAGACAATTATTTGTGCTCATCTGTACCTGTAGTGATTGCTGGTGACGTTAATTGCCATCTAGACGTGTATAATATTTCGTCTGGATGTATTCATCGTTGTGCCAGCAAAATGCATTACTCGATCTTTGGACAATATCTTCCCGTGGTTAGCGCACAGTATTCACATTCCACCAAGGGCCCTTGGTGTCACCGAAACTACGTTTTTCTGATTGATAATCTATTTGCTGGCTCACCAGGTTTAATGGAAGTCATCCCGTGTTCATTTTCCGACCACAGCGCTATCTTGTGAACATCAGCTGCAGGTACTATTTGTCATCGGAACTGGTTCTTGAACGTTTCTCTGCTTGAGGACGAAGAATACTAGGGTTTGTTCGCTTAGTTTGTGGTAAAACATCTCCACAATTTGTCTCCTACACTTGCTTCGTGATTAGTGCTAAAACTAAAATCAAAGGGTTTGTTCAGAAATTGGGGTGGATGCTGCTAGACATCATCGTCGCCATCTTCTCAAGTTGCAAGAAATACAACGACTCCTCTGTTGTTCCACCCCGAAAGAGAATTATGCTGCCGATATCCGCTAACTGAAAAGTGAGAATAATGCTCTGATGATATATAAAGCGGCCAGTGCAGCACTCAGGGCAAAACTTTCCTGGGGTACTGACATAAGGCACATGGCATCGGCAGCATTTGCAGAGGAGAGGCATCGTGCTAACATCAAGCGTTGTCACCGTTTAGTGGCTGAACGTGGGGAAGTCGATTCTGTTATCGACATTTTATCAACTGTCCACTCCCACTTTTCATCATTCTTCAGTAACTCAATCGTTCCGTCGGATCTACAAAGCAGTGGATAGAGGCATTGAGACCCTTCTTGGAGGATACTGATAATTTTATGACCTGTCCCTTCACCGAAGATGAAGTCAAGAAGCTTCTCGCAGATGAAGGGAGGATACCACTTTTTCAAAAAAAGTGTTTTTAATCATCATAAATGTATATACTACGACAAGGGAGTGTTTTGGCTACTAAGTAGCCATCTTCAGTATGAATCAAAGTAACAACGACAATCGACAGTCGAACAGTGAAGTGTACATTTCTTCAGGTGGGACGAAAGCAGTGCTTTCACGAAGCTTACCCTACCAGAATAAATTCCACATGAAATACACTGAAATAGGCAAGAAGCTTGACTAACCCAAAGAGGTCTTCCACATTATGAAAAAAAAATAAGATTGACGATTGTCAGAAGATTGGGACAGGGAGTGGTATCACATCTTCCAATAATCCGGGAAGGAAACGTTGCCAATGTCTTCGAAGTTGACATCAAGAATATGCCTCGGTTTTCTATACTTTGTATGCCACTTCATTACCATCGGGTTGTTTAGTATTCCAGCCACCAGGTCACTGTCATGGCTCTTCATCGCCTGCACCATGTTCATCAGATCTTGCACACACATACCAAAGTGAGTCATGTTCAGATCCGAGTGTATGGATTAGTTTTTCACAGTCCTTCTGCAAGCTGGGCGATGGTCCTCAGGGTAACATTCTGGAACGACTGGAGTTCACTCCATCTACTTTTACATGTGGTTGCCCACGCAGGAATGCCATAGAGGAGGATGGTCCTAATCATCGTCTTGTACAATAGCAGCTTATTGTCGATGCTGAGGGCACTGTTTCGAGCTATGAGACTGTTTCTTGGTTTGTTCAGAACGTAAGTCATGTGACAGTTCCATGAGAGTCTTGAGTCGATTATAAGGTCAAGGTACCTGTAATTGTCGACCCATTCGAATTCCTTATTGAATAAGACAAGAAAATGCGGGGGACGCTTAAGCTTTTTGTGGAAGTACACAGCTTTGCATTATCCGACGTTATGGTTCAGCTTCCAACAATTAAACCAGTCTTCAAATTTCTTCAAGGCGTTCTGCAGACGAGTGATAACGTGAGATGGCTGGTGCGCCCAAGCCATGATGGCAGTATCATCAGCATAGAAATATAAATTACATTTTGGGAAATCATGTACAAAATAATTAAATAAATCGGGCCCAAGGACAGAGCCTTGTGGGACACCGGCCTTTACCTTGCGGGGAGTGGAGAAGTTTTCGCCAACTTTAGCTTGATAGAACCTGTCGCTAAGAAAGGATTTCACCATCAAAATCAAATTAGAGGAAGCTCGTCTCTAATCATCTTGTAGATTAACCCTTCGTGTCACACCTGATCGAAAGCCTTACTGACATCAAGAAAGACCACGCCACAGTACCTTGAAAGGTTCAGTGGGGTGCTCAGATCTTCAACAAGCCTCCATATCTGCATCTGACACGAATGGGCGTCACGAAAGCCGAACTGTTCTTTCATAAGTAGATCACTGGTGAGACAGTGGTCCTTGAACCTGGTGAGGATAGTTTTCTCCAAAACTTTGGACATCGACGGGAGTAGACTGATAGGTCGGTAGCTCGCATGAATTGAAGGATTTTGCCCCTGCTTGGAGATACTTAACACAATAGATTGCTTCCAAGGTGTCGGGAAGTAGGAAAACTTCCAGCAGTCGCTTATGATATTTGAGATGTCATTAATAATATTGGCAGATTCCTTAGGGCGTTTTTACTTACCTTGTCTCTTCCTAGAGCCTTCCTCAGTTTGAGATTTCTGATGATGGCAGTTATCTCGTCAGTCTCGATGTTAATCTTCGATGTAAATTGCGGGACTTCATCAAGCTTCATAAGACCATCTTCCACACGCTAGGACATGAGTTGACTCTCGGGATTATTTTTATCAGGAGTAACAAACTGCATCTCTAGGGAATCTGCAATTAGTTGTGCTTTATCCTGATTAGTTTGGACGTAATTACCTTGAGGGGTGCGAAGTGGAGGAAGCGTATCATTCTTCTTCTTCTGTAGAGCTGTAGCCATGCTCCAAATGGAATTGTCGCGAGACGACAAGCTTTCCAGCTTGTCATTCCACCTAGCGTCGCGTAACTCTCTTATTTCTTCCTGGACTCTTCGTACTAACCTGTTATATTTGGTTTTTAGCCAAGGTACACGATAACGTTGCCAAAGCCTACGGGTCCTGTTTCTTTCTGCGATCAAGTGTTGGATTCCTGGGGTAAGCACAATTCGATGAGGAGATTTATTTTCCAATCGATAGGCACTAGCTTCAGTGGCACTATTTATTCGCCTGGTGATGTCTTTAACACGTTGATCAATGTCTTCCGTACAGTTTGCTCTATCAAGTTGGCCGTCATGGTCCTTGAGGATTTCTTTGAAGAGCTTCCAATCTTGCTGATGCTTGACTTCTTCTCTGAAATTGATATTGACTTTGTCAAAGTTTAACGCCACAGGCTTGTGGTCAGAAGAAAGGTCATCAATCGTGAAGATATTGTATGGCTTGAAGAAACCCTTCATCACTGAGATATCCAGCACGTCACTTATAGGGGAATGGTCACAACAGTAAGTGTCCTCCACTGGCCCTGCAGCAATGATGTCATCCTTACTTCGTATATACCGGTATAGAATAATGCCATTGCAGTTCCGTGTTCTGAAGTTCCAGCTTGGCTGTTTGGCATTAAGATCACCAGCCAGTATAACTGGAACGTCACCATCGAAGAGTTCATCGAGATCGCTAACGTCGAGAGTATGTTTAGGTGAATTGTAAAGCGCCACGAACTTCACTTCACCAAGGGAGACGTCATTGATGATGATGGACGCCGATTCCATACCTGAGTAAGATTTGGAGACCAATTCTTGATGATTAATTCCATTCTTGATGATGATCGCAGCACCATCAGAGGCACATCTTGTAGTGTTTGGAGTCATACGATCGTGCGATACACACAATAACCGGGTAGCTTGAGGTCTCGGCTTGGCTTGAGCTGTTTTTCACAGAGGAAAGCAACGTCGATTTCCTGCTTCAACAGAAAGTTGTGAAACACTATACGCTTTCGGGGAACCCCCCTAGCGTTCAATATTACGCACCGAAGTTCACCTTTGTTGATCTCAGTATAATGTCGTGTAGCCATGATGAAATTAGTTGGTCTTAAGGAGCCCACTCAACTGTGGGTAACGTTTGCCTAGATTTGTAAACAAATGACATATTTGTCCAATTTGATTATCCATACCTTGTAGGTCGTTAATGTGGAGACCTTTTTCTTCCGGCTTAGCCACTGCAGCTGCATAGGATTTGTCCGCGATCACCTTGGAACTATGCATCCTTTTAACCTGGGGATATTTTGGACATTTTGTATAGCTTGAAGTGTGCTGTCCTCCACATCTTATGCACTTCGGGGGGTCTTGTCCTTTAATCTTGGGACAGTCTCTTGACTGGTGGGCCTCTGTGCATTTGTTGCAACGAGGGTCTTCTGTGCAGCTCATGTATACGTGTCCGAGGCGCAGGCAGTTTTAACACTGTAGTGGCTTCTTGTTCCCTCGGAAGACTTCTACTGAACAGCTAGTGGACCGATACGAGTGACAGTCTTCAATGACTGGTTATGTTCGCTATTGGGGAGCAGAACCAAAACTATAGGCATATCTATTGATCCTTTGGCTTTCCTAAGTCGGATTACCTTTTTCGGAAAGTAGTTTGCTCTTCTTAGGTCTTCTTGAAGGTCTTCTAGGTCGTACGTAACATCAACATTTCGAATAACGAACTTCAACACCTTCTCGGACTTCAGTTGATGGTGCTGAATTTCAAAATATCGTCAGCTTTGATACCAGCGACGAGCTTCTTATAGATAACTTCGTCTAGACATTTCACTTTTACTGTCTGCTCTCTGCCTGTATGCATTACGATTTTTTCTAGAGATAGATGCGTGTTAATCTCGTCCAAAATTTCTTTAAGAGGCTTACCATGAGTGCGTATGATAATTGGTGGGATATATGAACTTTTACTTACCTTTTGGCTGATATTTTTGGCCGAGTCCTTTTGTCCTTTTCCGCTGCGTTTTTCTCTGGCGGCAGTAAAAACTTCTTCATTGACGTTGGCGATCTTTTTCAAAGTATCTAACCTCGTCTCTTTTCTGGACTTCTTATTTTTCACGCCAATCCAAGGTTTGCCATCAGTAGTAGGGTCATCTTCTGTTTTCCTTTTGCGACTGGGGTCGTCCTTGCTCTCACATAGTACCGGTGGTAAGGAGGTGTCCATATGCTCCTCCTCCTTCTCTAACTCAGGAGTTAGTTCAATATTGGGACTGGCAGCCACGGACTTGGTTGCAAGAGCATTCTTAAGCAGTGAATCGAATTCTTTAAGTAAAACTGACCTTTGATCTTGAAAATTCTTATCCATTTCTGTCATCAATTGTCGGCATAAATCATTCTTTAGTGCTGCCTGCTTTTCACTGATGATGGCATCAAATGCAGCAAAACGCATGTCTCTGGTGATGACGTCATTGTATACGAACTCGTGGGAGAACTCTCCTTCATTTGGCATACTGAAGCCGCTGTTGGTAACCTGGTTAGATGTTTAAAAGAAATAGTCGTCCTTAAAAGGACGTACCTAGCTCTAAAGAATAAAGTCAGGTTTGCGAGAAAATTAATTCTACGCCAGGGACCCACTTGTGAATGATTAGGATGATAATAGATGATATGAGAAATGTCCTTAGTCAGGTTTGCGAGGAAATTAATCCCAACGCCAGGGACGCAGAAGGATAATGAGCGTCTTACGCCCGTATTCACGACCTAGAAGCAAACCGCGTCTCAGTATCAAAAGTGAGTAGCAGCAAAAAACGGTATCAAAACGTCACAGTATCAAAACTTTCGTAGTCGTTTTGTTTGTTTGATAGCGATGGCTTCATTTCAGGATTTCGACGATTATGATGATTCGATACGCTCCATGTTATTGAGTCACTGGAACGTCGATCGCGATAAGTTCATTATAAAAGAGAGAACGATATAGAACTACTCGACGATCTAGATTTCATCGCACGCTATCGCTTTTCAAAGTCAACTGTGAAGCACGTTGTAGCCCTGGTAAACGATGCTTTGAAGCATTCGACCGATAGAAATGCCTGCTTGACGCCGATGGAACAAGTGCTGCTGAATTAGATGAGGTGAGTCGAAAATAAGTATTGTATCGTTCATTAAATACAAAAGGAAATTATAGTTATATCAGTGGTGTAGAAAAGCAATACATTCTAACGTTTCCGATCCAAAATAATAAGAAACGTGCACATGTAGTGCTGCAGACTGAGCAATTCAATACTGGGATTTTTTTTTCCTTCCGGCCAGCGAGGTCATGTGACTCTATAGAGCCAATGGTAGATGTTGTTACAAAAAAGTCCGTCTCAAAAGTGAGTAGCTGTAAACCGGTCTCAGATAGAAATGGTGAATAGCAGCAAAATATCTGACTCTACTATCAAACTTGATACGCAGTTTTCAGCGACGCAGTTTGAGACGCGGTTTGCTACTAGATCGTGAATACGGCCGTTAATGTACTGGTTTACGGGAATATTAATTCCAACGCCAGGGACCAGCACATAAGACGTAACAGGAGATGAAAATCGCCGTGAAATGAGAGCAATGAGATGATATTGTCGTGAGTCTTCATCTTCTGTATCATAATCAAAAGGAGATCCTGTATAAACTTTCCGATATGGGCCATGTTTAAATCCAAATGGATAGATTGGTTTTTCACCGTCCTTCTGTCCAGCTGGGCAATGGTCCTCAGTGTAACATTCTGGAATGACTGTAGTTCACTCCATCTAGTTTTACAGATAGTCGCCCACGCAGGCATGCCATAGAGGAGTATGGTCGGGATAATCGACTTGTACAGAAGTTGCTTGTTGTCAATGCTGAGGGCGCTGTTGCGACCCATGAGAGCTATGATACTGTACTTAGCCCTCTTCACTTTGTTCAGAGCATAGGACATATGCCGGTTCCACGAGAGTCTTGAGTCAATGATAACACCCAGATACTTGTAGTTGTCCATCCAGTCCAGTTTCTTATTGAACAGAATAAGAGAATCTGGGGGACGCTTGACCTTCCTATTGAGGTACAAAGCCTTGCACTTCCCGACATTAAGGTTCAGCTTTCAGCAGTTAAACCAGTCTTCGAACATCTTCAAGGCGTGCTGTAGAAGAGTGATAACGTGAGCCGGCTTGTGTGCCCCTGTCATAATGGCAGTATCGTCAGCATAGAAATATAGATTACAATTTTTAGGGTTCGGAAAATCATGCACAAAATAATTAAATAGCACGGGCCCGAGGACAGAACTTTCAGGGACACCGGCCTTTACAACACGGGGCGTGGATAGATTTTCACCAACTTTAGCTTGGTATGACTTGTCAGTGAGAAAGGATTTCACCATTAAAATCAAATCAGGAGGAAACCCGTCTCTAATCATCTTGTAGACAAGGCGCCCTTGCCACACTTGGTCAAAAGCTTTACTGACATCGAGGAATACCACTCCGCAGTACCTGGAAAGGTTTAAGGGGGTGCTCAGGTCTTCTACGAGCCTCCATATCTGCATCTGACAAGACTGGGCGGCACGAAAGCCAAACTGATCTTTACGAAGAAGATCATTGGCGAGACAGTGGTCTTGGAATCTGACGAGGATCGTTTTCTCCAAAACTTTAGACATTGAGGGGAACAGACTAATAGGTCGGTAGCTCGATGGTATTGCTGGATTTTGTCCCTGCTTGGGGATACTCAAAACAATAGATTGTTTCCAAGATGCAGGGAAGTAGGAAAATTTCCAGCAGTCGCTAATGATATTGGTGAGAAAGTCAATAAAGTTCTTTGGTAGATTCAAAAGGGCGTTATTGCTCACCTTGTCTCTTCCAGGAGCCTTCTTCTTTTTCAGTTTACTTATGATGGTGGCGATCTCTCCGGCTTCGATGTTGTTCTTCGTTAAATGCTGCGGGACTTCATCAAAGTTGACAAGACCACCTTTCACACGCTGAGACATGATTTGACTCTCGGGATTGTTGTTGATAGGAGTAACAAATTGCATTTCAAGTGAATCTGCAATGACTTGGGCCTTGTCCTGATCAGTTTGCACATAGTCACCTTGTGGTGTACGGAGTGGAGGAAGCGTATTATTCTTCTTCTTCTGTAAAGCTCTGACCATATTCCAAATGGAATTGTCACGAGCGGACAAGCTTTTGAGTTTGTCATTCCATCTAGCATCGTGAAGCTCTTTTATCTCCTCTTGGACTCTTCGCACAAGCCTGTTGTACTTGGTTTTGAGCCAAGGTTCACGATAGCGTTGCCATAGTCTACGGGTCCTATTTCTTTCAGCAATTAGGCGTTGGATTCCAGGAGTGAGTTGGATTCGATGAGGAGGTTTATTCTCTGATGGATAGTTACTAGCTTCTATGGCACTGTTAATACATCTGGTGATGTCTTCAACACGTTGATGGATGTCCTTCGTACAGTACGCAACGTCGGGATGGCAGCCATAGTCCTTGAGAATATCTTTGTAGAGCTTCCACTCTTGATGATGTATGAGTTCCTCTCGGAAATTTATGTCAACATTGTCAAAGTTCAACGCCACAGGCTTGTGGTCAGAAGAAAGGTCATCAATTGTGAAGATATTGTATGGTTTGAAGAAACCCTTCAAGAGCGAGATGTCCAAAACGTCACTAGTAGGGGAGTGGTCGCAGTAGTAGGTGTCTTCCACAGGTCCAACAGCGATGATGTCATCTTTAACTTGTATGTACCTATAGAAAATCATGCCGTTGTAGTTCTGCGTTCTGGAGTTCCAGCTTGGGTGTTTGGCATTTAGGTCACCAGCCACGACGACTGGAGTGTCACCACTGAAGAGTTCATCAAGCTCGCTGAAGTCAAGATAATGTTTAGGTGAATTATAGAGCGTCACGAACTTCACTTCACCACATGAGACGTCATTGATAATGATGGAGGCCGATTCCATACCTGCATAAGACTTGGAGACTACTAATTCTTGGTGTTGAATTCCCTTCTTAATGATGATCGCAGCGCCCCCAGAAGCACATCTTGCAGCATTTGAAGCCATACGATCCGCACGTACACACAATAGCCAGGTAGCTTGAAGTCCCCCTAGCGTTCCATATCACACATCGAAGTTCACCTTTGTTGATTGATGTATAACGTTTTGCAGCCATAGTATAATTAGTTGGTCGTAAGCAACACACTCAACTGTGGGTAAGTTTTGCCTAGATTAGAAAACAGATGAAAAATACGTCCCAATTGCTTATACGAGCGTACATACCAGGTAGGTCGTTGATGTTGAGGCCTTTATCCTCCGGCTTAGACACAGCAGCAGCGTAGGATTTGTCTGCTGTCACTTTAGAACTAGGCATCCTTTGAACCTGTGGGTATTTTGGACATTTCGTGTAACTTGAAGTGTGCTGTCCATCACATCTGAGGCACTTTGTGGGGTCTTGTCCTTTAATTAGGGGCAATCTCTTGACTGGTGCCCCTCTGCACACTTGTTACAACGAGGATCTTCCGTGCAGCCCATGGATATGTGTCCGAAGCGCAGGCAGTTGTAACACTATAGTGGCTTCTTGTTCGCTCGAAAGGCCTCCACTAGCACTACCAGCGGCCCAATTCGTGTAATGCTTTTCAATGACTGGTTGTGTTCGGTGTTCGGGAGCAGAACCAAAACCATCGGCATATCAATGGATCCTTTGGCTTTCCTCAATCGAATCACTTTTTCCGGGAAGTAGTTGGCTCTTTTTAGGTGTTCTTGGAAGTCATCGAGGTCATACGTAACATCCACATTACGAATTACGTATTTCAAGACCTTCTCCGACTTCAGTTGATGATGCTGAATTTTTAAAATATTATCACACTTAATTCCAGAGACTAACCTGTTGTGAGTTTCTTCGTCTTCACATTTAACTTTGACGGTTTCAGCTCTGCCCGTATGAACAGTGATCTTTTCCACTGGAACATGCTTCTCGAGCTCAGATAGAATCGTCTTAAATGGGACGCCATGAGTCCGCACGATAATCGGCGGGACATACCTCTTCGTGATCCTGTGGTCTTCAGTAGCCGAGCGATTCTGTACATTCTTCAGATTCCTCATTCCAGACGCGCTGACGACTCCTTCGTTTACTCTGGAGACGGTCTTCAGGTTATCGATCCTCGTGCCTTTTCTGAATTTTTTATTAGTGACACCAATGTAGGGACTGTCATCCACTTCTTCATCGGTTCCGTCAGAGTGACTTCTCTTACAGCCACCGTTTGTCGAACAGTCACTATTTTCTATTATATCCATAGACTCCACACAATTAGAAGAGGAAATAGTTTTTAAGACATTACTTATCTTGCTGTTATCAACTGGATTATCTTCCGTGGAGTTTCTTGCCTTTGGAGTCCCGGAGCATTTCCCAAAGGTTTCCTTCAGTTCGCTTATCTTGTCAATAACATCTCTGCGAGAGTCCTTAATTTCCTTGTTGATATCTTCGAACCTCTCCTCAAAACTTTGTGTAGGGATTCGACTCTTTCCTCCATTACACTATATTAGCGTTTTTTTCATCCCGGAGGGCTTCTAACATTAAGTTGAACACAAGGTCAAATGCAGCAAACCTAGCATCCAAGCAGGCATCCCGGTAGGCCTTTTCGCACGCTGCTGGACCTGTGGAGGACACCTACTACTGCGACCACTCCCCTACTAGTGACGTTTTGGACATCTCGCTCTTGAAGGGTTTCTTCAAACCATACAATATCTTCACAATTGATGACCTTTCTTCTGACCACAAGCCTGTGGCTTTGAACTCTGAACATAAATTTCCGAGAGGAACTCATACATCATCAAGACTGGAAGCTCTACAAAGATATTCTTAAGGACTATGGCTGCCATTCCGACGTTGCGTACTGTACGGAGGACATCGATCAGCGTGTTGAAGACATCACTGGATGTATTAACAGTGCCATAGAAGCTAGTAACCAGAGAATAAACCTCCTCATCGAATCCAACTCACTCCTGGAATCCAACGCCTAACTGCTGAAAGAAACAGGACCCGTAGACTATGGCAACGCTATCGTGAACCTTGGCTCAAAACCAAGTACAACAGGCTAGTGCGAAGAGTCCAAGAGGAGATAAAAGATCTTCCTGACGCTAGATGGAATGACAAACTCAAAAGCTTGTCCGCTCGCGACAATTCCATTTGGAGTATGGTCAGAGCTTTACAGAAGAAAAAGAACAATAGGCTTCCTCCACTCCGTACACCTCAAGGTGACTATGTGCAAACTGATCAGGACAAGGCCCAAGTCATTGCAGATTCAGTGGAAATGCAGTTTGTTACTCCTACCAACGATAAGACCGAGATCCAAATCATGTCTCAGCGTGTGGAAGAAGGTATTGTCAACTTTGATGAAGTCCCGCAGCATTTAACGAAGAACAACATCGAGGCTGGAGAGATCGTCACCATCATAAGCAAACTGAAAAAGAAGAAGGCTCCAGGAAGAAACAAGGTGAGTAATAACGCCCTTATGAATGTCCCGAAGAACTTTATTGACTATCTCACCAATATCATTAGCGACTGCTGGAAATTTTCTTACTTCCCTGTGGCTTGGAAGCAATCTATTGTGTTGAGTATCCCCAAGCAGGGGCAAAATCCTGCGAGCTACCGACCTATTGGCCTGCTACCCTCGATGTCCAAAGTGTTGGAGAAAACGATCCTCGTCAGATTCCAAGACCTTTTTCGGGAAGAGTAGTTTTGCTTTCGTGCTGCCCACTCTTGTCCGATGCAGATATGGAGGCTCGTTGAAGACTTGAGCACCCCATGAACCTCTCCAGGTACTGTGGGATGGTATTTCTTGATGTCAGTAAAGCTTTTGACCATGTGTGGCATGAGGGCCTTGTCTACAAAATGATTAGAGACGGGTTCCCTCCTGATTTGATTTTGACGATAGATCCTATCAAGCCAAAGTTGGAGAAAATCTTTCCACGCCCCGTGTTGTAAAGGCCGGTGTCCCTCAGGGTTCTGTCCTCGGGCCTGTGCTATTTAATTATTTTTTACACGATTTCCCGAAACCCGATAAATGTAATCTCTATTTTTATGCGGATGATACTGCCATTATGACATGGGCACACCAGCCGACTCAAGTCATCACTCGGCTGCAGTGCGCCTTGAAGCAGTTCGAAGACTGGTTTAGCTGCTGAAAGTTGAACCTTAATGTGGGAAAGTGCAAGGGTTTGTACCTCAATAGGAAGGTCAAGCGTCCCCCAGATTCTCTTATTCTGTTCAATAAGAAACTGGACTGGATGGACAACTACAAGTATCTGGGTGTTATCATTGACTCAAGACTCTCGTGGAACCGGCATATGTCCTATGCTCTGAACAAAGAGAAGAGGGCTAAGTACAGTATCATAGCTCTCATGGGTCGCAACAGCGCCCTCAGCATTGACAGCAAGCTACTTCTGTACAAGTCGATTATCCCGACCATACTCTATGGCATGCCTGCGTGGGCGACTATCTGTAAAACTAGATGGAGTGAACTACAGTCATTCCAGAATGTTACACTGAGGACCATTGCCCAGCTGGACAGAAGGACGGTGAAAAACCAATCCATCCACTTGGATTTAAACATGGCCCATATTGGAAAGTTTATACAGGATCTCCTTTTGATTATGATACAGAAGATGAAGACTCACGACAATAAATTTGTGAATGGGATACTGAGGAACTCATTGAATATGAACTGGCATACGAAGTATCGTAAGCCGAGGCGCGTTCTTGACGTCAATTTTGAAGATATTAGCAACGTCTCTTTCCCGGACTACTGGAAGATGTGATAATCTTCTTTCTCCTTGTATTTATTTTATTTCGTTTGTATTTTGTTTCTGACAATCGTCAATCTTATTTTCTTTTTTGTATAATATGGAAGACCGCTTGGGTTGGTTAGGCTTCTTGACTACCTCAGTGTATTTCATTTGGAGTTTATTCTGGTTAGATGAGCTTTGTGAAAGCGCCGCTTTCGTCCCATCCTAACAAATGAACACTTCACTGTTCGATTGTCGATTGTCGCCTTTTATCTGAACAGGCTTGTCTGTTCTGATCAAAATCCTTGTGTACGCTGAAGAAGGCAGCATGGCTGCCGAAATGCGCATACGTCCGATTAAAAGTTTTATGTGGATCAGTGGTTTCCTGTTATCTTTATTCATACTAATCATGTTCATGAATAAATATCTTTGGTTGGCTCGAATCGATAGAGGCAAAGGAAGTAATCCATCAATATCAACTGTGTGGAAGAAACGGTCGGCACATCTTAGGTCCTTTCTTCTCCTGGAGTGGTATAGGCTAGGCCCATTGGTATTTGAAAGGCGTTACTCTTCATCTCGATGCCTTTTGGTGGTCATCAGAGGGGACCATAAATGCTATATCCACCACTTTACTTTTCCCATTGACTTTTGATAACCCCCCGGTGGGTGAACGAGCTTCAATTTTGAAGCGTTTAAAAAAGTGTCAGTGCGGCTCAAGATTAAAACAGTAATTAAGGACTGTGCTTATGTTTCTGGTGCGGCAAGTAGTTTCATGTGTAATTAGTGTCCACAGTATTCCTGACTACATTCAATCTTGCCCACATTTAAGTGCTGCTTATTTATGTTATTTGGCTGTGCGAGTTTTATGCAGGCACGGGTCGCTACGTTTCCGACCGCTTGCTCGTGACTCCTTGAAATACTGTGTTGTGCCATATCTGGTGTTTCCCTAACAAGGGGCTTTAGCCTACTTAGAACTCTTTTAGTGTATTAACTGTTTACAGTGAATTTATTGCTGACCCTTAGGTCAGATCTTATAAGTATATGTTTCGTTACTTTTCCACTTCAGGTCGAAGTGTAAGACATTTGCTATTCTGGTAGAATAAATTATATTTATTGTTGCAAATTGTGTATCCCTACTTCTGTTTATCACCTTACCTTCCACTGACACGTGACACATGTATAGGCCGCCGTCTTCCTGTTGTACTTTGGCCACTACAGCCTCCATGTTTGTCCAAAGCGCTTACCAATTCAATTCAACGTTTAATGATCTTCAGAACAACTAGCATGCCACACTGGATAGCAAACATTAATCCAAGCTTCTTTCAAGAAAGAAGAATCTCTTTGAACTTTGAATATATTATTTCAAATTTTCGATATACATGTAATGTATTATCGAACTAATCATCTTTATTGAAATTGTTTCATTAAAGACTTATTGATTGGCAATCAATTGTTTCTTCCCTACCTCTGTTCACGTTAACTTTTTACTCTGCTGTTAAACTCATGTTTGTAAAAATTGCAACACTATGAAGGAATGACGCGATTGAGCAGCAATATTCAGCCAATGCAAATTATAGTGTATTTTTTTTTTTATTTATTTATTTGTTAATTAAAGGTACAATAGCACCCAACAAGGACCGGTATGGTCAAGGACCGACAAGTTAAGCCCCTGCGGGTACAAAAAATTAGATACAATGCAAACAATGCAATTAGTAAGAAAAGGGAAAAAGGGAAGGGGAAAGGACAAAAGAACAGAAAACACAATAAAATTATGTAATGACGACAGAAGAATAAGTTCAATATGAGATAATATAACATTGTAAACATTAGAATATTTATAATAGAAATTATACATTGGGTGTAGACATTTGAAATTAATTAACACATAGTTGTACATCAATAAGATCATAAACTTGGTCAAACTAAACTTACATTGCAGTTATAATCAGAAAAAAATTTACAAAAACTTAAATCGTACCGTAAAAAACGCTGTTTAAATATCCGTAAATTAATAATCAAAAAAGAAGCATTAGACCAAAATTGTAGCTGAAATTTGTTTTTGGTGGAGTATGCTAACTTAATATAGAGAAAGTATCTGAAATTACAAATTTCTTTAAGGCTTTACGAAATACATTGTAAGGAGATAACAGACGAATTCCAATAGGTAAACAAGACCAGTATTTTACCCCAATGATAGAAATACATCTAGCACGATAACCATGTTTAGCTAATGGGAGGCATATATCCCTCGCATTACGGGTTCCATAGTTATGCCTATCTTTATGGGACTGAATGATTATAGGAGTTGATAAGAATAAATGGGAGTTGATACTTTTATACATAAATGCACACATTTGAATATAATAGATCTGAAATATAGTAGGAATGGATGTAAGTGAAAAGTAATTCGATACCGATTGAGGTTTAGGGATTCTAAATAAAACACGCAAAAACCATTTCTGAAGTTTTAAAAGTCGGGATAAATTATATGAAGTGGAGGATCCCCAGAATATGATACAGTAACATAATGAGGAGTGTATCCAAGCGTAATAAAGAAGTAACAGGATATTGTTCGGAAGAAAATAGAGTCTGGAGATCATTCCTTGCTTTTTATTAAGATTCAAAAGCAGAGAATCAACATGGTGATTCCAGGTTAAATCATGCGCTAGAACTAAACCCAGATACTTAAAGACCGGTGTGGAATCGATAAGCTGATTTTCGTAATAAACTTGAGGATTAATTGGAATAATCCTTTTATTTCGTTGATAGAAAAACATTAATTTTGTTTTTTCAACATTTAACAGTAGAGAATTTGTGTCATTCCAATATTTCAGCTCTCTCAAGGCCGAATTAAGAAGAGCTAAAAATGGATCTAAGTCTTTATGAGAAAAGAGCAGTGTCACATCATCAGCATGAAGAATTGAGTTAGTAGGAAAAAGAGCCAAGGGAAGATCATTTATAAACAAGTTGAAAAGCAAAGGGGATAAAATCGACCCTTGGGGTACACCAAGATTCCTTAGTAAAATTTGAGAAGATTTTCCTGACATAGTTAAATAATAACGGCGGTTGGTTAAAAGATCAGTAAGCCACTGAAGAGGGGGGCCTTTTATATTCTAATAAGAAGATAATTTGAAAAGAAGAAGAGGAAGAGAAATGGAATCAAAAGCTTTGGAGAAGTCAATGAAAATGGTAGCTACAATTTTATTAGAGGACATTTCGGAGGAAACATATTCAACTAGTTCGTATATTGCTGTATCCACACTCCGTCTCGGGACAAAACCATGTTGGTTAGTACTGATAAGGTTAAAAGAATAGATGAAGTTAGACAGACGTGTATAAAAGAGTTTCTCAAAGATTTTCGCGAACACAGGGAGAGTGGAAATTGGTCTATAATTAGAGAATAATTTTGGATCGCCTTTTTTAAAAATCGGCGTGACTCTAGTAAGCTTAAGTACTGAAGGATAAGTGCCGGTAATTATAGAGGTATTGAATATAAATGCTAAAGGTAAGGCTATTAAATGTCTAACAGTTATAATGATGTCAGGTCGTAAATCTAGAGGATCCGAAGTTGTGGATGGTTTATTATGCAAATGATTAAAATTTCAGAGTCACCACGCATATGTGGGCTGAGCAGCGCCCTCTGAACTGCTGCTGAAACAGTATAAGTAGAGGGCTTTAGCGGGACTTTGAAAATAGTCTATGATTATCTAGTGGTAAACGTTAGGTGAGATGTAACGATGCCTCTTCAACGAAAGAGGGCGATATTTCAACAACTCACGCAGGTTGAACGGGGGAGAATCATCGGCCTTCGTGAAGGAGGACTTTCCTATCGTGGAATAGCAGCTCGTGTGCAGCGTAACAGCGGTACAGTAATGCGAATTTGAAAGCAGTGGACAGACGAGAACCGGACAACTCCGGAAATCCAGGAGTGGACGTCAACGCGTGATGATAGACACTTGGTCCGCCTGGCGCTGACGGACCGTCAGCTTCCTCTAGGCAGTTGGCAGCACATTGGTCCACTGCTACAAGTGTATCCCTGTCTGCTTCGTCAATTCGTTGACGTCCGCTGCACCGTGGACTGCGTGCAAGAACTCCTTTATACAGGATCCCCCTGACGCAGAACCATCGACGCCTGCGGCTACAATGTGCTCATGAACATAGAGACTGGCGTGTAGATTGGCAACAAGTAGTTTTTTTTTCTGACGAATCCCGTTTTAATCTGTGCTACCATGGTGGCCGCATTTGTGTTAGACGCTATGCCGGTGAACGCTACCTTCCGAAGTGCATTATCGAACGTCATAGTGGATGAACCCGAGGCCAACGAGAGACAGGCCAGGGTACTCAAAAATCACATGATCATCGGGGTCCGGGCAACAATCCATCTTTTATTGTTTCTAACAAACAAAAAAATACTGATTGTTAAAATTCAAGATGGAGACAATGAAGGATGAATTGTTGGCCGGACCGCGATGATCATGTGACTTTTGAGTGCCCTGGCCTGCTCTCGTTGGCCTCGGGATGAACCGTAGCCTACGAAAAAGACAGGCCCCGGCGTCAATATTTTTTCATGTCAGCGTAAGGAGAAGAAGTTGATACTGGTGTCCGATCCAAAAATAAAAGTTTGGAGAAAGCCCCTTATCGTTTTGTTTATTTTTGAGAAGCAACTGAAATTCAACTCATTCTATCGGCGATATCTTTCTCAATTTTCACGATATTTGCTTGGGCTTTTTATAAGAGTAGCTCTATACATTTGGCTAATAAATTATGCAAAAGACAATTTGGTAACGCATGCGCATGCGCAGTTAAACATTATTTAGTAAAAATGATCATATTTCATCAAATATTTAATATTTTTCTATTCTGATTGCAGAGTGTTGTCTGTACTGTAGTTTGTCAAGTTGTCCGTAAATGGCATTGCATTGGGTTGAAAATCTTGCGTGTTATAAACAAAAAACTTACGAAAACATTTCGACCTTTTTAAAGAAACCTTAATATCTCCATGAATATACGTGCTATTCTCATACAAATGAACACAGAAAAGTAAAACAAGCCTCTTAAGCATATGCTGCAGCTACAATGCATTTCAAGCATTATTTTTTACAAGGTGATTCCAAACATTATTTTTTTGGTTCACTTCTTTGCTGGTCCCCTATTTGCCTTCGGGAGAAAACCTTCGCTGAAATATATGAGGTGTAACATCCTTTTTACACCCCTGAAATTTCAGGATAATTCGTCAAGTATTTTTCTAGATATTCCACAAAACGTCTAAAATCGAAAGTGTCCGGTCATTAATGGCAATAGGGTGTATATGTATTACTGATTATATATACAGGGTAGTCTATTTAAGTGTAGACATGGAAGTATCTCGAAAACAAAGTATTGTACGAAAAATTTTCCAAAAAGGAACGCCTATTTTTAATGTTATATTCAGATTGTATACAATATTCGAGAAATGTTTTATTCTTGGTGTTTTTTCAATTGATCCAACCGTGTAGGAGATAGCGGTCCTGAAAGTGTGGAATTTTTAAAGTTTTGAACCCAGTTTTATCGATGAAGACAAAGAGATACAGGGTAGGTCTTGCAGGCATTCCTATTCTACTTTTTGATGGTCTTTAAGAATCCGAAATCAGAATTTCAAAAATTCAAAATCTTTTAGTGGACAACAAAGTCTTGAGGGCAGCAGTCCTATGGAGTCAGAGTCTGTGCGTGTGTATTCCTTAATCTGTGGCGTCGACGTAACTGGAAAGGCAAACCACTTTCACTTGTAAGCAAGGGTACTTTCTTTTCCGTGCATATTGCATGTGTTGATACCATTGCTGATACAAACACGACGGGCCTATTGTTCTTCTCGTATCGTATAACCCCTTGTTCTACACGTCATCCCCATCGTCTAATTCGGTATCGTTCACGGTTTAGTGTTTTGAAAATTGTTTTTAATTTTTACAGCTTGGTAAATTTTTTTTATTATGGCCTATTTGCCTTGCATTTTTGGACATGAGATATACACTCAATATGCTCATGCATTGTAGGCTCATGACAGACAGACTGAAGGACAAAATAAAATATATATAGTAATTTTTCGTTTAGTTTGCATCAAATTAAAAAGACTGAAGTTTAAAAATCGAACAAACTATTTTTAATGTTTCGCTAAAAATGTTACCCTTGCAAATATCATTATCATCTAATTCATTAGTAACTGTTTATTTATTTTCACTCTAAATTCATAAAGTCATAAAGTTTCCTAATCACATGAAAATTATTCTATTGAATGAGTTATTTCTAGACTCGTAACGAAATAAATAGCAGTCTTTCATTAGCTGTGGATATAAGAATTAAGAATCGATATATGTTCGATTTCATGATCACTTTAGACTCTGTATAAGCAAATAGTAAACGTGCTATTGCGATGAAAACACGCCTCCAGAATTAGACGGGATATCAGAAATCTAACGCCATTTATTTTTTTTAACGGAGGAAATATAGTCGCTCTGTAAAAGTTAACATAGTCAAAAAAAAAGGCTGGACACATGCTACCAGTCGTTTTACAAATGACCGCCGCTCTTACATCATCTATAATGGAAGAACAGAGAGCTGAAATTCATGAGGAAATGGTAGAAGTTTACGGTGCCGATTGTCTGGACTATTCCCAATGTGTGCAAATGGTGTAAAATGTTTCGGAAAGGAAAAATTAGCTCTGCCGATAAACAGCGATCTGGGCGGCCTGCGTTAGTGGCAACACCAGCCATTATGGAGAACATTAACAACACAATCAGAGAAAACCGTCGCATTTCCTTGAAATAAGTGAGTGAATCGTTTCATATATCCTATACAGTAGATCTGCATGGGAAATGGTGTATGAGAAACTTGGATACCCCAAGGTCAGTTCGCATTGGATTCCAAAAAAGTCTGACACCAGAACAGACCGGCAACAGGATGGCGTGCAGTCTGCAAAAACTGCAGCGGTATAACCAGGAGGAAAAATTCGCAAAAACTGCAGCGGTATAACTGCAAGCTAGGTGTGGAGACATCTATATTCGCAACGTTTCTTCTTCAGCTCGAAAGCTTACAGTGTTTTGGGATATGTAATGCATCCTATTCGCAGAGTTCCTGCCTCGTGGGTCAAATGTCATCGCCGCTACCTGATGTGAAACGATGACTAAATTGCGGCGTGCTGTTCGGAATAAGCGACCAGAAAGAAGAAACGATTTTCGACTTCTACATGACAACGCACGTCCGCATATGGCCAACGTCGTCAAAGCAAAACTAGTCCGTTTCGGTTGGGAGGTTCTGGACTGGAAGACGTGTAATTTCAGCTGTACTTAGTTGTTAACCTGTATGTTTTGTAATTTTCTTTGAAAAAAAATAAATGGCGTTACTTTCTGGTATCTCTTCGTATTTCAAAACTGCACCTTTAGGCCATATAAATTTTAAAAGACTTTCTTTGATAAACTTTTTAGTAGTTTCAGTAAAAAAATGGCAATAATGTTATTAGAGCATTATGCACGGTTTCTTTTTTTTTAAAACGGCTATTTTTAATGACACAAAATTAGAACAAGTTAGACGCCTTCTAATTAATAAAAAATTTTAAGAAGCACATTTTTTGTAAAAGCTGACAGAAATATAAGCCTAAATAAAAGTGAAAATAATTGATTTTTTAAACGCCTTTTTTAAGCTGTAAATTTCCCCCCTCATGTGTTAAAGGGGATCCAATCAGGAAGGAACTTTTCTTGTTTAAGAATTTAAATTTTTTTCCTCTACCATCCGGGAAACTTTCTGTTGTGTGGTTGACGTCAATTTCTTTTGTTGAGTTGCTATGGGAATCCAATTTCTGCTCTGGCCTCTCACTCTTCCTCGCTCCTTTTCAAAATAACTTCCATTAGCAATCCATTCATATCGTTTCGATTCCTACTCCAAATGTAGGCGTTTGCTTTGCTTTTGAGTCTCTTTTCATTTTTTTTCGTCAGTCTCCTTCTGCAGTTCTTATTTACCTTTTAGTAAAATCTATATTTAGACACAAACAGTGAACGATTCTTAAAACCTTTACGTCCAACATAACGCTTCTAGAAGGAGGCTCTTTGGAAGTCACATCACTTACGGTTGCCATCATTTTGTTAATTTACCTTTCACGGAGCACTGTGTTCTGATTATCTAGTTTGGGAATACATCACTTTAAAATTGTCATGTAACTTGAAAAATAAATGGACAAGTGCGAGTCGAACTCGCGTGGAGAGGGTTCCGTACGATGAATATGTTATCTACCATGTTTTTTTTTAAAATCTGACCCAAATTTGTAAAAGAAAGTATGTATGGTACAGGAATGTAGAGGGAAATTTCTGAATATATTGTCTATTGCTGAATTCTGTGTTGTTGTATATTCTTGAATACGTGGAGTAAGACCGAGTGATAGAAGATATTCTGATATTTCATTTTTTTATTTGTCCTTAAAATTAATAGTGAAGCCTCCTGCTATAATAATCTTTTCGGTGCTTTGAATTGGAGGCATTCAACGATGCCCACCTCTTAGACTATCTATAAATAAAACCTGAAGAATTGACCGACCGTTCGACTTTGCGAATACAGTAACGATTTTTTAATTAACATCGTTCTGGCAATGCAGTACCACACATTCGCAACTGATTTTTATTAAAATTTAAATAAAAATTAAATTTAATTTAATAATTTAAAATAGGTAAAATTACTTATTTAGGATTTTAATTTGATTTTCCTACTGTATATAATCTAGCGCGATTTCTTTTTAATGATAATAGATATATTAAAAAACGTAGCTAACATTGGCTGCGAGTAAAAAACGTAGCCCACGAGAAAGACAGGCCTGGGCACTCAAAAGTCACCTGACCACAGTAGTCTGAGCAACAATCCAAACTTCATTGTTTCCAACAAACGAAAAAAACACCGATTGTTAAAATCCGAGATGGAGACAATAAAAGTTGGATTGTTGCTCAGACTACTATAGTCAGGTGACTTTTGAGTGGCAACACGGATGACACAGGCAACTCCCAGGCAACACCTTCTAGACACAAGGCCTCGACACGGATGACTCTGACGTCATACAGTAGGCAGCACGGCCAACAATAAATACAGGCCGGGGCAGTTGAAAATCAACTTTTACATTGTTTTCGACTGCCCTGGCCTGTATTTAAAGCTGGCCTTGCTGCCTACTGTTTGACGTTAGAGTCTTCCGTGCCGAGGCCTTGTGTCTAGAAGGTGTTGGCCCAGGCCTGTCTTTCTCGCTGGCTACGGTAAAAAAACTATGACATCAGTATTTTCTCGAAATTTAACAATGTTTTTCATTTGTTGGAAACAATAAAGGTTGGATTGCTCGGCACTATCATAGTCTTATAATTCCCTAGTCTGTACCAACACCACCTAGACAGAAGGCCTGCGCACAGAAACTGTATACATTGTTACGTCATCATTAAACGGCCAAATTTAGGGTTTATTATTGGTAGAAATACGATTAACAATAGCCACTTTCTTGTGATGTAACAATGTATGACGTTTCTGTGCGCAGGCCTTCTGTCTAGGTGGTGTTGTCTGTGCACTGGCACCGATTTCCATTGTTTTAGTCCAACAATTGGATTGTTGTATTTAATGAAGAGCACGGTCTATAGATATTCATGGTCAACGAGCTTCGGATATTTTCCATTGTTTCGAGAAGCTAAGGAAAACAGATCGCGCCTGGTGCCGCATAGATCGCATTGAAACTGAAAATGAAAGTAAAGTTTCTGTCTGTCGATAGGACGGCGTTGCAGGCGTCTTTGGGCCGATTGTACATGCAGTGCCACTTTTCAATAGAGTTCCCACCCTACCGGGAGTTAGAAACTTTAGCTTCATTTTAACAATGAAACTCGATGACCATGAATATCTAAAGACCAATGACGTATATTAAAGACTGGTCAAAAATCCTCACCGGTGAGAGAATGATGACGTAATTTCTCACTGGGCTAACCGTCTTTTTTCTCGACGAGGACAATTAGACTAACCGGTTAGGCATAGCAGCACCATAATAGTAAAAGAGATTTTTTACTCTTATGGCAGTACTAACTGGCGTTTCTGACCGCGTTAAAATGAGGTCAAAGTTTTCTCACTGGGATTTCTGACCGACCAAATGCTAACTCTTCTCACCGGTGAGAGTGTTTGACCTTAGCCAAAGATAGACTCCGAATCCTATTGTTAACAGCGGCAAAAAGTGAAGCAAATTGAGCCATGGCAGTTCTGGGCAAGAGTGAGCCGTGGAGTAATTAGCTGTCTGGCTGCTTTGTTTTTGAAGATTTTGGGCCTGAAGAATTCCTCAAAGTTAAACTGCGTACAACTGTACAAATAGACAAGAAAAAGGTTCAGGAATCATTTTCCACAAAAATAAACCAAAAATAAGTAATTAAAATGAAAATACGTAACTGAAAAACAATCGAAACGAAATTGAAATTGAAACCATGATCGAAAAATTGTTTATAAAATATAATAAAATACTTCAAATACAAAGTAAACGAAAAGATAAACTTATCACTCCGTGAAAAGCGTGTGAAAGAATTATTAATCAGCTACTCTCGTGTTTAGCCATGTGTTTTGCATCAACTTCACTCACTTTCGGCCATGATAGTTCTGGGCATGGAGCTTCCCAATTTGCTTCAAGCTACAACAATAGAATTCGGAGCAAGGCTTTTGTATAGAACAAAACTGTCAGCTACTATTACGTGTTCAGCAACAAATATGTAACATTACCTGACAGTTTTGTTACGTTGTGCGATCGTTAGAATGCATTGTTAAGTTTGAGCTATAGCCAAATTCATTCAAGAGAGGGGGCAAAAAACAACTCTTCAGTAAAAACAGCAAGCCAATTGTTGGACTAAAACAATGGAATTCAATGCCTGTGCACCACATGGCCTTCTAGAAACTACCAGGACTGAACATGGAAAAGATAAAACATTGTTATGTCAAACTGGTGGTGCTATTACAGAAGTTAGTTCAACGTCACAATCTTAGTGCTTTAACAATACATTATTGACGTCATGTTCAGGCCTAGTAGTATCTAGGAGGCCTTGGTACCACGGTCTATAGATATTCATGGTCATCGAGCTTCGGCCATTTTCCATTGTTTCGAGAAGCTAAGGAAAACAGATCGCGCCAGGTGCCGCATAGATCGCACTATTTCCGACCGCAACCTACGATAGAGATTTTCATTGAAACTGAATACGAAAGTAAAGTTTCTCTCTGCCGATAGGGTGGCGCTGCAGGCGCAGTTGGGCAGAATATACATGCAGCGCCACTTTTCAATAGAGTTCCTACCCTACCGGGAGCTAGAAACTTTAGCTTCATTTTAACAATGGAGCTCGATGACCATGAATATCTATAGACCGTGCTGTGCCAACACCTCTTTAGGAGGTGTTGGCTGTGCACAGACCAGGGGATTAAAAGACTATGGCAATTATGGACACGGACAAGGAGCAGGAGAAGTTAGCATTTTACATTCAGGATGATTATTGAAAAACAGCTCATTTATTTTACATTTGTCTTGTATTCCTAATGTATTTACGTTCATTATATATATATATTTTTTAATTTCTAATTTTTATTTTGAACAAAACAGTTTCAGTTTCAGTTTCAGGAATAGCTGAAGATACTGATCGATAGCACAATATTGAGAGATTTACCATGTTATTTTAAGACCATAGGCTTCTTATAGGTTTTCCAGTAATCTATAAGCAAAGAACTATTTTCTGTATTTTTTTCGAAATTTTAGGCTCAGTAGTTTCGGAGATAAGGTGTGGGGAATGGTCAATTTCCATTTTTTTTTCTTAAATAACTTTAAAACTATTTATTTTAAAATTATAAAAAAATATATTTGAGACCCGCACAAGAAGCCCTTTCATTTGATATATCACACGATACAGTTTGCAAAACATTTTTTTTTAATTTTCTAATTTGCCCCCCAAAAGTGACCCCCATATTCAAAATTCATTTATTTACGTTACACGTCCGTGTTTGGGTCACAGAAATACATATGTGTACCAAATTTCAACTTAATCGGTCCAGTAGATTCGGGAATGGGGGGGATGGTCAATTTTCATTTTGTTTCTTAAATAATTTTAAAACTATTTATTTAAAAATTATAAAAAAATATATTTGAGACCCTCACATTAAGCCCTTTCATTTGATATATCACACTATACAGTTTGCAAAAGTTTTTTTTTAATTTTCTAATTTGCCCCCCAAAAGTGACCTTCATATTCAAAATTCATTTATTTACGTTACACGTCCGTTTTTGGGTTCCAGAAATACATATGTGTACCAAATTTCAACTTATTCGGTCTTGTAGATTCGGAGTAAATTGGCTGTGACACCGGGACAGACAGACACAGGAGTGATCCTATAAGGGTTCCGTTTTTCATTCGGACGTACGGAACCCTAAAAACAGGGTGAATCTTTGCTTCAAAGATATCAATCTTGAAAGTTTATTTTGGAATATTATAATATCTGAAGAATTTTTAGAGAATGGATTATGCTCCGAACTCTTCATATCATTTTCGGTATAAAACTTGGTATAAAATTTATGTATAAATATACAGAGTTTTTTAAAATTAAATTGGCACAATCCGGAGCCATTTGTAATTTACTAACAGGAATGGCACCAAGAGTAGTAGGTACATTAGTCAGGACATTGGACGAAGGATCCCACGAAATATTTCTGTAAAAGATGAAGGTGATGTATTAAAATATAGCAGGAAATTACTCCAAAGGAGATAAAGTCAGTTAATTTATTATGTTCAGTATACAATTTTTAATAAATGAATTTCTGTAGACTTGGCTCGCACCCACATTTAGTGAATTCAAGGGCGAATCGGAAAGTTTACAGAATTTTTTCAAGTAAATTTTTATGTGTTGTTACAAGATAGCAAACTGGGAATTAGGAAACTTACACAGGGTAATAGAAATATAAAACAGCCAAAACTGTGGACACTAGGATAACACCAAAAGAAGAAAAGAAACCACTATTCCACAAAATGAATTTATAAAATTAAAACTCATATATGTACATTTAGGAGATCTCCGTCTCCTTCGTCAGTGAGAAACAACAAGTGAAAATAACAGCTAACAAGACCGCTGTATATAGCGGTGAACCAATAAGAAAAAATATTTGACAATACAGGAAACTAAAAGCATTCAATCGGTTACTGGTATAGGACCATTTGGCTTATGCTTAGCAATTTGTTCAGATTCCAGGAGAGGTAGCATTTTCTCATCTTTAATAAACTGAATAATTTTAAAGCCATTTGTCGAGAAATTATAGCCTTCTTGTAAAATGTCATCTGCAAAAGCAGGAATATCCCGTTTTCAATTTTTAATATAGGAGATGTGCTCCTTCATTCTAATTTTTACCCCTTTTTTGAATGCCCTAGAAAAAACTGATTGCAAGAGGAACATTCCAATGTATAAACCCCCGGACAGGATTCTATGGGAACCATGTCTTTTACCATGTTAAGCTTTTTCTTCAGAATATTCGAACTTCTGAAGGTCACTTTATAGTTGAAGTTTTTGCAACTCCTCTTAAGATCTCTGTTCAAATTTACATTGCACGAAAGAACAATAGTTTTACAATAATTATTTTTGACGTTCTTCAAGGAGGTGACTTCTTCTAACACCACTTGTGTCTTGATCGACTTCAGTAATTTTTCCACTGTCCGGTTTTCAAAGCCGTTGTATCTGGCATACGTCCTAATTCAGTTTTTCTCGCATCTTCATGGAGCGGAATCAAACACATTCTACGGAGAGGATGGTGGAATGCTGCCAATGTTTTGAGAATGATAACGGTTGGAGCCATTTTTAATATATGCGGGGACAAAGTTGTTCTTCCGGTGGATGTCAAAAGAAAACGAATTTCCAGATTTTTCAATAACTATATCTAAAAATGCCAAATTTTAATGTGAAATGAATAAAGGAGCATAAAGCGTTAGCTACTCAAGGAATTGTTTAATATGTTTACTGTGTCAAAGATGGCAAGAATGTCATCGACATTTAGATGCCTACACACGAGAAAGAAGAAAAATAAGGCATTATTTTCCAATTTCATGATATAAAGATTGGCCATAAAGGGGCTTGCACTACTCCCCATTGGGATACCATTTAACAGTTTTTAATAGCAATTATTGAAAACAAAAACGTTATTATAAACAATGTACTTCATAACAAACTTGATGTCATACACAACATGTAAAGGAATCATTATTGTGCAAAACGTCCTAAGGTGAGACAGCGTTTACTTTAGGGGAATACTTGGGAAAAGAACTCTCTATATGAAAATAGTAAGACGACATCGTTTGAGATACCGTAATCACATAGATTCTTACAGTGTTCAATGCTATTTTTAACGGTAGAATCAGAAATCAATTTCTTCATACAGGCTGTTTACGAACTCTGTGTACAAAATTTTAGGAGTGATAGAGGACCTTTTTTTTAAATATATTTTGCCAGTAAACTGTGGGTCGCAAAGAAATCCTTGACACATAAAAAATTCTCAACCATCATACATATAACGGCTGTCTGAGACTTCCTCATAATATTGTTTCTCTAGTTAATGTATTTCCAGAAAACGAGAAATTAGAAAACTTGGCACAGAAGGTCACAACGGTTTTGATAATCAAATACTACATGTTTGCAAAATTACAAAACGTGTTCAAACCGTTGACCATGAGCAGCAGTGCATGCCTCACAGTCTTGTCATTGAATTTCTACACGGACAAAAATCTATGCAGGCTACTTCGTGAATCCCTGCAGGCTACCATGAATCCTTATTTACATGGTCACTTGCGGCTACCAGCTCCTTTTCCGAATCCACAGGAATGTGGTACTCCACATTCTTCAGATGTCCGCAGAAGAAATCTAAAGCTTTAGGGATCAACGGTTTGAACACCTTTTGTAATTTTACAAACATGTATTTGGTTATTAAAAGCCTTTTGACCATCAGTAGGAAGTTTTCTAATTTCTCCTTTTCTGGAACTACATTAACGAGAGAGAGACAATATTTTTGAGGAAGTTTCAGACAGCCATTATATGTATATATGATGTTTGACAATTTTTATGTATCAAGGATTTATTTGCGACCCGACTTTATTGGCAAAATTATTCAAAATCCCCTAAAAATTTGTACACCCTTAAAAATTTATACACAGATTTCGTAAACACCCTGTATACTTAAAACTCCTTTCTCTAAATACGAGGTGAACCACAAAGTAACTACACTCTGAAACAGTAAAATCAGATGTAATTTAAGATCTCATATACACATTCTAAGGAAACGTGCACCGTTTATTTCACTTTTCTACATAATCACCCAACAATTGTAAACACTTGTCTGAACATGAAATTAACTTTTCCATGCCGCTGCGGTAAAAATCCGCTCCAGCGTTTCTCAACCATGTCAGCACTACGTCTTTGACGTCGTCATCAGTTCGGAATTGTTTTTCTCCCAGGTCACATTTCCTTTTCGTCGATTGTCCTGTTGTCCAGAATCATCTCATTGACGCGTGCAATGTGCTCGGGAATGTTGGACGTGGATGGTCTTTCTGCGCGGTATTCGTCCGTCAAATCTGAGCGCCCATTTTCGAACTGCTTGCTACACTTCACAATTGCAGGACGAGAAATCACGTTATCTATGTAGACACTGCAAATTTCTTTATGGATTTCACTGCAATTTAAGCCCTTCGCCCACAAAAAACGGATTGTTCCGCGAATCTCCAACTTGGGAGTGTATACCAGTTGCTGCGCCATGACAACAATACTCATGCCACGTTGCAATTATAGACATACAGGCAACTTCCTTAAAAACGGCGAATTATGTCGGCGCTCTTCGACCACAGATGCTGCTAGTGTAACTAACTTTTTGATTCACCCTCGTAGTTGCCAAAATTGTTAATACAACAGTTCCCATCGTATCACCAGTTTCTGTGTTCCGATGTTGTAGAATTCGTTTGGCTGATCGCCAAGATATTTTACGACGTCATTTTCACGTTATCAGCAGTGTGAAAACGCGTAGATCAGAGTTCCAAAAGGCCAAAGCGATGAAATTTGTTGGATGCCAGATCCGGGCTTTAAGGTGGTAGTGGCAGAATTTACCACTCCCGTCTGGCCATTTCTGGTTGGTCGAATGAGCCGTATACGACCTGGCAATGTCTTGCGGAAGAATAATGTTCTGGAGTGGTATATCAGACCTTTTGGGACGTTGGGCCGCCTAATGTCTTGACAGTGTCTTGTACGTTTCCGCGTTGATTCTTTACCTTTAGATGAGACACCATAGGGAATTCGAAGGTTGAAACGATACCTCTCTTCTTCTATCTATATATATAAAGAAGGATGTTTGTGGGTCTGTCTGTGGGTCTGTTTTTTATACAAATCTACAGTTTTATTCCGATCTTGATAAAATTTCGCATACATGACCCTCAAAGCATGAGGAAGGTCACTGTCTACCTCAGATTTCGGAAAAATAATAAATATCGATAAAAAATCGATATTCATGGTTATGGCAAGGCATTTTAATGAGAAATATCTCATGACCAACAATGCAAGGCAAAGTTTGTACAACAATAGGTATCAACAATGGTATCAACACGCAATTCACAAACGCTCTGCATGAACAAACAATCAATATCTCATGACTAACAATGAAAGGAAAAGATTGTGCAAGTGTAATTATCCCGGGCAACGCCGGGTAACTCTTCTAGTCTTCTATATATATAAAGAAGGATGTTTGTGGGTCTGTCTGTGGGTCTGTCTGTGGATCTGTCTGTGGGTCTGTTTTTTATACAAATCTACAGTTTTATTCCGATCTTGATGAAATTTCGCATACATGACCTTCAAAGCATGAGGAAGGTCACTGTCTACCTCAGATTTCGGAAAAATAATAAATATCGATAAAAAATCGATATTCATGGTTATGGCAAGGCATATTAATGAGAAATATCTCATGACCAACAATGCAAGGCAAAGTTTGTACAACAATAGGTAACAACAATGGTATCAGCACGCAATTCACAAACACACTGCATGAACGAACAATCAATATCTCATGACTAACAATGAAAGGAAAAGATTGTGCAAGTGTAATTATCCCGGGCAACGCCGGGTACCTCTTCTAGTTCTTAATAAAAGTCAATGTCTGTCTGTCTGTATATTCGCGATAATCTCTACAATGTCAAACTTTTAATGATGCTTTAACATAGTCCGGAAAAGGTTTTAACTACTTTGCCATGGATTTTATGTGTGAAAAACCACCCGTTTTTTATGTACAATATATATTTAAATTTATAAAGTCAACAATAATACTACCTACAGCAATATGACACTCCAACAATAACAAATAATCCAGTCTCCAACAATAACAATAACAAATAACACACCGAACATTATCAAAATTACATAAAAAAATGACATTTTTCATGTAATAGATTTTTTTCATGTGAATAACCCTGGAGAAGTCTTGAGTGAATTAAACCCTGTACAATTAGTCAAAGTTGGCAAAAAAGTCAAATTTAGTTTTGAAAATTTACCCTAAACAGACTCTATATATTCAACCAACCCGAGCGAAGTCTGGTATTAAGTTCCAGAATATTGTTGCCATGATTTTGCCAGCATTTTTTGTAACCTTGAAAATTTTGGCCACAGGAGATATGTACTTCCATTCATGCTTTCTTGGCTCGATTCGGCTCGTAAAGATGGACTCAAATTCTTCCGATGTTATTATCCGGTCTAAGCAAGCGTCTTGTACTTCTGATATGCAGTATGTTTCCTAACTGCATTGTCTATGGCAGCAATATTGTCCAGAGACATGAATTGTCACGTGTAAACTAATAGCGCAGTGGAAGATAACGTGTAAGCTAGCAAAGTAAACAACAGCATTGTAGACATACTAAATTTATTCACAATAACGATGATACAGCAATCAATAACAACAATAATGGAAATGCGAACTAGCATTTTACAAAGAAGAACTCCAAGAGGAATTCTGAGAGCATCCTCTAACACGAGGAATTGCTCTCGAGGAGGGGCTCTAAACGCTCCTTTTTCAAAATACAAAATAACGCCTCTGAAGGACGTCTCTCAATATTTCATGTGCCAGAGCACCACTTAATAAAATAAGATAAGCCGCGGAAGACGGCTTAACATCCACGAAAGTATGAGATAAAAAAAATTACTAGAGCCGTAATAGAAGAACGGCACAGCACGCACTTTGTGTGCGATCCGTCAAAAGGATAAACAAAATTACATCACATAAGTATTCCTGACATTAGCTCTTAGGTTCCGCCAAGTCGCATTAGGGAACGACCCCAAACTTCACAAGTATGCAGCTACGCACTGCGTTAGGTGGGAGGCCAGCAGATGCTGGGCCTGCAAAAGAAAGAAAGAAATAAAACTTAATAGAGCACATAAGCTTTTGCCATTCATAACAACGCAGCGTGAGCGAATGCGGCGGAATACATTTTAAGAGGCGTGAGAGAGAGAGTAACAGAATAGTGCACAAGGGTCAGCTTACCTCCAATAATCAAAGAAGGCGCCCAAATCTTGATTAAGATATGCCTCTAAGCCCCACGGGGCTATCAGTATCCATCCATCTGACTCCGGGTCCAATACTCCGCTGTCCCACGCTGCAGGACGATGTAATGAGGGAAGGGGTAGGCCGACGACCAATACCAAATTGACCTCGATGAAGGGCTGAGGAGGGACGTATAACTGCCAGTAGATATGTTGCCGGAATGTAGCTGCCAGTGAAGAAAAGAAAGATGATTCCCCTGTAGATAGCTGGAATACTGTCTCACCATTCAAGTCGCACACCGGACGAGCTTCTCTTTCTTCGTCGTTCGATACTACGAAGGGTGCTCGCGCCGGCCGGTCGAACTCTGCTGCCTCCGCTACTGTACAATGAGAAATACCATCAGCCACACCAATACGCACACCTTGCGACGTAATTCCCGTTGAACGCAAGTTTGCCACGGTACGAGGAATGCTATTCCGAGCACGGGACTTATTGTCAGCCGGTCTACTGTTCCACAGCCAGAAAACATCAAGCTCCTCGGAGACTTTACTTGGCATAAAGTTCAATGTCCACGGGTCCCCAACTCGAGCTCCAACCTCCTGACCTCTCCCATCGGCTGACTCGTGCACTCTCCTCGATTCCTCCCCACGCCTCTTCTCTCTCACTAAACGCTCGTTTTTGCACGACCCAACGTCGCTCCTAAAAACAGACTTTTTGGCCCGCCATCTATTGCCTCTCTTATGCGAAGAATGACTATTAATAATATTGACATTATTAATCGAACTATCGCTGGCAATAGATGGCGCCTGAGGCTGCGCGCTGGAAGCAGACGCTTTATCTTGCTGGCGACTAAGAACGCACTCAACGCTGCTCACAATGCTTTGTGACATGAATATTCTCGGTAATCTGAACAGCTCTTTTCAACAATTGTGTTTCTTCCTGCTTTAAACTCATTACGCAACCGTTACACCTGAAATTTCGAGAGAACAAATACGCAATCTCATGTTCTAGAAAAAAGTTTCCTCCCATTTTTCTGAGTCATGCAAAAACTTGTTTGTTAAAAAATTTCACGTATAGTTAAACCGCAAGATTTAGAACCCTGAGTGGAATGATCGATTAACAGAAACAGGGGATTAGGGCTCTTGCTCAAAACCATTGTTACGAATTATTTTCAACGATGAATCCATATATATATATATATATATATATTGTAAATCAGAGTCCGTTGGAACGTTTGTCCTTTTACAACTCAGGAAATAATCAACGAATCTCCACGAAATTTTACATGTACGTAGATAGTGTCACTGTGCTTTAGGTAGGGTACTTTTTATATCTTATTTATATCAATTTTTTAAGTTATTCTTATTTTTCGAAAAGCTGAATTGTTTTCAAAGGATGTCATTAGATGGCGATACTATCTTATCGAAAAGTTGAAACTGTCAGCTGGTGTTACGTATTTGTTGCTGAACACGTAATAGTCGGCTGCGAGCTGACAGTTTTGTTACGTTGTACGATCGTTAAATTATATTGTTAAGTTTGAGATGTAGGCTAATTCATGCAACAGAGGGGACTAAAATCGTTCTTCCAAAAATACAGCAATCCAATTGCTGACTACTACAACAGAATTTGCTGACTAATCAGGGGATTAAAAGACCGTGCTAAAATTTAGTTATATACTATTGTAACTTTAATTTGACATATTAATATTATTTTGTTAACTAATTTCGTTTATAGAAGCCAAATTACTATATAATGATTAAAAAGACCATAGCTTAACTTCAGCATCAATAATGCAAAATTTCATCATACAAACCAATGTTGTATATTAAAGATAGACCCGGAAACCTGCCAGTATACTCGAAGTGGGAAGGTCCGCCTTCAAGAACCGTCATGGCAGAAAGTGAGCAAAAGACATGGCTAAACATGAGGGTACCTGATTAATAATTCTTACTCATTCCGATCACGGAATGATAATTTAAATTTGTATTTGAAGTATTTTATAATATTTTATAAACAATTTTTCGATCATGGTTTCAATTTCAATTTCGTTTCGTTCATCTTTCAGTACGTATTTTCGATTTATGGTTGTGGAAAGTGATTCCTAATCCTTTTTCGTGTCTATTTGTACGGTTGTACGCGGAACTTTGAGGAATGGTTATTCCTCGGGCCCAAAATCGTCAAAACAAAGAAACCACACAGCTAACAACATCACGGCTCACTCCTGCCCAGAACTGCCATGGCTTCAATTGCTTTCACGTTGGTGGCGATGTTAACAATAGGATTCGGGATCTACCTTTAATATACGTCATTGGAACAAACTCCCAAGCAACGCCCGACGGGCATATCAGCTAGACTTTTGTTTTCAAAGGATGTCACTAGATGGCGATGCCAGACGAAGAATGTTTCATTTTATTCATTTTTTCCAGACTTTCGAGGTCGCAGGTATATACAGGGTGATTCAGTCAATTTCTGACCATTTCACTCGAATGACGTGCATTAGGGATAAACAATTGAAAGAATATGAGCGCCATATCGAATTTCTAAATAGTTGGAGTTTGTATTGTTGCAACGGCGCTGCATGAAAATCGTATTGTTGAAAAATGGCGCCCGCTTTATCAACAGAGCAGAAATGCAAGGTTGTCAAATGGTATTTCGAGACAAAATCACCTGTAACCGTGCAAAGAAAGTTCCGGAAGGAGTATATGTGTCGAGACGCACCGGCTTCGACATCAATGGTTTCAACAGGAGGGGGCTAGGCCTCACACCACTAATGAAGTGCTAGACTTTCTCAATCAGAAATTCGGAAATCGTGTCATTTCAAACAGGTTTCCAGATCGATTCGGGGGTGGCTTTCTTTGGCCCCCTACGAGTCCTGACCTAAACCCATGTGATTTTTATCTCTGGGTGTTCCTTAAAGACAGTGTGTTCACTGCAGCACCAAGAACCCTAGACCAGCTGCGACAAAGCATCGTCGACTGCTGCACCCTTGTGGATGCAGAAATCCTGAATAGAGTTATGAACAATTTCACCATTCGGCTACGAGCAGTTCAAACGTTCTTGGTGGCCATATTGAGCATATCATCAAGACTTTTCCACGGGAATAAAAACTCCGAACTGCCTAAAATATCATACTGAAATGCTAAGTATGTAAACATTAATGGGTCAATAAATCATAGTACTGAAATGGTCAGAAATTGACTGAATCACGCTGTACATGTATTTTCAGGAAGCTTGCTTCTCTCACGGTCAGTTATACCTTGCTTACTCCCACGTGTCCAGCTGTCGAAATCTACATGATTTTGCGCCACAGGAGAAGACATACAACGTTGTTTACCGAAATGGACGACTACTTTACAATCTATGTGTAGCTGATTCATTTATCTTATCATTTTTTTTTCATTATTTACTTTTGTACATATAATTTAATTTTCTTTTGTTCCCAGTTCATTGTTTATAAATCATCATTTTTGGCTTAAAATGATTATGAATGTTTTGGAGAAGGTTTTCTAGACTGTTTCTCGTTTTCTTGCATTTCGTTCACATTTTGTTAATCATAGTTTAATTTTTAACATACCAAACATTCGTTAAAAAAATTATTCAACGAGTCTTTTCCACCTGGGCGAAGCCGGGTAATATTGCTAGTTATTTCATATTATTGAATTTCGAATGAGCTTTGTTCAAGAGCAGATTTTGAAACGACTACATCTGCAGAACAATGATTAAATTTAATTGTTATTTTACACAATTTTATTTTATTAATTTGTGTGTTTATTTCATTTCATTCAGTTTTCTTTTTAATTAATTAATTATTAGCTTTATTTATTTTTATTTTATTTTTTGTATTTGTTTATCATTTAATTAATGTATTCTTATTTTATTATTTTATTTTAATAAAATTTTAGTTTTATTAATTTATTTATTTAGTTTATTTATATTTATCCAATTCCATTAAAAAATTTTTTCATTTTCTTTACTCATTAATTTTTATAGTTTTTTGATTGAAATGCCAAATTGCATAAACATTAGAGCAATGCTGTTCTTGAGTGCCGTTCTATGCTTATAAACAATACACTTTAATTTTCGATTCAAATGTTTTTGGTTCATCTTTGGATTTTATGGTCTACTAGAAGAGGTACCCGGCGTTGCCCGGGATAATTACACTTGCACAAACTTTTCCTTTCATTGTTAGTCATGAGATATATATTGTTGGTTCATGCAGTGTGTTTGTGAATTGCGTGCTGATACCATTGTTGATACCTATTGTTGTACCAACTTTGCCTTGCATTGTTGGTCATGAGATATTTCTCATTAATATGCCTTGCCATAACCATGAATATCGATTTTTTATCGATATTTATTATTTTTCCGAAATCTGAGGTAGACAGTGACCTTCCTCATGCTTTAAAGGTCATGTATGCGAAATTTTATCAAGATCGGAATAAAACTGTAGATTTGTATAAAAAACGTACACACAGATCCACAGACCCACCCACAGACAGACCCACAAACATCCTTCTTTATATATATGTCTATTAAATCAATCACACAGTTATAAATAATTGTTTGAACTTGTCTTTATTTTAATCTTAACAAACAAATTTAAAAATACGTGGAGCTTTCAAATTTGACCTGGACTTTATTTTTTATAAATCAGGAAACTACAAAAAAAAAACAAAAAAAATAAACACAAACACACATACCAGTTATTTCTCAAAGAACTCTCCTTGCTTCTCTACACATTTTTTCCAGCGTTCTGGGAGCATCTGGATACCGGTTCTGTAGAAATATTCAGACTGATGTCGAAACCACGTCAGGACAGCCTTTTTCACTTCCTCATTGGAGCCGAACCTCTACCCTCCCAAGAACTCTTTCAATGGTCCAAAAAGGTGATAGTCGCAAGGGGAGAGATCCGGGCTGTATGCAGGATATGGTAAGATGTCCCGTTTGAGTTCCATCACTGTATCCAAAGTCAATATGGCTGTGCGTGGTCTGGCATTGTCTTGCAGAAAACGGACACCAGTGGTAAGGAGCCCTGATCACTTTTCCCTTAGTACCAGATTCAGGGGCGTCCTCAAAATGTCACAGAAGTACGGTGCATTTATGGTTCGTTGTTCCTGCAGAAAATCGACATGAATGATACCCTTAATGTCCCAGAATACAGTTACCATCATGTGGTGTCATCTTGAATTTCTTGTTCTTGGGTCGTCGTGAGTCAGTGTGTTGCCACTCCATGCTCGCACGCTTGCTTTCAGGAATGGTCACAACACGCCTTAAGAAGCTGTCACCTTCCCTGTCATATCGCTGCGGCAGCATGGAATAGATTTCCATCCGGGTGGTTCTGTGATCCTCGGAGAGTTGCTTAGGGACCCATCTGGAACAAATCTTGTTGAATTTCAGCTTATCGTGGATGATGGTCTCCACACTGCCAGTGCTGATGTTCAGTATTGAAGCCAGTTCTCAGACATGAATCCGCCTGTTGTCCCTTATTAGCTCATTTCTTTGTGCGATGATGCCATCATTGACAGCAGTTGCTGGCCTTGCCTTATGAGGTTCATTGCCGGTGGATTCTCGCCCTCCTTCAAACTTTTGGCACCAAGCAAAGACGGATGATCGAGACAAACATGACTCGGTGAACTGTCTTTGAAGTCTCTGATGAATTTCAGATGCTTTCACACATTCATTGTGGAGAAACCTGATAATTATTCGTTGTTTCATTTTGGTCGACATATCGCTGTCCGCCATTTTGTTTAAACAAACAATCGGTTGTCATGGCAACCGGATGAGTGGTGCTGCATTTGCATGACAGCGGTAGTTGCCATCCCAACAATGACAGTTTAGACTTTTACAACAATGAAATTTTCAAAAAAATAAAGTCCAGGTCAAATTTGAACGCCACTCGTAAAACCGTAAATTCCGTGTGAAAATTTATGATATAAGAATCCTTCTTTTTAAAATAACATAAATTTAACATAATCTTAGAAATAACAAATTTAACGTAATTTTAGAAATAATGAATTTAACGTAATTTTAAAATAACATCCATTTAACATAATCGAAAATTAATAAAACAGTTTTTAATTTTCTTGAATAGATTCGAACGGATTTTCAGCACTTGATGTGTGATCTTCGTCCACTTCATCATCCCACCAGTCGCCCAGAATCCTCCATATTTCCTGTTTGAATAATTATACAGTCGAACCTCGATAAGTGGATAGCCTCGGGACCGGAAGAAAATATCCTCTTATCCGGAGTAGGAGGTTTTCGTTTAAAAAAAGTACATTACCCAACGCTAATTGATTTAAAACAGGACGTCCCTTTCAACAACTATAGTCATATCAGGACGGCGTTATAGGGGCCACAAATTTTGCCTCGCAAGATTTCTTTAACGTGCAGCCGGCAAACGACTACACGGGGCCAACTTTACTTCCCTTCCGAAGGAAGTGCGTGATCTTAGGATTTTCCCCCTGAAAATATCCTCGTCGTCCTCAGCCGGGATTGAACCCGCGTCATCGGGCATCAGAGACTATCTCGCAACCACTGAGCCACCGAGGTCGACAGAAAGATCGGCCTCGGTGACTCAGTGGTTACGTGATCGCCTCTGATGCCCGAGTACGCGGGTTCGACCCCGGCCGAGGACAGCGACGATTTTTTCAGGAGGAAAATCCTGAGATCACGCACTTCCTTCGGAAGGGAAATAAAGCCTTTGGTCCCGTGTAGTCGTTTGCCGGCTGCAGGTTAAAGAACTTGCGAGGCAAAATTTGCGGTCCCTATAACGCCGTCCTGAAATGACCATGGCCGTTGAAAAGGACGTTAATACCAAACAAACCAAACCAACATTATGAAAGAATAAAATTACTTCCTCTAGGTGGAGGGAAATTTGACTGACGATTGCCTGAGCTAGGAATATATCATTTAATAAAGCTACACATTCGAAAACCTAGTAAACTCAGTAATCTGACATTCGAACAGTGAAGTGTACATGTGTTCAGGTGGGACAGAAGCAGTGCTATCACGAGGCTCAGCCTTCCAGAATAAATTCCAAATGAAATACACTGATTTATGAAAAAATAATAAGATTGAAGATTGGGGGAGGGGGAGTCACACCTTCCAATAATCCGGGAAGGAGGCGTTCCTAATGTCTTCAAAGTTGATGTCAAGAATATGCCTCGGCTTTCTATATTTCTTATGCCACTTTATTTCCAGAAATCTGACCTCATACGGAGTTTATATTGTGTCTATGCGGAGTATGTAAATCACCAGAAACAGTAGAGAGAATGTAGAAGTCAATAACACACAGTGGATTTTAAATTATTTTATCTAGTTAACAGGAGTTTACACAAATTTTAGCATAGAAATTTATCTACTGAAACGAATTATCTACTTGTTCTTCAATATTATTCTCTATTAATCCTTCTTTTTCCCAATATTCATTTTCAATTTTTTTTAACATGTTCACAGTCATTGATTTCCATCTTTCTTCTCCTGTCGTTGTAAATGCTGTTTCACAGAGGTTTAATATCGAAGCCTGACTTACAATGGACATGTCTTTTTCTTTACAAAATCTTTCACTTGTTTCCAAATTAATTCTATCGGATTTAAAACAGGATATGGAGGTAGCCGAAGAACATTATTTACATATCCACAATATACTGTTTGCTGGGTTTATTACTTTTAACTAATAATAATAATTGTGTTTTTAAGAGGTTATCAGGAAAAGGGATGTTGTTAGCTCTTAACCAGTTAATAATATCTGCTTTTTTGGTCGAAGAAGTTGGAGATTAATTAATGTGAATGCTGTGGACGGTGAAGTTTTCTGGAAGGTTTGGTATTAAATTATTTGTTAACTATTTTTGAAAATTCTCAGAATTCATATCTTCATGCTAATGACCGATACGAGTTCCAGATTTGAAAACAAGGCCAACATTTTTAACGAATCCTTTTTCCCCTCCTGCGTGAACTAAATCGTGCTCCTTTACTACAGTTTTCTAAAACTTCATTTTCATTGTCAAAATGCACAGCAATAGTATGAATATACGTTTCATCCAAATATACGATGGGTTTGTTTTCACTTCTAACTTTTCTAATCTATTCCAGATAACGATGTTGAGCTGCAACTATTTCAGGCTTCTATGCGAAAACGCATCTATTAGATTTGCATTACATACAGAGTGCGTTCACGAAGTTTCAAGACTGGTCTCAGAACAAAAAATTTATTAAACATTTTTGTACAGCGAACTAAAAGTCTTCGAAATATGACCCTTGGGTATCAACACAACGCTGCCAGCGTTTTTCCCATTGTTCATAGGCTCCCTGGAACTCTTCGCACGGAAGGCTGTCAAGGAACCTTGTCAAAGCTACCTGGACCGCTGGAATCCTGTCGAATCGCTTCCCTCAATTCGGGGGAACATAAAGAAGTCGCTGGGAGCTAGGTCGGGGCTGTAGGGTGGCTGGGGCAGTGTTACCACGTTGAACTTGGCCAAATCTTCGCCGGCGACGAGCGACGTGTGAGAGGGCGCATTATCGTGGTGAAGAACCCAACTGTCTTTGATCTCCTGGCGGACTCGATCCTTCAAACGCCGGAGCATTTTCGACTCTGCATTTTTGACGCACTCTCCGAGTTTTCGACGGGGGTCACTGACACGCACTCATGCCACTAGCGATCTGCTCACTCCAGCGTCTCGGAAGTATTTGCCGCTGGTGTTGTCGGTTAGCTGACACCCCCCACTACTTCACCCTATCGGTGGAACTGGTCTGCGCGTTCTCCCTACTTATAGGAAAAGATCAGTCTTGAAACATTTGTGAACACACCCTGTAAATATATGAATCACCTTTTTAATGTTAATGATATAAATAAAATTAAATAAATAGTCACCAATATAAGTCCTGGTGAAAGTAGACTTGTTGAGGGATGGAAGAAATTACATCTTGTAGATAGACAGAGACGGGTGAAATGAACAGCTGGGAGATAGAAATGTTGAACAGGGCACTGATATGTAGGTAGAAAGGTTGATGTTTTGATGATGCAAAAGTACGGTTCAAAATTGGGGGTTTACATAGTAATAAATTCTCTCTATAATTAAAAAATAAATAAAAACTCCATTTAATTAAAAGAAATATACAAAAACATAAATAATAAAAACAATGAATAAAGTCACCCAATGGAGAAATGCAAAGGTTGAAGTGGACGAAACACAATTGAAACAAAGGTCTTGTGGAGCTTAGTAGATGAAACACAGATGAAAAGAAGGTCTTGTGGAGAAATGTTACAAGAAACACAGGAAGGCACACAGTAACAGGTGAAGAAGGTCTATGATGAAAGTCCGATGATCCGTACACACGTAGATGACAAACTTGAAATGTATTTTAAAAAAACGTTTTCGGGATTTTTATCCCATCTCTCTATAATATAGTATTTAGTTTGCTTAATTTACTTTAAGAAGCAAATCAAAAAGCATAAATGACAGGAGACTTGTGGGATCAGAGGTTGAAAAAATCCGTCAACAAATGCGAATGCAAAAGTGGAATATATTTTGGCTTTGTGATAATTGATAATTTTATATTGTTAAATTAAACATTAGACACAGTTTAATAAATTAGCGTTGAGTAGTGTATTTTTTTTAAACGAAAACTTCCTACTCCGGATAAGTGGATATTTTCTTCCTCTGAGAACATTTTGCTGATCTCGCCGGCCAGGTGTGTTTCCTAAAGCAATTCGAGTCCATATAGTACCGTCTGTACTCACTTCACTTTCGCCTACTTCTTGTCTTGAGATTTCTAGAGGAGATCTCGAATGAACTTCAAGATTCCGTTGATGAGGCTATTCACTTATCGAGGTTCGACTGTATAATTATTCAAACAGGAAATTTTGAGGATTCTGATGACGACTGGTGGGATGATGAAGTGGACGAAGATCACACATCGAATGCTGAAAATCCGTTCGAATCCATTCAAGAAAATTAAAAACTGTTTTATTAATTTTCGATTATGTTAAATGCATGTTATTTTAAAATTACGTTAAATTTGTTATTTCTAAGATTAAGTTAATTTTAAAAGAAGGATTCTTATACTTTAAACTTTCACACTAAATTTACGGTTTTGTTTTTACATTTGTTTGTTAAGTTTAAAATAGGACAAGTTCAAACAATTATTTATAAATGTATTCCACAAACCGCCTATCAACATCTCGAGGAATCCATGCCAACAGAATCGACGAAATATTAAGGGCAAAAGGTGGTCATAATAAATTTGCCATTGAAAAATGCCTTTCCTTATGCACGTGATTATGGCTCCCTTTTTATGTGAAAGATTTCCTTCTTTAGGGAGGGGGGTTTGAGAAATGTCATAAAGTGTTATAAAGGGAAGGGAAGGAGTTAAAATGGTTTCATTTTAGCGAACGTATTTTGTGAATGATCCTTTATTTCGTGTACCGCGTCCCTTCCACATATTTTGTTTGTCATGACCCTAGCCAAGATCTTTCCCAGCCGAGTTTCTATGGTGTTGTTAAAGGTAAACGATTGCGGATAGTTGGAGTTGACAACCAAAGCTCTATTGCCATGATTAAAACTGTCGCTGGAGCTCAGTAATTGGTCGTGGGCGGATTTGACTGTCTTTGGAACATTTCCCGTATCCTGGAATCGAGCCCACAGTCGGGAAATGAAGCTTCGTGACAACTCAATGGTTTCTACAACCACTCGCTTTGTCATATCTGCTTCCGGTCTGGCAAGGTCATTGTTATTTGATTCACGCCGTTGATTCCGGTAAATCATGATAATGCACCATCGTTCGAATCGAAGACTTCAAGAAAAAAAAGTGTGTCACGGTAAACACGGCAGAATAATGGAACTCCCGGAAAACCGTTTTTAATCACAATCTATGATATTTATACATTCTGATGTCTTAGATGCTAATTGCATATGGGTACGCATGAATCTGCTGTCTACGTCCAGTCGAATTACGTTTCGGTTAGATATCATATGAGATTGGCTTGCATAGCTCCAAAGTCATGCGTTTCCCTAATTATTTTGAGCACTATAATTGATTCCGGGAAACAGGTCTATGAGTCTAACATTATGCATCCCACTGTTCTGTTTGCTGCGAACTCCCACTAAATATCAATGTTCAGCAAGTTAATAGACCTAGCCGTGTTAATTATATTTCCAGATTTGCTCTTGATCATGTGAAATATGGCTTTGTAAAATAACGAGATCTATACAAATTGAACATTCTGAGACATGACGTGTTCGGATTACGATCTCTGAATTTTTATGTGTATTTAAAGGCGTGGGTGACAGAAGCTTTCGCCGCAATTAACCTGAGTGACATTAATTGACACAAAAACGAAGGTGATTCAAATGGAAAAGTAAAACAATGATAAAGGAGGTTTAAAATTTGTTGGAAGATAAAATTAAATTGTTATTTTAATTTTCTCTAAGACAGTATAGTCTGATCTGAGAATATAGTCGCAAGGGGTAAAAGGAGTAGATCTAGTTTCGAAAGAAGAAAATAAATCGCAGTAAAATATCTCAATAAGCAATATCTGTCATTAAAATTCAAAAAAAAGTCTTAGAGGGAAACATGAAGAAGATGCTTTCATTCTTAAGGGGAAAAAATATTTCTTTTAAAAACTCGCTCATTCGAATAAGCAAAGGGAAATTTCAAGGAAATGGGAACATCTTCAAAAACATCACGCCTCTGTTTTTTTACTGTATATTGAGGTATAAACAAAATGGAATTCTGAGAAAACAGGTGGGATGTTTCTGGAAACAGAAGAGTAGCTGTTTTCTAAAAATCCAATTTGTTTTACTTCGTGTACTCCCGTATTCTAGTCTTATGCATTTGAGTGTCTGTTGTACAGTGTGCGGCAGAATAGATTAGACGATTTAAAATAGGCGCCAGAAACGCACGCCGTAGAGAGCGCAGTGTTTGTATGTTGGCTTGTACAGGGTGCGGCAGCATAACTTCCTTATTTCGTATTGCAATAAAACAAAAAATATTAAAGATTTCGTTTTATTTTTTGTTTTATACAAAAGCTACACGTTTAAAGTTTTGGTTTACATAGTTTTAAAAATCATATGGGGTAAGTGACACCCACCATTGTCGATGCAGTGGGTGAACCCATGTGAACCCATTGTCGTTACTCAAACATGCTCGAGGAACTTTTTTTTTGCCATGACTGGATGAAATGGACTTGGGGGACCTATGACTTCACCAGGACGGAGCAACGGCCCATACGTCAAGGGTATCGATGGCTGTGTTGCGAGATCACTTCCCAGGGCGCCTCATCTCACGGATCGGCCTCGGTGGCTCAGAGGTTGTGTGATCGCCTCTGATGCCCGAGGACGTGGGTTCGACCCCGGCCGAGGATGACGAGGATTTTTTCAGGGGGAAAATCCTGAGATCACGCACTTCCTTCGGAAGGGAAGTAAAGCCGTTGGTCCCGTGTAGTCGTTTGCCGGCTGCACGTTAAAGAACCCTTGCGAGGCAAAATTTGCGGCCCCTATAACGCCGTCCTGAAATGACCATGGCTGTTGAAAAGGACGTTAATACCAAACAAACCAAACCAACCTCATCTCACGGAGAGGCGATTTGGGGTGGCCGGCGTGTTCTCCCGATATGTCCCTTTGTGATTTTTTTGTGGGGGTATTTGAAATCCTGTGTCTATACTAATGGGCCCACAGACTCTGGACGACCTGAAGAGAAACATTCAAGGAGAGACAGCCAACATACCCATCAATATGCTGGAGAGAGTGATGAGAAACACCAGAATTCGGTTCACCCAGTGTATCGACAATGACGGGCGTCACTTACCCCATATGATTTTTAAAACTATGTAAACCACAACTTTAAATGTGTAACTTTTGTATAAAACAAAAAATAAAACAATATCTTTAATACATTTTGTTTTATTGCAATACGAAATATGGAAGTTATACTGCCGCACCCTGTATAACAATGCAAAGCCCTCAGTTGCCATGGAACGTTGGTCTAGTGAGCATCGTGCGTTTGCTGTTGAGTCTTTTTTTTTTAACATGATAATGTCTTAAGGCTGGATGTCATTCTGGAAAATGCATGATACAAAATCCGACCCCAAAAATCGTTACGGAAACAGAAAGAACAATTAAAAGTTTTGCTTTATTTTGCTAATTTAATCATTTAAAATAGGCTTGAAGCACGACTGCATTGAAAAGTCACCTGACCATTGCAGTCTGAGTATCAATTTTTAATTAAAATATAAAATATAACATATATTGTAGTGTGGTGTCAATTTGTTCGCTGTCTTACTTTGCTTAGTTAGTTCGTTAATTCAAAAACAAATGACGCGCAAATTTCTGTAATGGCGTAACATTTTGTTTTTAGCGTATTGGAGTAAACTTTTTGTCATTACAATAAATATATTTTATAACTCACAATTTCATTTATAATTTGTTATTTTGAAACATTGAAGAACCAATTAAATCTTCATCTGAAGTTTTCCGAAGTCTTCATCAAATTTATAATCTATGTGCTTCCAAGTGCTTAATATATTTCTACAGATTCCTTCCTCATTACAGTTAGGAATAATGTTCCGACTCAAACAAGCGTTACGGGTGATGTAATAATTTCAATTTTGCATCATACAAAATATACTCGTTTTATAATTTTTAGATACTGCGAAAAGCTTGCTTGTGCCGTGTTTGTGGCCCCACATTCGATTGTAAGTGTAAAGAGATGCACCTTAACCATGGACGCGAGTAAAGAGATGCACCTTAACCATGGACACGAGTAAAGAGATGCACCTTAAGCATGGACGCTGTGCTTACTTCACATTTTGAGAGACTTGATAAGTGTGCTTATATCTCATATTTCAGTTACCGTAAGCCATTACTCAGTATTACCGATGTACGAGAGTTATTCGTAAAGTAAGGTCCGTTTTACAATAAAAACAAAACTACTACACACACTGGCCAATGAATTAGAAAACCGTGATGAATTACTGTACTGATATGTAAAGCGGGGTCACAGGTCAGAAACGATTGTGATATGCAAATGAATGCAATCATGTGAGGTACATGCTCATTCCAAGCTGCAGGTACAGGGTAGGAACAAGCTGCAGCTGCTCAAGTTGAGCAAAATGGGGAAAACAGCAGATCTGTCTGAGATCCAAAAAGGAGTTATTGTGGGAGCCCGTCTAGCTGGAGTTACGATTTCCAGGACAATACAACTGACCGGTATCTCAAAAGATCAGGTCTCCAAGGTGTTCAATGTGTGGAAACGGAATCCACAAGAGTTGTCGATACGGCAGAATTGTGGATCAAAAACAATCAACACAAACAGGGACCGACGTCGTCTGAGACGGATTGTGCGGCAAAACCGAAGGTCTACTGTGGAGCAACTGGCGGCAGACTTCAATGAAGGATCATCGCAACCCATCTCCTTCAGAACAATGCGCCGAGAGTTGAAGCGAATAGGGATGGGAAGTCGCATGCCAGTGAGGAAGCCCCTGGTGTCAGCAACAAACCGGAAAGTTCGCCTGCATTGGTGTAAAAAATGGACAGTAGACGACTGGACCGATGGCCGGCAGAGAATTTGGCGGCAGCCCCATGAAGCGATGGACCCCTCATGTGTTGTGAGCTGCAGGAGGAGGTGTCATGGTATGGGCCATGTTTTGTTGGTATGGCAAGGGTCCCCTGATATTCCTTGACAGTCGGGTGAAAGCCAAAGACTACCTGAACATTGTTGCAGATCAAGTCCATCCTGCAACGGTGCATTTGTACCCAAATGGTGACGGTTCTTCATGGACGACAATGCTACTGTCCATCGAGCAAAAATAGTTCAGGAGTGGTTTTCTGAACATGACACCGAGTTGCAACATCTGCCGAGGCCAGCGCAAAGTCTGCAGATGTTTGGGACTTGTTGGAAAGAGACATTCGTCGAAGGCATCCGCTTCCATCTACTCTGCAGGACCTGAAGGTCTCTCTGACGAATTCATGGTCTGCGATTACCTTACCTGCATTGCAACGCCTTGTAGAGTCCATGCCAAACCGCGTATGTTCTGTAATTGCAGCCAAAGGAGGGTCAATACCAAATTGAACGAAGGTTTCAAAAATTTTCTTTACCAGATTCTATGTACCTTTAACTATTTTTCCACTTAGTTTCCAAGTTTATTTAAGCACTTGTCATAGCGCTCAATGTACTTCCGCATGATCACTTCATAGAAGCTGCCGCCGGTGAACAAAATCACGCAGTGTTCACTTGCCAAGGCTGATTTTTTTTCCTACCTACTTCAGTTCAACCGTGAAACACACTGCTCTCCATTAATTTATTTTTCTCTCATTGTCGTCTCTGAAATGCAGGCTGTCACGTGCTTGGTTAATTGCCCTTAAGTAAATCTTAATGCCCAAAATTTTACCCAGAGGTTCCAAGGCGTGATCACAGAGAATATGGAGGAGACGGTAACTTTAATTCTTCTTCTTCATCTCCAGCTTTTCCCACTTCTATGTGGGGTCGCTGTTTTTGATGAGCTTTCTTCATTTCTCTCTGTCCTCTGTCCATTCCCTTCTGAGACCCTTTGATTTCAGATCTTCATCCACCATATCTTGCCATCTTCTCTTGGGTGGTCCTCTTTTCCTCCTTCCCTCCACTTTCATGTTCATAGCTCTTTTGCCAGTGTAGTTCTCGTCTCTTCTCATTACATGGCCAAACCATCTCAGTCTATTTTCTTGGATTTTATTTTCAATATCTGTAACTTTCACTGTCCCTCGGATGCGCTCATTTCTAATCCTGTCTGCTCGTGTCACTCCGCACATCCCTCTCAACAATCTCATTTCTGCCACCTTCATCCTTTGTATATTGGACTTTTGTAGAGGGAGTGTTTCCATTCCATACAGCATTGCAGGTCTCACCACCGTCCTGTAAACTTTGCCCTTTAGACGCACAGGGATCTTCTTATCGCAGAGGACTCCAGAGACTTCTTTCCAATTTTACAACCTGTCTGTATTCTACCCGTCTCACTCCCCGTCTCACTCCATTCATCAACTATCGATCCAAGGTATCTGAAGTGGTCAGTTTTCCTGATTGCTGTCCCCATCAGTTTCAGCTCCTCATTTTTCTGGACCTCTATGTTGCATGCCATATATTCTGTCTTGCTTCTGCTGATTTTCAGTCCCCTATCTTCCAGAGCTTTCCTCCAAGCCTCTAGCTTTTCTTTGACCTTTGCTCTAGATCTTGCACATAAAACTATATCATCCACATAGAGCATGTTCCAAGGCGCTTCTTCCCTGATTTTCTCTGATATGACATCTATCACTATATTGAACAGGGAAGGACTCAGTGCCGAGCCCTGGTGGAGACCGATTCTCACTTCAAAGCTACACGTTTCTTCCTGACAGGTTCGCACTTTTGTCTTGGCTTTCCTATACATTTCTTGAATTAACCTGACATATTTCTCTGGTGCGTTTCTAACTCTGAGGCTCTTCCAAATTTCCTGCCTTGGCACTCTGTCATATGCCTTTTCCAAATCAATGAAGACCAGGTGAAGTTCTTGTTGTTTCTCTCTGAACTTCTCCGTCATTTGTCTCAAGCTAAAGATTGCATAAGTGGTTGACTTTCCTGGCATGAAACCAAACTGTTGACTCCCAATATTAACTTCAGCTCTCAGTCGTTTGTCCAGGATCCTCTCCAAGATCTTCATGATGTGTGATATTAACTTACTTCCTCTGTCACACATTTGGATGTCCCCTTTACCTTTGTAGATTGGGACGAGAATACTTTTTCTCCATTCATCTGGTATCTCCTCCTCTCTGTAGATCTTCACCAAGAGATCCCATAGCAAGTCCAGCCCTTCCTCTCCTAGGGCCTTCCAGGCTTCAGCCGGGAGTCCGTCCGGTCCAACTGCTTTTCCTCTCTTCATGTGCTTCAATGCTACCTTAACCTCACTTCTTGTGATGTCCGTTGTCAGTCCCTCGTTTAGTATTCCATCTTCATGGTATTTTCGTTCATTCTCTATGTTTAGTAGCTCCTCAAAGTACCCTTTCCATCTATCATGTATCTCCCCAGTGTTCCTCAGGATTTCTCCATTGGCCTTCTTGATCTGCTTGATGTGTGTGATATCTTTTGCTGCCCGGCTTCTGTATTTGGCAATGCTATATATTTTCTTCTGCCCTTCCGGTATTTCTAAGTCATTGTACATCTTTTGACATGCTTTGGCCTTCGCTTGTACCATTTTCTTCTTTGCCTTTTTATTCCTGATCTTAAAGACTTCTAGATCTGCTGGAAGATGTGTTGAGTCCCACCTCTGTTTTGCTTTTCTCTTCTCCTGTACTGCTGCCTGCACCTCCTGGTTCCACCACCAACTCTCCTTGTTTTCCCAGAATTTTCCTGTTGTTTCCCCCAAAATTTTCCTGCCAGCACACCTGATGGCCTCTGCATTTCTATTCCACCATTATTGAACATTCTCAAAATCCCTGGGAACTCTCTGCAGGACTGCCTCTTTAAATCTATGCCTCAAAACTATATCCTTTAATTTGAAGCACTTGATCTTCTTCACCTTAGCCTTACTCTTCACTTTCTCCCTGACTGCATGCATCGAAAGTTGGAGGTCCATGAGAAATGGCCGGTGTTGCGTTGCCACATGGTCACTAGGGATGACTTTGCAATTCTTCACTTCTTTCAGATATTTTCTCCTGTACAGAAAGTAGTCAGTCTGTGTTTTATTTCCACCACTTTTGAAGGTGATCAAGTGCTCTTCTTTTTTGTTGAAGAAAGAGTTGGCCAGGGCAAAGTCGAAAGCTCCAGCGAAATCTATGATTTGTTCACCTTCTTGAATCAATTCTCCAAAACCATGCCCTCCATGGATTCCTTCTATGCCTCTGTTATTGGCTCCAATGTGTACATTAAAGTCCCCTCCGATGATCACTCTCTCTTTCTCTTCCAGTTGTCTTAGCTCTTCATCTATGGTTTTCCAGAAAGCATCCTTCATCCCCATACTTGTACCAATCTGTGGGGCATAAGCGCTCACTATATGAATTGTTTCCCCTATATCCAGCTTCATCCTCATAATCCTGTCACTTCTGCGGCTTACTTCTATGACATTTTCCTTCATCTTTCGTGAGATGATGATCCCTACTCCATTTCTGCCCTCCTTGCTTGCACTGCTGTAGAATATCTTGTACCCCTCTCCTAGTTCTCTTGCCTTGTCTCCCTTCCATCTTGTTTCTTGTACACACATGACATCAATCTTTCTTCTTTCCTTCATGTCCACAATTTCTCTTTCTCTTCCTGTCATGGTGCCCACATTGAGTGGTGCAATCCTGAGTAGTAAAGGTCTTCGAGCTAGTTTCTTTAGTCGCACCCGCTCTTGATGTGATAACCCTAAGACGATAACTTTAATAAAGAAGACAATTTTAATTCATATTAATGCCACTTTTACAACTTGAAAATACGAATTAATTTACTGAGATCATAATATAGTAAATAAATGAATAAAGTCTTCAGTCGATCAGATCCTCTTCGGTTTAATCCTTGATCCGTTGTAGGTCCGAGTTTGAAGTTGGTACAGTACACAAGAACGCGGCTACCTTAACAGGTTTGGCAGGGAGGGGCCCCGTGCTAATGATTGACGGAAAAAACAAACAGCATTAAACAGTCATCAAGTGTAAATTCTAAATCTAACATTGCTTAAAAGTGAATATTAATTTCGTCTTTCTTAAGAGACTATCAACAGTACCCCAAGATGAAGATCTGAAAGCCAAGCGCGGTTCGCTGCACGAGATCTCGCTTGTGATGCGCGCACTTGCTAAAACTCCATCTTTCAGCTGGGGCGAGGTGGAATCCCTCCCGTTGTTAGTAGAATGGCAGATATCACGTGGGTCCATCTTCTCCTTGCCTACGATGGGAATGAGGGTATCGTCCGCTCTGTCTCCTTGATATCCTCCACGGAGCTCCCTTGGCGACGCCGACGTCGGTGCATTAAACGAACGGTAAAAAGTCCTCACTCGCACTCGTAATGGCCGAGCGTGATGCCTGAATGAGGATGATGAAATTTCACAATGATCACAATAATAGTTCAAGAGTTCACCTTTCTGCTGAGGTCTGGGCCGATGGCAGTATGCGTACAAAATTCTTCATGTGAATTTCCCAGCCAGCTCCTCCTTCTCACGTGCTCGTTCACGCTTGCGTCTGGGCGACGAGCAGCCTATTAGATTTGTGAACCAAGGGTTTATAGATTCAGAAATACAAGCCTTTGCCTGTACGGAAGAAAGTCTTTGCTCTTCACGATCCCTCGGGTGCGTGCAATCCGACGTAGCTGTATTCGATACATTCGCTGCGCCTACAAGGCCGGGTGTCCCTGCTGTCCCGCGCTGGCCACGTCTCGGGAAACGCTGTTAGTGAGCCGATATCTCCCGACTCTTACTGGCGTTGTGATGAGAATGCTGTATGCCTGAGAGAGGTCCGACCTCTAGCTTTCGACCAGGTTCTGTTCTATTTTCCTTCTTTGAGTAATGTATTAACTCCGTTATAGAAGAGAAAATATTCCCCAAGTCGCCTGTTGACTTTGAATCGTCTGGTCCAGTTTCCTTGCCATCGCCGTCGGATTTATAAACCTCTCCGAATCCTGAGAGAGACACAGCAGTTGACTTCTGACGAGATTCTTCCTCAATTCCTTCCTTGAAGAGATTCTTTGTTTCCCTTATTTGGAATATCTGAAGTTTACCGCATGCACCGCTAGGTTTAAGCGCAACATTTTTAACAATGGCTTGGCATATGTGTTTATCATTAATCTGTGCCTGGGACTAAGAGTATTGAGAGAATGGGCAGACAGGAAGGTACAGGAGATTGACAATGAACAACTCATTTATAGTACTTTACAGTCTGTACAATAAAAGAAAAAAATGCCAAAATGCGTGATGCCAAAATGTGTTATTAGTCAATCGGAATGTGCTTCTGATTGGCTAACACCACATTTTGGGACCACGCCAGTTTTTTCTTTTATTGTACAGCATCGTAGTCCTGGACACACTTAAGAAAAACATTGATGTCGATACATCGATGCAAAAAAATATAATCGATATATTGATAATCATATTTTTAGCACATTTTCTATATATAGAAATGTGCTTATGTGATCGGTTTGTCCAGCTGTCTGTCCGTCCGTCTGTCTGTAGACACAATTCCCACAATTCATTGCGTTGCAATAGAAAGAGTGCATGTATTGATTTGCTGGAAGACACGAATTATCCTCACATTCGGGAAAACGCGTGTTGAGAACATACATGGGTTCGGCTCTGCGCGTGCTCTGAACGTTAATGAGATGGTGCGCGTGCAGGATGCACGTTTGACGATTATTGAAAGGGCAGTTCGGTCTCTAAATCAAGAGAATTTTTTTATTCCTAGGGAGCTTAGTATTTATTACGATAACTTGAAAACGAATTAACTTTTTCAAAGTGTGTTTTCACCAATCCATTAATATGGGACAGAGCACGAACAAGTACGAACGTGAGATAGCCGGAATAAGTACGTACTATAATGGCACGTGCTTTTATGGTACCATTATAATACCCCCTTAAAAACTTCCTATAACCAGATATGGCATGTAATATATCAAACAAATCGTCACAACATATCATGAACGAATATATAAGAGTAACTAGTGATAGCAGGTATTGGTCCAATGGCACGTGTACGTGTAAGGATGTCTCATGAATGAATATAACGCGTAAATATTATTGGTGTGAAATGTTTAGTAGTACGTGTTTTAATGGTACCAAATGGAACTTTCAATTCTAATATATGGCATATAATATATCAAATAATCGTAACAACGTGCCATGAGTGAATATAACGAGTAAATAATGATAATGGTTATTGTTTAGTAGCACGTGCTTTTATGGTGCTATATGATACCATATGGTACCGTTGGAACTTTCAATGCTAAGATATGGCATGTAATATATCAAACAACTCGTAACAATGTGTCATGACTGAATATAACGAGAAAATAATGATAGTGGGAATTGGTTGCATGTGCCTTAATGGTACAATATAGTATTGTTAGAACTTTCAATGCTAAGATATGGCGTGTAATACGGTATGCGGCAAAATAAACAGTACTGAAATGCGCATAAACGTTTCATAATTTCAGTACTGTTTATTTTACCGCATACTGTATATCAACCAACTCATTACGAGTTGTTAGATCTATTGTTATCCATAGCTTATTTGTATCAAGAGCATAATGCTGTTAGGCTTAATGTTATCTAAAACTCACTACTATTATACATATTGCTAATTGATAGTAGTTAATCGCTTGCTTCAATAGTAGACGATAACGTAGAAACACTTTGGTAATTTAATATGAAAAAATAATAGATGCTTACACACAACGCTTCAGCAATTGAGGCTCACTTCGTTTAACATTATGTGGGAATTCTTACAAATTAAAGAACTTTTATTTTTTTAAATGTATGAGGAATAACTCCCTCTCCATTTACCTTTCAGTTCTTCAAGTTTATTCGTTTAAATTCTCTCTATACATTATCTTACTTAAATAGTAATTTACAATTTAGTTTTCATATTTATTTATTTTCTCTTAAGTGTTTTAAAATGTTGATTAATTCAATATATCCGTGTACGATCCAGTAACATGAAAATGTGCTCCCTTTATCCGCTTTGGCGGTAAAATCATTTTTGTTATAAGCTATTAATAATATTGTGTCTGTAATAGCGACAAAAAAATCTAATTCATGTTGAAAATAAGATTGACACATTTAATACAAGAGTGACGTTATTTAATACATTTTATTTGGCAATACCTATAACTTTAAAAGAACATCCAAATCTATTGCATGCATGATCAAGAGCTTTTCTAATCTTACTGGATCCATGCTGCACCGCTCTTTAGTTATATTTCCTGCCTTTGAGAAGAGGCGTTCACAAGGCACTGACTCTGCAGGGTTCAGAGCTAATTTAGACGCAATAAAATTGAAATGGTCTAAACTTTTCCAACAGTGTCGCCAGATTTAGTAATTTTTTTAAAGCGTTTGTCCTTGTTCTCATCGTTTTGTGCATTGTTTAACAATGTCCAACAAAAGACAAGGGCTTTAAAAAAATTTGCTAAATCTGGCAACATTGCTTGCCAACATTTTATCGGATCTTTCTTATAATGTATTGTTGGACTGTTTAGGTAACTCTTAAGGTCTGTACGAAGGTTATTTAAATTTGTTAAACAGTTGCATTTTGTCCAAAACATTTTTGACTGACGACATTAAACTTTTCTCATCAGTCACTAGCTGATCAGATGTTGACGAACTTCAAGACGCTTTGAATTGTATTTCAGATTGGGCGTTCCACAATCAATCACTAGACAGCGCTCGGAAATTGCTGATTTCTGACTGGTGTCTTTGCAAAAACAAATAATCGATATATCGCTTTTCGATATCAACCATTTGAAATACATCGCCCAGCACTACAGCATCGATTAACTAACTAATCTAGATCGATGTTGTACAGACTGTAAATCATATTGAGAAGAGGATGTCGGGTCTGTCAGACCCAACGTTACCACTCAAGGAATCCTGTTTTCAATTTCCCCGACTGGGCTCTTATAAGCGTAGTCGACTGTATCTCAGAAAATACCTCTTGAAGGTACCTTGTAGTGATGGGCTATATTTTCTAAAATATCGTATTTCGATATATCATATCGCTTTAACAGCCAATAATAGGCTGTTTGCGCCATGCTGTTTTATGTTTATGCTGTTTTTTTGCGCCATATAGAATTAATTGAGCCAATCAGAGTTAACCCATTAGTGACGTCACTAGTCTTCTGCTCCCAATGGGAGCCTCCCATGCTGCTCCCGCCAACAGCCATTGTGTTTTCTCCTCCAGTTCCAAGTCACTTTTCAAAGCGTTAAAACAAATTAAGATATTATACAGGGTGAATACAAAAGTCTGAACCTCCCTTTTATTTTTTGAACAGAAGCAGATATGTCAATTTTGATGAATCCAATGAATAGGAAGTTGTGGGTGGCCTATCCCATGGTGCACTTTTCATCATCCCAAATATGCAAATTAGGACACATTCAAAATTTATCTCAAAAACCGTAAGGGATAGAGAAAAAAACCCAATTGCAAACTTGTTCAGCATAAAAAAACGAACAAAACAAAAAAGTCATCCAAATCGGACCAACCAATCACCCACAATCACGTGGTGAACTGTTTGTAGCTTACAAACAGTCACACTGCACAAGGAAAACTGAATGTTGATATTTCCACCATGTAAAGCATGCAAATCAAAAAATTAACATAAATTACCATACTCACATTCACTTTCATGCGGAAAAGCAAATAAAAGGCATGTTTCAGCACACAGAAGACAGAACAATTCCAGGATGGCAAGCTACACTGTTCCGGAAATGGTCAGAAGATCTTCTGCTTCGGAGAGGCAAGGAGAAACCTACATGCTGCAGTTAGGTTGTATCGAGACAGATACCCTAACGAACGCCATCCATCTCGTCAAACAATGCGTCACATTATTCAAAGATTCGAGGCTACAGGGAATGTTAATGCAGAACGATGACGACCAAGGGCACAAGGCGACGAGGATACAACAACACTAGTTCTGGCTGCAGTTGCTGCAAATCCCCACACAAGCAGCAGAGCAATTGCTGCAGATGTTGGGTGCCATCAGAGAACTGTTCTCAACATTCTACACGCACATTATTTTCACCCATACCATATTCATTGTCACCAGGAGTTACTGCCATTGGATTATGTTGCTAGGTCCGCCTTCTGCAACTGGTTACTTACCTGCCTGGATGACAATCCAAACTTCATTCATGAGGTGTTGTGGACAGATGAAGCCCAGTTCACCAGGGATGGAGTTATCAACAGGTACAACCATCATCATTGGGCAGATGAAAACCCACGATGTCTGCGAGAAGCAGGTCATCAAGTGAACTGGAGAATCAATGTGTGGTGTGGATTGTACAATGACAGTGGTTGGACCGTATTTTTACGATGGAACTCTGATTGCAGAACGCTACCGGGCTGAAATTCTCAACGTGGTAGTCACAGACTTCATTGACAATTTGCCATTGGCCTCGTATCAGCGCACGTGGTTTCAGCATGATGAAGCTCCTCCACATTACGGATTGGTCGTTCGCGAGCGTCTAAGTGAGGTGTTTAGAAAACAATGGATTGGCCGAGGAGGACCAGTTCGTTGGCCACCCCGGTCCCCTGATTTTACACCACTTGACTTTTTCTTATGGGGATACCTGAAGGACAAGGTTTATGCTACGCAGCCCGCCTCACCAGAGGATCTAGTTCAACGAATCCAGGAAGCGTGCCGAGGAGTGACACCAGCCATGCTTGCCGATGTTTTGGCGTCAGTTAGGCTCCGTGCCCAATTGTGTTATGGTGCCCACGGTCGTCACATCGAGTAGTTTGTTGATTAACTTTTTTTTTAAACTGTTTGAAGTAACTTGTTTGTGCAGTGTGACTGTAAGCTACAAAGAGTTCATCACGTGATTGTGGGTGATTGGTTGGTCCGATTTGGATGATTTTTTTTGTTTTGTTTGTTTTTTTATGCTGAACAAGTTTGCAATTAGGTTTTTTTCTCTATCCCTTACGGTTTTTGAGGTAAATTTTGAATGTGTCCTAATTTGCATATTTGGGATGATGAAAAGTACACCATGGGATAGGCCACCCAAAACTTCCTATTCATGAAGTTTGACATATCTGCTTCGGTTCAAAATTGACATATCTGCTTCGGTTCAAAAAATAAAAGGGGGGTTCAGACTTTTGTATTCACCCTGTATATAATAAATGAAGAAAAGATTTCCTTTCACCAGCTACGAAACCAACATTGCAATTTCTGAGTTCTTTGGTGGAGTAGATCGAAACTCGAACGCAAGGCAACGCCTTTTCCATTACCCACAATCTTAAGCATAAAAGTACCGAGCTGCCTCTCTGCGCAACGACCTTTTTTCATGCACGACATTAACATTAGATTTCCACGATACAAATGTAACGAGCAGCCTAAGATATCGGAAAAGAGCGTGGCGCACTCAGACTATTATCGCAAAAACTCCGATATTTATCACGATATATCGATAGTTTAGCCGGCTCGGTGGCCGAGAGGGTTAAGGCACAGGTCTTTCCGATCTCGACACCAGCGAGTCGCGGGTTCGAATCCCGCCTAGGGCATGGATGTTTGTGCTTGTCTCGGTCATAATCGTTCTTTCATCGTCATTAGGGGATAGTACAATAGACCTGAGGTCGCAGTGCTTGGTTCATTGACAACCACCCCTTTCAAAGTCATTAATCATTATATCGATAGTTTTAAAAGTTGGCTAAATAAAGGCTAAATTTTATCTTAATTTGTTAGATAATTTGTTTTTATCTTTATCTAGATTATATTAAATTATATTATCTATTATCTTATCTAGATAAATATTTAATTCTCATCTTTATCTTAATCTAGATATTGTTTTTATTTTTTCTTGCCCAACAATTAGAGTTTATTGAACCTTTGTACAATCTAGATATTATATTTTATTTTATCAATATTATTTTATGCCCATAAATCCTAGAACTGGTCGCAATCTGTTCACTAGACAGATTGTCTGATCCGTGTACGGCATAAAAAAGACTTTATATTGTTAATTCAATGCGTTTACTCCGTTAAAACTAATTAATTTAATAAATTTTTCTTTCGTTTATTTTTGGTTAAAGCTTTTTTGCAATTTTAGAATTCATATATTTACTATTCCTTCATGAATTTAATGTATGATAAAAAAAAAAAAAAGAAATTTTCGTTGGTCCTCAAGTTAATCAACCATTGGAAAGCGACGACTTTGGAACAAAATTTCAATGATACACCAAGAAGCGCCTGGGGTCATTTGGAAACGTGTGCAGGAACTTAATGGGCAATGGAAAGGCGTAAAATTACAGTGAAATTGCAATGAAAAAGGTGGCTCATCTCATCGCATAATGCTACGAGACAAAACTTGCGACTTCGTTTGCTGCATTCTCCTTTAAATTTTTATCTAGGAAACATGGGATCTGTTTCTGATGAGCATGGCGAAAGGTTCAATCAGGCCATTCCCACGGAACAGTGGAAAATGGAATCCAAATACGTTGGCTGATTATGCAGGAATCTTTTATCGCAGACAGACACCAACTGACAAATATAAGAAACCAAATAAAGCAAGCGAATGGCTTATAAATTGTAGGGTTTTTTTTTTAATTTACGACATTCTATATAAGGATATAATTATTTGATAATTTATGCTATACTTGAGCAGATAGTACAATTTAATTGTATAATATAATTAACTTATACAGGGTATAATTATAACATGCAACATATTGTATATTGTAATTTTCATTTTTGTTACTCTAATTCGTCTCATTTCTGAAGTACAGTCGGCAACAAAAGTATTTAGCCACCTTGCATAGAAACAACCTTGCAAGGTGGCTAGATACTTTTGTAGCCGACTGTACATATAAAGCAAGAGTAAACATATATTTATTCAATTTATAAAGTACCGAAAGGTGCATTATGCTGTTAGTGTGGGGAAACGTGTCTATCTGTCTGTCTGTCTGTCCGTCCGTCCGTAACTCTAAATCCTCCGAGGCTATGAAAGATTTTCAAAATCTGTTTTCGTCAATCGATGAATATGGTTCATGGCACGAAACAATCAAAAATATTATCTAAATCGGTTTATTGCACGTGCACAAATGGTACCTCTATTTTTTCGCCTAGCAATTTTCAATGGGAAGATATATTAAGTAATATGTCAAACAAATCGTAATGACCAGATAGAAGTGGATATAAATTACTATTGTCGCCAATTCATAAATGTGATTCAGGAAATGAACCATTTTGAAAATGGTTGTAATCGAAACAATGGCACATGCTCTAATTGTACCCTTATGACACCCTCAAATATTTTCAATGCTAAGATATGGCATGTAACGTATCAAACGACTTGGAATGATGTGTCATGAATGAATATAACGTAAAATTAATGATAGTCGAAATTGGTTCAAAGGTACGTGGTTTAATGGCATCTTTATGGTCCATTAGAAACTTACAATGTTAACATAGGTCGCTTTAAAAATATGGCTCCGCGAATGGTTTAGTTTAACCTTTCGGTACTTGGTTATGTCATTCCTTAATGGTTTATTAATTACTGTTTTCATCAATTGATAAATATGGTTCCGCGAATGAACCATTGTGAAAATGGTCGTAATCGATAAAATGGCCCGTGCTCTAATGGTACCCTTAATTTACCCTCAAAAATGTTCAATGTTAAAATATAGCAATTACTATATCAAACAACTCGAAATGATAAAATAAGAGCGAATAAAACGTTTTTATATACCTTTTCTCACCTGCATGCTCAATCGAGTTCATATTTGCAGATCATGCTGGCCACCCCTTATGATACCCTCTAAAATTTTCACTGCTAAGATATAGCGTGTAATATATCAAACGATTCGTAACGACCTGTCATGAACGAATATATGAGTAATTACAAAGTTTGAAGATGGTTGAATTGGCTTCTGTGGTACAAGTTCTAATGATACCACTGGAAATTTTCATTGCTAAGATATGGCATATAATATATCAAACAGCTCGGAACGACCTGTTATGAACGAATATATAAGAATAATCATAAAGTTCGAAAATGGTCGATATATATTCAGGGGTACCCGTGGTAATGATACAACAATTGTACAACTGGAAATTATCACCGCTAAGATATGGCATGTAATATATCAAACGACTAGGAATGACCGGTTATGAACGAAAATGTAAAGTTCGAAGATGGTTGAATTTGATTCAATGTTATATGTTCAAATGATACAATTATGGTACCATTGAAAATTTTCAATGTTAAAATATGCCATATAATGTATCAAGCAACTTGTAATGACATGCTAGGAACGAATATATAAGAGTAATTACAAAGATCGAGGATGGTCGATATTTATTCAGGGGCATCTGTGCTACTGATACCACTATTGTAAAACAGGAAATTTTCAATGCTAAGATAGGGCATGTAACATATCAAACAAGAAGTAACAATATGCCGTGAATGAATATATAAGAATAGTTAAAAATTTTATAGATTATGTAATTTGAATCAATAGAACCTGTTTTAAGTAACGGGCAATTCAAAAACTTGGGAATTATGTTTCAAATAGTTTATGTGCCGGCGGTTCGGTACTTGGTTATGTCATTCCTTAATGGTTTATTATTTTATGTTACGCATTTTTTTCTGTCTGTAATTTTCTATATTTTGTAAAATGAAATTATAAAAAATTAAATGGAGGGCTTATTATTTTCAATAGTCTCTTCATATTTTCAATGCAGAGATCATATCTCTTACATCTAAAATGTATTACCGGGCTAATATAAAGACAGATTTTTACCGAATCGAACTCGTCTATATAAATTGTTCAGATACTGGCGAAAAATAGTTGACGTAAAAGGCAAAAGGCGGCAAATTATTTCTCACATCTAGTCAGCAAACACCTTTCGGTATCCTTAGACAAGTCAATACCAAATTCTTAAAGAAATCTTCGGATTTCTTTTGATTTAGTATCATAAACACCCCGTTATATAGTAAGATTTTTGACTATATTGGGTGTACACAAATGATTGCCCCGGTTTCATGATTATATTGTTGTTGTATTATTAAGTACCGAAAGGTGCTTTATGCTATCAGTATGGGGAAACGTGTCTGTCTGTCTGTAACTCAAACTCCTCCGAGGCTATGAAAGATTTTCAAAATCTCTTTTCATCAGTCGATGAATATGGTTCATGGCACGAACCAGTTACAAATATTATCTAAATCTGTTCAATAGCACGTGCAAAAATGGTACCTTTACGATTCCACCTAGCAATTTTCAATGGAAAGATGTATTAGGTAATATATCAAACAAATCGTAATGACAAGATAGAAGCGGATATAAATTACTATTTTAGCCAATTAATAAATAAAGTTCCGGGAATGAACCATTTTGAAAATGGTTGAAATCGAAACAATGACACGTGCTCTAACAGTACCCTTATGACATCCTCAAAAATTTTCATGCTAAAATATGGCATGTAATATATCAAACGACTTGGAATGATGTGTCATGAATGAATATAACGTAAAATTAACGGTAGTCGAAATTGGTTCCAAGGAACCCAGTTTAATGGAACCATTATGGCTCATTGGAACTTTCAATGCTAAAATATGGCATGTAATATATCAAACGACTTGGAATGAGGTGTCATGAATGAATATAACGTAAAATTAATGATAGTCGAAATTGGTTTCAAGGAATCTGGTTTAGTGGAACCTTTATGTTTTATTGAAACTTACAATGCTAAAATATGGCATGTAATATATCAAACGACTTGGATTGATGTGTCATGAATGAATATAAAGTAAAATTAATGATAGTGGAAATTGGTTTTAGTGAACCTGGTTTAGTGGAACCATTATGGTTCATTGGAATTTTCAATGCTACAACATGGCATGTAATATATCAATCGACTTGGAATGATGTGTCATGAATGAATATAAAGTAAAATTAATGATAGTCGAAATTGGTTTCAAGGAATCTGGTTTAGTGGAACCTTTATGGTTCATTGGAACTTACAATGCTAAAATATGGCATGTAATATATCAAACGACTTGGATTGATGTGTCTTGAATGAATATAAAGTAAAATTAATGATAGTGGAAATTGGTTTTAATGAACCTGGTTTAGTGGAACCATTATGGTTCATTGGAACTTTCAATGCTACAACATGGCATGTAATACGAGGCATGTTTTTTAAGTAAGTACCGTTTTGCGATTCCGCCGCCGCAGCGCTACGGTCGGCGTTCCGCGCATGCGCGCTGGTTAACTACATCTCTTGTCTACGCACTGACGCCATTACAGTCTGATTCTTCATTGTATACGTTGTTTACTGAGTGTTTAAGATGCCTCCGACAATCGTGAGTCCCGCCGATTGTGAAGTACGGGCTGTTATACGATTTCTTAGTGCTAAAGGCGTAAAACCGATCGATATTCATCGTGAGATCTGTGAAGTGTACGGACAAAACATTATGAGTGATGGAATGGTAAGGAAATGGGTGAGAGCATTTAAAGATGGCCGCACAAATGTGCATGATGAAGAACGGAGTGGGCGTCCTTCGGTCGTTAATGAAGATTTGGTGCAGAAAGTGGACGAAAAGGTGAGAGAAAACAGACGCTTTACAATTTCATCATTGTGCGACTGCTTTCCTCAATATTCTCGTAATGTTTTGTATCGCATTGTGACCGAGAACTTGAATTACCGGAAATTGTGTTCACGTTGGGTTCCAAAAATGTTGACGGATTTGCACAAAACCCAACGTTTAGGCAGTGCATTGACTTTCCTTGAGCGGTACCACAATGAAGGTGAAGATTTTTTAGACCAAATTGTTACTGGTGACGAAACATGGGTGGCCTACGTCACACCAGAATCGAAACAACAATCCATGGAATGGCGACATTCATCATCACCCAAAAAAGTGAAGTTTAAGCAAACAATTTCTGCCCGGAAAATCATGTGCACAGTTTTTTGGGACAGAAAAGGAGTATTGCTAGTGGAGTTTCTGCCTCGTAATGAGACAATCAATGCAGCGTCTTATTGTGAGACATTGAACAATCTGCGTCGTGCAATCCAGAACAAAAGACGTGGCAAGTTGAGTAAGGGTATCGTTTTGCTGCATGACAATGCCCGTCCACATGTGGCTAATCGGACCAAAGATCTCATCAAATCTTTTAAATGGGAAACTCTAGATCATCCTCCATACAGCCCTGATCTGGCGCCGAGCGACTACCATTTGTTCCTGCACTTGAAGAAACACCTGGGTGGTCAGCGTCTTCAAGACGATAACGAAGTCAAAACATTTGTGATACAGTGGTTAACAAGTCAGGCGGCAGAATTTTATGAGGAGGGTATTCAAAAACTGGTGCCACGTTATGACAAGTGCCTCAATATTCACGGAAATTATGTAGAAAAGTAGATTAAGGTACAGGCTTTCATGTAAAAATAAAATTATTGCGATATCTTTGCACGTCTTTTTTTAATTCCAAAACGGTACTTACTTAAAAAACATGCCTCGTATATCAATCGACTTGGAATGATGTGTCATGAATGAATATAAAGTAAAATTAACGATAGTCGAAATTGGTTTCAAGGAATCTGGTTTAGTGGAACCTTTATGGTTCATTGGAACTTTCAATGGTAAAATATGGCATGTAATATATCAAACAACTTGGAATGATGTGTCATGAATGAATGTAACGTAAATTAATGATAATCCAAATTGGTTCAAAGGTACGTGGTTTAATGGATCATTATGGTCCATTAGAAACTTACAATATTAACATAGTGCAGTTTAAAATAAGGTTCCGCGAATTGTTTAGTTTAACCTTTCGGTACTTGGTTATGTCATTCCTCAATGGTTTATTTAATATATCATCTCGCCAAGTTTTTTTTGTCATGTTACAAGTGCTCGATCATGTGCCCCTTTAGTAACTCTACAGATATAAAATCTGTAATCAATGAAGCATGTCTGTCAGTTTAAACAAAAGTTCGATGACACGAGCCAGGTAATGGCAGATCAGCCGGTAATAGCAGCACAACCACTAAGTTCATCAAATACCCCCATGCAAACAAGTCGCAAGGAGTTAAGTCAGGGGAGCGCGGAGGCCATGGAAACTTTCTTGATCATCATTTCCGACACGACCGCTCCATCAATTTTCCAGTTGTAGCCCTCTAGCTTCCGCAACGGAAACATAGATCTGCTGGACATTTTTCAAAAAAAAAAAAAATTGGCGAGTTGCTCAGTGTATTTGCAAAGTTTCGTGCTCATATGTTAAATATTGCAACTATAATAAAATCATGAAACCGGGGCAATCTTTTGTGTACACCCTGCATAATGAGGCTATAACGAGAATCAAATTTCTTAAAATTTAAGCTCAGATTTATTTGCAATTGATGGTAGCGGCTCAATGTTGTGTGTAGGAACAGTAATAACATTAAGAAAAGTTTTACGGGTGAAGAATTGCTATTTTAAAACTTTTTGAAACTGCTCAGCACATGTACATGTGGTTGCAATTAAAGTAACGCTACTCAAGGTGGCCTAATATTGGCGGTAACGAACTTAAGACATTAATATAGGGTGGCGCAAAATTAATCACTCTATCGGAAGATGGCGCAATTATTGCAGATGGCGACGTACGTCAACCATATTTGACATTTGTGAACTAGACAGCTGCAGAATACAAACAGACAAGCAATGGAACACTATACTCCGCAAGAGCGTGGAATAATTGTGTTAATTTTTTTGACGAATAATCGGCCGGTGGTGTTAGCGCAGCGTGCATTTCGACGTCGATTTCTTACTGCCGGAATTGGAGATGCGGGGCTTGGTGAACATGTGGTTTCAACAAGACGGTGCAACCGCACACACAGCACGAGCCGCAATGGATATTGTGAAGGATGCATTTCCTGGTCGCGTAATCTCCCGTTTTGGCGATTTGGCATGGACAGCAAGATCGCCCGATTTAACCGCCCCAGACTTCTTTCTTTGGGGCTACTTGAACTCGCGCGTTTATGCCAACAAGCCTCAGACAATCGCAGCCCTTAAAAGAGAATATTCGACAGGTTGTTAAGTTATCATCGGAAATCTTGCGGAAAGTCATGGAAAATGCGATAAAACGGGTACAAATGAGTATCAACACTGGCGGCAGCCACTTGACGGATGTCATCTTTTCCACTTAACAGAAAAATTTGTAACGGTCCTAATAAAGATTTCCATCACTCAAAATCATTTTTTTTTATTTAGTAAAAAAGTTATACAAAAACAAATTGGATGATTAATTTTGCGCCACCTTGTAGTTGATAGCACAATGTAAGAAGAATAGGCGTACCGAAAATGGTGGTCTCGTTATGTCATGTTCCAAGGAAAATTCGCCAGATGTCTATATAGACTGCAGATACTGTTACGACATAAACGTTTCCATGGTTTATTACAATATGGTGGCGCCTTCTGGCTGCAATCTAAGCAAACGTGACAAAATCCAACCAATCGTTAACAATGGGAATTTTCGAGTTTCCACACCTTTTTTTTACACCGTGGTTGGTAGATATGCTAATGAGATAATGACATTTACGTTTGAAAAATATCCATATTTCACCACCAGGTGAAATCTGGCTTAGTGCAAGCGATATTAGGTAAAGCTCTATATAAACATCCCATCAAATTTATTTTACATTCTCCAAGTATTAGTATCATACTTCATTCTATTATACTGCTTTACTATGAAATTGCCCCACCAACAAGGAGTTATCCGACCTTATCTATATTTAGTTCGTCTACCTCCGACTAGTAAACGATTAGATGCATGCTCACGGGATATGACCATTTGGGTTGATACAGGGTGTCCGTCCAGGTGCCTGTATAAGCTCATCAGTTGACACCTGTGCGAAACGTTCCATGCAGTAGGAAGGAAACAACTGCCTCGTAAACGTACAGTACTGTAATCCGCACATCGGTCTCAATGCCGCGACGACGACAACGACAACCGTTCACGCAATTAACGGACTTTGAAAAAGGTCGGATTATTGGCCTCTCCGAGGCTGCATGGTCAACCAGACGGATTGCTATCCACGTGTCGCGGGACGCACGGACGGTAGGCCGATTTAGGAGGCATTGGCGAGAGAAAGGCACACATGCCAGAAGACCAGGGCCCGGAGGAGCACGTCAGCTCGTACCTATAGACGAATACTGCGTACAGCGCTAGCGGACAGAACCATCACCCTGCGGCAACTGCGCGACATCACTGCTCCCGTTACTGCTCCAGTGTCAATAGCACGCCGGTTACACGCCGCGACAATATCTGCCAGGCGTCCATTGTTGTATCTTCCTTTGACACCTGAGCACCGCACGATACGACTGCAATGGTGGTGTGAACGAGTGGGCTGGCGAATGGAATGGCGCCCGGTGGTTTTCAGCGGCGAATCCCGCTTTTGTTTGGACACCGACGACAGATGCGGACGGGTGTGGCGCAGACCATTGGAACGTGCCAATGAACAATGCATCCGGTATCGCCATCGTGGACCAAAACCCGGGATCATGGTCTGGGTTGCCATCGGCCAGGATTCCAGAACGCCTTTGGTCACCATCCAAGGCACCCTGACAGCAGCACGGTACGTTACAGAAATTCTGCAGCCCGTATTACTGCCCTTTCTGCACACCATACCCGGCGCAGTCTTTCAGCAGGATAACGCCAGACCGCACACGGCACACATGAGCATATGGCATGTCTGCATGATGTCAACTGCCTGCAATGGCCCGCGAGGTGCCCAGACCTATCGCCAAATGAACACGTGTGGGACATGGTGGGACGTCGTTTACGATCATCCCGCAATCTCCATGAACTGACACAGCAGTACGTCTACTTCAGGCCTGGGTAGACGTACCCCAAGATGACATTCGCCACCTGTATGATCACCTACACCTGCGGCTGGAACAGTGCATCGCCGCTAGGAGTGGTGCCACAGCCTACTGATGCCGCTTTTCGTTGGGACATTCTGTACAAACGAGTGCGCGTCTTGGCCCTATAACGTAATAAAGGTGTATTCAGATGTATCTCTTGCTGTATACCTACTTTTGGCTCATCCGGATAACTCCTTGTGGGTGGGGCAATTTCATTGCAAAGCAGTGTATGGTCGCGTATGAGATTTGAGCGTGTCACGTTGCATTGTTTTCGCGTGTCACAATTCTAAAGCTCGCGCACGGGCAGATAGACGTAAAACACAATGGAGCTGAATTATGGCACAATTCTTAACTTTGAAACTTCACAACAGACATTTCCTGGCAGAGCTCCGAGGAAAACCACAGTTTCGCCCTGGTATCGCTTGTTTAAGAGAGGGACGAACCTCGCAGTGGACGGCCAGCCGATGCAGTTACGCCAGAAAATATCCGTGCTGTGTCGGATATGATGGCGAATGACAATCGGGTCCTATTCCCGGATTGAGGCAAGCCTGGGCATCGGATCACCAGCGGCTAAAACAATTTTGTATGAACACCTGCAACTCAGGAAGGTTTCATCATGATGGATCCCTCGTTTGTTGATCAAAAAAGCAGAAAGTGGCCCGAGTGCAGTGCCAAGAAATGACCGAAAGGTTCAACAACGGGGCATCAAAACGTATTAACGACATCTGCACAGGTGACGAACCATGGCTCTATCATTTCGATCTCGAAACTACGGAACAATCCAAACAGTGGTTCTCCAAATGGCAAGGACCACTACAGAAATATATTCTGTTCCATTGGCCATGTAAGCACTGTTCCGCTTGGAAACAAAAAGATGGTTGCAGCAGAGGGTATGAGACTTCCTGCTTGCCAAAAGCCCCAAAAAATGGAAGGAGAAGCAACCGAAGACCGGAACAAGCGGTTGTTGAGAAATCATGACAACACCCCCATAAGATAACTGAATGTTTCTGTAAAAATCGGTCAGTATGTTGATGCATTCCCCCCTTTTCTTCAGACTTGGCACCTGCTCAGGCGTAACCATCGAGAAAGAAAGAAAGAAAGAAAGTCTCGATGGTTACGGCTCAGGACTGGCAAAAATTCATGTCTGCTGGTTCAAGAGGATGAAAATTTGTATTCATGTCTGAAACCCTGTTACATACTTCGCATGCATACTCCCCATGACCAAATAAGAAGCGAGTCTGAAACTCAACCGTTAACGAGAAAAATGACGTCCAAATGTGGGTGCCCCCATTCGCATTTCCATTCGCATGTCCGTAACAAATGCATATCCGCCATTTCAATAAATGTGTAATCACCCTCCATTTTCAGGCTCACGTTTCACAGTACAAAACAATGTGTCTGTACAGTACATAATGGTCTTGTATCTGAACATGTGGTACACCCGTGGAGAAATGTAACGTTCCTCAAAGGTGTCAGTGTTGATTAACATAGCTTTCCTCTAACCCGCGCTTGCAGTGAATTCGACCCTCTATGCGTTCTCCACGGAAGCACTGAGGACAATATGACAATTTCCGTGACCCGCTCGTCAGTCAACCTCACAGGAGCACCCACATTTATTGCCATTTTTCTCGTTAGCGGTTGAGTTTCAGACTCATGCAGATAGGACATTTGTTTCTTATTTGGCCATGGGGAGTACGCATGCGAAGTTTGTGAGGTACAACCTCATGACAAAAATCCTGCAACATTCGATTTTGTGCGCGCGCTTCTACATTTAAGCGATAGTTATAAAATATACGTTAGGATTACGACTTTGAAACTATATCGAATGGATTCTACGACTGTTGTTACATAGGAAAAATAAACATTTTATTTCTTACAAACTTAGAAGAAATGAAAAAGCAGGTGTGTGACAAAAGTTCTGCAACACTGCAATTAATAATTATTTTACGGCATAATAATATTAATTCTTATCATTAAACAACTCTTTAAAATATTACTTACCCCACAAATGATAATGGGATCACCTCGTTTGCATAGAAAGTTTTTTATGACCAATTAACTCATAAGGACACTGATTTTCACCATGGCTAAGACATGCTTGCCAGTGTCGAGGGAGGTTAGAAAATTAATTATTGAAAAACGTCACGAAGGCATCTCGAATTGTGATATAGCAAAGTTTATCGATATTCATCATTCAGCTGTTGGAAGAATTATTAAGACTTACGGAGAAACTGGGAAAAGTGATTTGAGAGTGCGGCCGGGTCGTCCCAGAAAGACAACAAAAGCCAAAACAATGTACTTAGAAGTATTGTGAAAACTGCTATAACGAAGACAGCTGCCATGATAACTCAAGAATGGTCCAGCATCATTAAAATAAATGTATCTGAAAGATTGACAAGACGACGTCTCGCAGAAATGAGTATGGCTTTCGAGTTGCAAAGAAGAAACCACTCCTTACAGCTAAAATGAAGGAAAAAAGCTGATTGGTGTTACAAATATCGCAGCTGGACTGTGGAACAATGGCGACGAGAAATTTTAAGTGATGAACCGGAGTTTGCTTGTTTCAGGATGGAAGAAGAAAAGTTCTCCGTAAAAAGGGGGAAGAATTGCTACCAAACTGCATTTCCAAGACAGAGAAATTTGCCCCTGGACTCATGTTATACCGTACGTTGACAGCTGCAGGACTAGGAAGCTTGACTATTATTGACAAAAGTGTAACTTCATCAGTTTACATCAACGTTATGGATGAACATATCTTGCCTACTGCTGATTATTACTTCCCTGATGGACAGATGGACAGTACGTTTACCAGTAAGGTGGTGCACCAACACACTCAACCAAACAGTACTTTGAAGACATGGGAATTGAAGTTTTGGGCTGGCCTGGAAACTCTCCAGACGTAAATCCCATCGAAAGGATGTGGTATATAATAAAGAAAAAAAATTAAGGCAACCTTCCCCCTTAATTCTATGCAAATATCATCGACGAAATGAAATCCAAATTGTTTCATGCTTGGTCAGAAATTTCTGAACATGAATGCCAGGCACTTGTGGACTCAATGCCTAAGCGAATCGAAGCGGTACTTAAAGCAAAGGGTGGTTCTACCAACGCCTCCTAAGATAAGGTCTGAGCGCGAAAACGTCAGACATTGTTACATCATCATCCGAAGATACGTTTAATTGCATTTCAGGGCTTATTATTGGTAGTAATGCGATTAAACGTATCTTCGGATTTAGATGTAACAATGTATGACGTTTTCGCGCTCAGGCCTTATCTTTAGGAGGCGTTGGTTCTACTCATTATTAATTGCAGTGTTGCAGAAAATTTTGTCACACATCTGCTTTTTCATTTCTTCTAAGTTTGTAAGAAATAAAATGTTTATTTTTCCTGCTTATTTTTTCCTATGTAAAAATAGTCGTAGAATCCATTCAATATAGTTTCAAAGTCGTAACCCAAATATATATTTTATAACTATCGCTTAAATGTAGAAGCGCGCACAAAATCGAATGTTGCAGGATTCTTGTCATGAGGTTCTAGAGTACTTCGAAAACTGCTAAAATAATGATCTTCGTAAGATGCTTGTAGCATTCCTGGCTAAAAGCTTTTAGAGTATTGTGATATCTGCAGGTTATAAGGACCTCTTTATGCGGCATGTGACTCCTGCCTTGCAAGAACGTAACTGCATTGAGATCACTTTCATGCTAGATCGGGCAACGTCAAATGTTGGTCGCCGAGTGAAATATTTGCTTCGTGCAACCTTCACTCTGAACGCATTATCGCCAGAGGTTTTCCAGATGCATGGCCCGCAAGATACTTGGATCCATTTGATTTCTGGCTATGAGAATGTCTGAAAGTTCGCCTCTACCACGGACATGTCTGGTCTCTGCCTGATCTGAAGGCCTGCATACAGCGAGATTTCACTCATATGTGCTTGTTGATCACGCCGTTTTATGGATGCAACATGTCGATGTATGTCTCATTAGCATATCTAGCATGTATAAATATACGCCATTACTTCTGCACTGGCCCATTTAATTGTAACCATCGGGGTCGAGATCAAATCACAATTCTTTTGCATTTTGGTCTATTGGGATTTCTGCGAGGGCTGCACCCAAAATGGTTAATAAAACATTTGGTAGAGGGACTACTTCCGAACGAGCTACTCGGCGTTGGTTTTGCAAAATTTATATCCAGAGCTTAAAACTGACCCTGCGGTCCTCCTCCTTTCTCTCTTGGTCCTGACCAATTAAAGGATACGATTAATGCCGCTCCTCATTCACCGGTTTCCCGATACTTGAGGATAATGTCACGTATCGGATTGCTGGCGCAGTGGAAATACCAGACACAATGAGCATACGCTTTAGTTCATAATTATTAACTTTTATTCGTAAATTAACTAATTGAAAATACAATGTAGCAAATAAATTAAATGAAAATGACGAATATAAGTATTAAGAACACCTACTAACACGCAGATAATTCTGGAGTGCTATCAGTTACAGACGATAGTTTCTGTGACAAATAATTATTTTTAAATTAACTTAACAGAACACGTATAATAACTGATGCTAATAAACAATTAAACAACAGGCGGGATATTTCGATAATAGCTCTACAAATACTTGAATCGGCTATATCGAATTCTCTAGACAAAATTATGGGGCGTTGACTCAACTCCTCTAAGCTTCAGGGACCAAGGCAATAGGCGCACCGAACGTACCGCTGTACTAAATTGGAAAGCGGCTACGCTGAGAGTTTACATCTTGGAATGCCGTCTAAGGAAAGCTCCAAGAATAACAAAAAAATAATCAATGCTAGCTTTACACATGTGGAGAATAATTTAGCTCTTAAATTAATTAAGCCCCCCCCCCTCCTTTAGTTGTAAAGAATGCCACTGAGAAAACGCGATAATTATTCCTTTCGCGAATATAGTTATGCAATTACGCATTACTGGACAAATTATCGCGCCATTAATTTGTACAGAGAATGAGCCTATCATAGAGGCGCAAGGATTAAAATTAACGCGTGACAGGCGAGCGGGAGCTCGAGGATTTTTGAGAGAAGGTAGAGCACTATTAATGAAGCATAATGGCTTACCTGAAATACGGGGCGATGCAGCCCAGGCTTTCACTCAGATATGCTGGCAGGGACCAGGGAAAAATTCCTGACACTCGGGAGATGGGCGGAATTTCTCCGTCGTCGTAATATGGCTAGAGATTGACGTCTGACAAGATGACGACGGTCCTTGTGGGAGCTCCAACGAAACACGGATACCAAAGCGGCTGGCTGACTTGAAGACGCTGACGAAGCACTGAAGAAACGACTGCTGTTAGGTAACTTTCTCCGTCGACCTGGTTGGCTCTCGAACTGCTTTCCGAAGCTTTGATGAGTTTCGACGAACCAGTCTCTAACGAGTCCGACGTATCTGTAGAGAAAGCTACGGGAATAGATAAATCGTTTGACTTAACGTTTTCACTAGCATTACGCGCTGACAGTCTATCTTCGGGCGAAGCACACGGAGAAATCTCCGCGCAAATGTTCGTCGTTGCGGTAGAATCCTTCGTATCGTTGGATTCGTTCGAGGTGAACTGCGTAGTGGAAATTTCCAATAAAATCTCCGTGGCAAAGGACGACTGCCTCTCACCGTCCCCGGAATCTCTCCCCTCGATTTGATTCTCCCGCTCGCGGCTTACGCCTTTGCGCTTTTTTCTGCGCAGCCAGCGTGTCTTCCGCCTACGCATCTTCCCATGAGGAATTTCTTCCTCTTTCATCTTGAAGATGCGCGACATATTATCAACAGATGGAGCCAGAGTATTGCCAACATTAGTTTATTGCTTGCAATATTGGCTTCTGAACTTACATCTGTCGCAAAGCTTTGTGACAGATAATAGGGAAGATACGAAAGCTCGACAAGTGGAGGTCACACAAACTCACCGATCAGAACAAAGCACAGTGATTTGTGCGTTTTTCTCATCTCCAAATAAAAAGCAGAAAAAAAATTGATGAAAAATGGATATTGTAGTTAGTCGTACACGTTCGGCTTAACAGTTGAAAATAATAAACGTTCTAGAAAGTCATCTCTCCATGCAAAGACGTTAATAATTAGTGTAAGGTTAGTTTCGAGCCGCCACCAGACGTCTGCGTATCTTCGGTGTCCATCGCCAGGAATCGCCACCAGACGTCTGCGTACCTTCGGTGTCCATCGCCAGGAATCGCCACCAGACGTCTGCGTATCTTCGGTGTCCATCGCCAGGAATCGCCACCGGGATCAGCGGAGTAAGATTTATAAACATTACTCACCAGCAGTAGCAGCACACGCAGTCGGATACGGACGTTCCAGCGTCTCGCAGGATTGCAAGTATCTGTATCAGCCAAAGTGGTCACTCCATCTAATATGGCCGAACTTCTCATCTAACGCTGAGTGCACAAGGTATGGATCGCGGAAAAAGTGCGAATCGTATAATTGGGCATTGGTGTTAATTTGCTTCCAAGTAACTGTTCTAATCTTTCCATTTCTCAGTTCTGACAGTATCAACGTTGAATACTGACCGACCATAGATTCCAAGCATAGTCTTACTTCCATCAGTCTGCAGAAGCTGCAGTCAAGCGGCCTTATTTTTGGCAAGATTCCCGCATCGAACTGTTTTCATTTTTTTTTCATTTTATTTGTTATGCCAACACATTCAAATATTCACTTGACTAAAACTATTTATTAGAAAAATTCGCTCCTCTTCTTTCTATCACTTTTCTATTTTACAAAAAATACGTGCTAATATCTTCCTTATGCTCCTGATTTTTCGCCAACGGAATACCATCTTTTCCTGTACTTGAACAACTTTTTTGTCAAATGAGGTTTTAGTGTACCAGGCATTGGAACACTCCATCATCCAGAGATGCTGAATTTTTGAAATGTGGCAACAATGTAGGCTATTGCTTCTGCTGAAAATTATTTTGATTAAATAGGTATCTCGCTTTCTTTGCCTTTTTGCTTTTCCCATAACACGTCAAATTAGTGGACATTCCACTTGCAATTAACCAATATAAAAAGTAATAAAAATTCTTTCATTTTCTGCATTACCACAAAAAACAATCGACAAACCTAAATTCAAATAGGATATTTATTTTGAAAAAGACTCAAAACTTTCTACCTCTAAAACTCCTTTTCTTCTCTCTAAAAACCTAATAATAAGTCTTTTGTCAAAAATTATTAATATTCCTGCCTTAGAAAACGCCAATTCCAATCAAATATACTGTACAGATTTGTTTTTATTAGGCTGCATTCAATTTATTTCATGTTGGTCAAAGTAATTCTTTTTCTAAGATACAAAGCAATGCTCTTGAGAGGCCATCTTTAGCTTTACTTAGAAGTAAAGAAGCAATAGTTTTTGTAAGCAATTACTTTTAGTTACCAACAGAGAAAAACTTTTTGATTTACTATTAGATAAAATCTGTTCAAATAGCTGACTAGAAATAATGTGCGGCGAAAAGGGTTTTCTTTTTAATAGGTCTCTTCTCGCGAGGATCAGCGTGCACTTTTGTGAAGAGCCCCGGCTGATGACAGAAGCAAATCTCCCCGCTTTAGAGCTCTATTCGACGGCATTTCATAGAAGGCTTTACTTGGAGATCAAAACAGGATACCATCTTCCTTTTGTGCTTAAAATAGACAAGTATTAAAGTAGTGAGTCTCTTCTTCAAAGGGAGACACCATATTATTAGATTAATAACCTTGGGACATTTCAATGAATGAATCATATTTAAAAAATTCCATGATATTTTTTTGTGATTCAAAACAATAAAGTTCGCAATTTTTATTTGACTAATGTTTTTTAGAACCGAGGTGACCTTTTGAATTTTTAAAAAAAATGATTTCAGAATTTTCTCGTTACATCTTCTCGGCATTGCTGATAGAATATGAATTTGCTATTACGGTAGTCTCGGGTGAATTTTTATGTGCCTAAAAAGCCACCATAATGCATTTCCCTGTAAATATTTCGGTAATAAATTCCGAAAACTCTTAGGGAAAAAAGAATATAAAAATGTTTTACCGAAAAAAAATTTTTTGATCGATGAAATATGTACACTTAAATTAGAATTTTTCTAACATGTAACTGCTGATTCTTTTTTTCTTGCAACCTATTAAGATTGTAGTTTTAATTTGAATAATTTAATATTCAGGAGCACAAAATCTCAAAATCGATACATTTTTCGACTTCTTTATTTAATTCATTAGACCTCATCATCAACAACTGATGTTAAGTTTAATATTTTTATTTCGGCATGTGTTAAAACCAATAGCAAAAGAATTGTTAAGGTATTCTTAAATTCCTAATGAATATTTGTATTTTTAAAATAAAAATAATTACCCTGAGCAGTCGATTAGTGGAAATGGAAAGTAAAGACTAAATAATATTTGGATAAATGTAATTAAAATTTTCAAAGTTTAGAAAAATAAATAGAAACACAACCACGAAACTGCTTTAGATAACCACACTTTCAATGTAATTAAGCATATTTATTATTTTAACCGTATTTTAAATGAACTTAATTATCATTAAACAAGTTCGCCATTTTAAAATTGACATTTTGGAAGCTTAAAATTTTAATAATGTTTTTCAGCCAATAATAGTTATTTTTCATTAAGTTAAAAGAAATTTAACACTTCAACAAGATAAATTAACCAAAACAAATTCATAAAAAATGACAGGTTTATTATAATTATTTTACATTTTAAAGTCATTGTAAAGGCCAATTTAACAATTTTGAATCATGAAGCCAAAAATTAGAATTTTTAACAATTTACAAATTTTATGTGTTGGGCCTGAAAAAACACTACTTAGCTGAGCACGAGAACTTACTTGTGATAGGGCAATGATATATGAGATTCACCAGAAACCGTGAATGAAAATATACAAATAAAACAGAGAACGAAAACAGTTTTCTACGGCGTTTTCCTTCTCTGTTTTATTTGTTAAAAATGTCCTTAAACAATTTCCTCATATGGCCTTCATAAAATTCCAGGAATCATGTCCTAGAAATATGAATATCGGTAAAACTACGTGTTAAAACAACCGCGCATTCTCGACGAGTTAACAAGTATATTTCTATCCCTGTATAGTGCCGCGTTTTGTTGCTAGAGACACATAAGGCAAAGTGTTGACAAAATTGAAGTACGTGCGGTAATCATATTCTTGTTTTTAAAAGGGAAAAACGTCAAAGAAATCCACTCTGAGTTGGTAGCCGTGTATGGCGAAAACGCCTCATCATACAGTAGAGCGGCAGACAAGGCTCCGGGATGAACCACGATCCGGGCGACCATCACTGAGCAAGAAACTGACCATCGCAGCTCAAATTGAGGCTTTGGTACTCGAAGATAGTCGAATCATCGTTAACGCTATCGCAGACAAGGTCACGTTAGTTCGGGATCTGTATCCAAAATTTTTCACGACGTTCTTCACATGACAAAGATTGCAGCGCGTTGGGTTCATAGATTGGGTTCCCCAATGCAATAAGAGTTGCGAAAGTAATCATCGACCGAGATGTTACAGCTTTTACAAAGACCTAGATGTCGAGATGTTAATAGGACCCAGAGGACTCTTTTGACTTTTCGTCACGCAAGATAAATGCTGGGTGCATCATTAAGACCTCGAAACTAAAGAACAAACCAAAAATGGAAACACACGTCATCTCCGCCCTCCAAAAAGGCGTGGACCCAGAATTCGTCTGGAAAAGTGATGCTGAGTGTTTTTTGGGATTCCAGAGGGTTATTCTTACCGATTATGCTAGAAAAGGCACAACAATAACCGGGAACTATTACCGTGGCCTCCTGAAGAAGTTGCGGGATGTTATTAAAAAAGAAACGTCATGGAATGTTGAGCAAGGACGTGCTCCTTCTCTACGATAACGCGCCCGCAACGCTGTGAAACTTTACTGCATCCCCCCTATTCACCTGACCTGGCGCCCAGTGACTATTTCCTCTTTCCTCCAATGAAGAAACCACTACGTGGAAGGCATTTCTAAGACGACGAGGTGGTTATTTCTGAGGCGGAGATCTTAAACAGCTAAAATGAGGCCTCCATTGCTTCGAAAAAATGTATCAATTTACCTGGTGAATTGTAGAGAAAGATTAAATTTTCCACCAAAAACTGTGTGTGATGCATCATCTATAATAGTAATGTTTTATTTTGACTGAACTGTTTTATCAAACTTACTATTAGAAGAACTTTGCAAGCGCCATTGCCTTATCTACAAAATTTTCATACAAGGAGATTGGTGTTTAAGGACTTTTTAACATGATTCCCTATCACAAGAAATTTTTTTCGTGCTCAGTTATGTTGTGTTTTTCATCCCCAATAAATAAACTTATTCAATTTTCAAAAATATAAATTACTTCTAAATTGTTGAAAATTCCAATTTTTTGCTTCATCGTTCAAAATTGTTAAATTGGCCTTCCTAATGAATTTAAAATGTAAAATAATTATAGTAAAACCTGTCTTTTTATGATTTTTTTTTGGTTACATTATCCTGTTAAAGTGTTAAATTTCTTAAACTTAATTAAACATTATTTACTTCAATGTATGATTGTTATTCAAATAATTATTTTTAAAATCTGTTTAATATACGAGGCATGTTTTTTAAGTAAGTACCGTTTTGCGATTCCGCCGCCGCAGCGCTACGGTCGGCGTTCCGCGCATGCGCGCTGGTTAACTACATCTCTTGTCTACGCACTGACGCCATTACAGTCTGATTCTTCATTGTATACGTTGTTTACTGAGTGTTTAAGATGCCTCCGACAATCGTGAGTCTCGCCGATTGTGAAGTACGGGCTGTTATACGATTTCTTAGTGCTAAAGGCGTAAAACCGATCGATAGTTATCGTGAGATCTGTGAAGTGTACGGACAAAACATTATGAGTGATGGAATGGTAAGGAAATGGGTGAGAGCATTTAAAGATGGCCGCACAAATGTGCATGATGAAGAACGGAGTGGGCGTCCTTCGGTCGTTAATGAAGATTTGGTGCAGAAAGTGGACGAAAAGGTGAGAGAAAACAGACGCTTTACAATTTCATCATTGTGCGACTGCTTTCCTCAATATTCTCGTAATGTTTTGTATCGCATTGTGACCGAGAACTTGAATTACCGGAAATTGTGTTCACGTTGGGTTCCAAAAATGTTGACGGATTTGCACAAAACCCAACGTTTAGGCAGTGCATTGACTTTCCTTGAGCGGTACCAAAATGAAGGTGAAGATTTTTTAGACCAAATTGTTACTGGTGACGAAACATGGGTGGCCTACGTCACACCAGAATCGAAACAACAATCCATGGAATGGCGACATTCATCATCACCCAAAGTTTAAGCAAACAATTTCTGCCCGGAAAATCATGTGCACAGTTTTTTGGGACAGAAAAGGAGTATTGCTAGTGGAGTTTCTGCCTCGTAATGAGACAATCAATGCAGCGTCTTATTGTGAGACATTGAACAATCTGCGTCGTGCAATCGAGAACAAAAGACGTGGCAAGTTGAGGTAGGGTATCGTTTTGCTGCATGACAATGCCCGTCCACATGTGGCTAATCGGACCAAAGATCTCATCAAATCTTTTAAATGGGAAACTCTAGATCATCCTCCATACAGCCCTGATCTGGCGCCGAGCGACTACCATTTGTTCCTGCACTTGAAGAAACACCTGGGTGGTCAGCGTCTTCAAGACGATAACGAAGTCAAAACATTTGTGATACAGTGGTTAACAAGTCAAGCGGCAGAATTTTATGAGGAGGGTATTCAAAAACTGGTGCCACGTTATGACAAGTGCCTCAATATTCACGGAAATTATGTAGAAAAGTAGATTAAGGTACAGGCTTTCATGTAAAAATAAAATTATTGCGATATCTTTGCACGTCTTTTTTTAATTCCAAAACGGTACTTACTTAAAAAACATGCCTCGTATAAGAAGGAATCGTGGAATGGAATAACCTGTAAAGGAGAAAAAAACCTTTAACCGCCACGAGAAACGATATGAAAATCTAGATATGAATTTTGAACGCTACCTCCATTCTCAACGGCCAAATTGAGATTAAAGATCCAACTGCACAGGAAACATGGTGGTTAGAGGCGACGCGAAGCGGTAATAATCAAAATCAGCATCGTATGGGGCCGCATTGTAGGATGGGGCGCTAACCAAATTTGAAAGGGCGTACATTTTGGAGGTTTGCATAGGGGCGCCGAAGAAGCTAGCGCCGCCTATGATGGTGGTGTACTGACATTTCGTAACTCGGTAGCAATTGGTTCAGCTGTACACTATCTGGCCATTCGTTACTGGATACTCCATACCAGTAAGTTAAACCGGGTCATGCACGACATCAATATCGTGTAGGGCCGCCTTTCGCCGCACTGACATCCGCGACCTTTCGAGGAAGACTTTCCATCAATTTGCAATACGTGTCGGCGGGAATCTTGCTCCATTCTTCCTTCAAATTGGCAAAAAGCTGAGTGGTGTTCTTTGGGTGTCATCACCTGGCTCTCGACCCAAAGGTGTCCAGTCAAGTTTCCCCACACACATTTCCTCAAGTCAACTGTTAATAACGCCCATTGTATGGCAGGGAGTATTGTCGTGCTGAAACAAGTATTGGCCATTACAAATTGTTTCCACAATGTCGCTAGCTCAGAATTGTCCAGAACTGTTTGGTACGCTTCGACATTCATGGTTCCACGAACTAAAACAGGAAGACCAAGACCATACCACGAAAAGCAGGACCAGACCATGATGCCACCTCCTCTGAACTTTCTGTGGGTACGACACAGTCCTTTAAGTATCGTTCGTCGGGTATTCGCCATACCACACTCGTTCATGGGACCGCCACAACTGGTAGCGAGATTCATCACCTCATAGGATGGTTTTCCATTGTTCTAGAGTCTAATGGTGGCGTTCCTTGCACCACTGTAACCGACGGGTCGCATGGAGGGCTGTGATAATTGTCTTGTGAACTGCTATTCGTCCATGAAAACCAAGGCGAACGGTGCAATCACTTGCATCACTAGACGACGCCGATCGAAAGTCCTGTGCCAACGTTTTAACGAAGCCTTCCGGTTTGACATCACCACACGTTTCAAGCATCGACGGTTGCGATCTGCCAATTTCGTCGGTTTTACTGGGTCTGGATTGGCTTGTTATAACCCCCCTCTCGTTTCCACTTCAAAATAACATCATTCACTGTCGAGGGGGGGGGGGGCATCTGAAATTTGTTGTAAATCTCACGGATCGAATGCTCAAACATGTGGGCTTCAGTGATCACCTCTCTTTCCTCCGCACTAAATTCGCATCGTCTGATCATATTGATTGCAGCAACTGCTATGAGTATTCTGACCCGTCAACGTTCATTTTTAGTTTGTTTCATAGAGATTATAGATATCAGAGGAAGAATATATACAGTACAGGCTCGAGTGTTGGCCACCAGCGGCGCTGCAATCCCTAGCCGGTATAAATTCCAGTTTTGCAGGCAAATCAAATACAGAAACGAATTATACTTACGACAATATGATTAGTTATTTTAAATGAAACTGAAATATTTCTTTCTTAATTAAAGAAAGATGTAGAGAAAATTACAAAATCTATTTTTTCTTTGTTAAAAATAAAGACAGCTTGAAAAATTATAGTTTAAAGTTACAGGAATTTTCCAAATGAAGGTGAAAAATAAAAATGAAAATTACTTTCATTTAATTGTTATGTGAATATTATCAGTTGTTCCTTTTCAACTTTCTTTTGCTACATTTTAGGTTTTTCTTTAAGCTGTTTTCCTGCTGCACTTTCTTTAAAAACTGAGCCATGCGCATCCTTAAAAATTCAATTAATATTTTTGGCAAAAATGAATCAACATGACAACTGAAATTTTGTTACTGATTGTCATGAACATATCAGATAAAGCTTGATTATCTGTGAAGTTTTCTTTCGCTATGCTGTCAATTTGCTTGAAGCAATTAAAGAGTGCGCTAGAAGGTCTTGTCAGGCATCCTTTTTCTGAAAAACAAAAAATATAATACACATATGTATGAAGCATGAGCAGAAAATAAATTTGTAGAAACAACCCTAATCTATGTTGTTTACATACTGAAATCTTTGAGTGCCACAAGCGGAGTATTGTCATCATTGTTAGAAAAAGAAGGTTGCTTGTGCACGCGTTGCACTGTATGTTCTTTGAAACTTTTTTCAGTGTGTATCCACAAATGTGATACGACACGATGTCTTCTACCCTGTATCCTTCTTGTGTCTCAAGCTGCTCAACTTCTTCAATTCCATAATCTTCCAAAAATATTATGTTTGCCATAATTTTGTTTTTAATCTGCAATGACAGCGGGTGCATGGGTGGGTATGACTCTCTCTCTCTCTCTCTCTCTCTCTCTCTCTCCAGTGAAAATAATTGGCGGCAGGTCGAAAGCAAGGCATTTTGGTTTTGGTGGGACCCGGTGCATCGCCGCCCGCCCTGCTTTCATCGAACCGCGTAATCCACTGTGTTCTTCAGTTTTTTTGCATCCTTTCGGAGTTTCAAAACTATTTATTCATAATGCGTGTGGATGTTATCTTCAGAATCGTTGTTCCCAATCTGTTTGATACTCGCTTTGTTTGATAATACAAGAGATAATGGCCCGCTTAGGGCTTTGATTGCATTTATGTCTGCAAATTGATTAACATCTGGATGAGCGTTTGGGCTGCATCCACGAACAGCACTGAAGCGAATTTCAAATCCTTTCGTCCGTAGTAAAAAGCTGAAGCAGATATCAATGGCTGATTTTAAAGTAAGTCTTAAACTGGAGATGATGGTGGTGGATGCAAACTCCATGGCTGTTGTCGATGTCAAAATTTTATACAATTCCAACAATACTTCAGGAGTTGAAAATTTCGGTCTGTTCGGAACCTTGCATTTCTGGGTGCCCTTGTTCACGATAGAATTTGATGCCATTTGCAACCGAATTGCTGAACAGTTGCGCAGCTAACCCAACTTTCATCTTTAGGTCACTTTCCTTAATATTCAAGTGATCAGCTGTCAAATTTGCACACTCTCTGTTGATAGGAGAGTTCTGTTGGTCAATCCGAAGCAAGGCATGCAGTTACTTTACATTAACTTCCTTCCCATAAAAGAAACACTGGCCGTCTTTGACAAAGTGATTTCGGATGCATTTTAAAATGTGCGATGGATCATGTAAAAAATAAATATTTCTAGTGTTACTGTGTGAATTTTGAATGCAGTTGTTTATGAATCCAGGCTCAACTTTCTTACCAAATATTTTGCAAGCATTTTTGTTTGATGCGGCATCATCACTAACAACACTCAACACGGCAGCACCGTGCTTTTCAACAGCTTCAATAACTTCAGTAATCATCTCTTTAATCTGGTCTCCATTTAATCCACCAAATGACGGATAATTGCCAACTGTGAACGTACCATGACCCATCAATACTCTGCCAAGACAACCAGTGATCGGTTCTGAAGCCTTTTTTGAGAGAGGCCGAGTTGCCCCTTTCTTACCATCTTACAATAATTTCTATCTCAAAGGCATTATTTATCCCTTGCATGCGTAAACCACAGTTTAAATAATTTCATCAAATTTTACAGTCATGTAACGTTCTTTCTCTTCCAAATTTTTCATTTTGTCCTTCATTAATGAAAGACACTCATTGTTGAGACCTGTTTTGGGTTTGTTTGATGCACGCTTGAACTGCTGAATGCTGCGTACGATGGTAACAACTGAATGTTGTTGCTGCGAATGTAATTGTAGGTGTTCTTGCCTCTGCAGGCAACTAACATGGAATCTACAATATGAGAATTTTTGTACCTTATTCCTTTCATGTTTTTCAGATTGCCTTTTCGTGCCAGTGCACTGGCATACATTTTTTCTCGCCAACGGAGTTTGTCGAATTGGACGAATATACCCTCACAAGTCTTGGTGTGTCTCTTTTTTATTTATAGAAAAAGCAAGACGCTTCGAAATGAACTGATCACACGATGCTGTTCTTATTTGGATACAAAGTCTTTGCTGGCTAAAGGTAATCCGCTGCTTCTTAATCGATTCCGATTGTATAAATATATGAAACGTGAAGTTTCTATCGGATTTCTTATTTACACATCCAAAGAGAGAACAAGTTAAAGGCATTCTGATAGTAAAAATGCAAGCAAACTCTAGCGTTATGTAGAATCGAAACTAGGCTGGAATCGAAACTAAGCTAGAAATGACTTTTTGTTACGCTGGTTCTCCTGAGGGGACGAGAGGGCCAATTTTTGAATTGTTCAATCTATCGAGGCGTTTTTCTTATTAAAATAATAGGATAAATCGAAAATTTTTGAATGATATATTACCCTGGATGCAAAAAAAAAAAACTTTTCGAATTTTTCCGTGGAGTTTACCTTTAAGAAACAGTAAATAAACAGTAAGAATAAAAAAAGAACTCGTGTTTGAAAATTAGTTTTTAAAACTACTGTTAACGTTTTATCCTTTTCCTTGTAAGCGAATACTAAAAACCTGCGACTTGCTGGTCGAAAACGCACGCAGTGACATCTTGCGGATGCGCCAGAAAACTACGCAAGTAATCACACTTACTATTCTATTCGTTATGTCTATGATGAGCTGAAATACCGGAAAGTGGCCGCAAGATCGGTCCCTCGTCGGCTGAGGCCCGAAATGAAGGAGAGGCGGGTCGATGCCTGCCAGGAGCTGCTGCGTCACTACGAATGTGAAAGTGACACTTTTTTGGAGCGGATTGTGACTGGAGACGAGTCCATCACTACCAACCACAGACCAAGCGCTCCAGTAAGGAATGGCGGCAATCGACATCACCAAAGCCGAAAAAGTTCCGCAGCCAGCCATCCGCAGGAAAAGTGATGCTGTCCTTGTTCTGGGACCACAAGGGTCCCATAGTGGAACATTGCATGGACAAGGGAAAGATGGTGACCAGTGCCACCTATAGTGAATTGGTGCGTGACATTCTGAAACCTGCTATACGCACCAAGCGCCGCGGACTCCTCACAACAAGCGTTCTCATCCAGCATGACAACGCGCCACCTCATACGCTCGTGTGACCGGCGACTATCCAGGATTTGCGTCTGGAGTGCCTCCCCCATCCTCCTTACTTTCCCGACCTCGCGCCCTCCGACTTCCACATCTTTGGCTCACAGAAGTTCGCGACCGACACAGAGGTGAAACAGGCGGTGTATGAGTGGCTGCACGCGCAGCCAAAAGATTTTTTTTCCCGAGGTATCCATGCCCTCCCGACTTGGTGGCGGAAATGCATCGAAAAGCAGGGGGACTACATTGAAAAATAGTGTACTTGTTCCACGTCTGTAATAAAGGAGCTGTAAAATAATATTTCCGGTTTTCATTTGACTGATCCTCGTACCTTAGACAAGTAAATTAGGACACGTAATATTGTTTTGGAAAAATTTTCGGAAAGTTTTGATCTCATAGTGTACTTGGAATTCTTTAACCATTCATGTGTATTACCATATAGGAAGAGCTGCTCCAGGGGTTTGCGCACATTTTTTGTGAGGAACAAGATCTTCCTCGACGTTTAGATTTAATCTCAAATTGATGAACCAGCTCTCGCAGTAATATTAAGCATTTTATAGATAACCGTTTACCGTTCCACTTTTGTTTCCGTTGTAATAATAACAGAATGTCTAGTTAAAAAATTTTAATTAAAAATAAAAAACAATATGTTGTAAACAAATAATACGTTTCTTACAGAGCCATACGTATGCATTAGACGCCGTCTCCAAAAGTACTGTCTAGCATTTACACTGACTGTTAAGAATTTTTTTTTCCGTTTTTAAAAAGAAAGCTAACACTAGTAAATAAATACATACACTTCAAAAATATCTAACGGTTAAGCGACATGAAGGCAGCTCGAAACAAACGAGTTTTTCAACCCAAACCGACCCTCAAACCCTGCCTATGTCATCGTTAATACACCCATCATCGACATTTTTGCATGTCGATTTTAAAATTACCGGGTGATTCAGTCAATTTCTGACCATTTCACTCGAATGACGTGCATTAGGGATAAACAATTGAAAGAATATGAGCGCCATATCGAATTTCTAAATAGTTGGAGTTTGCATTGTTGCAACGGCGCTGCATGAAAATCGTATTGTTGAAAAATGGCGCCCGCTTTATCAACAGAGAAGAAATGCAAGGTTGTCAAATGGTATTTCGAGACAAAATCACCTGTAACCGTGCAAAGAAAGTTCCGGAAGGAGTATAAGTGTCGAGACGCACCAGGTAGGCAAGCAATCATGGATTTTGTCAAGCAATTTCGTGCCACTGAATGTGTTAAAGGCAAGAAAAAAGGCGGGAGCGAAGTTCGTGTTCGAACGGCCGAGGTTGTCGAAAATGTTCGCACAAGGTTGGTCGATTCCACTACCAAAAAATCTGTTCGCCGCCTGTCCACCGAAGACGGGCTGTCGTATACCACGACGTGGCGAATTTTGAGAAAGGGTATACACCTGTACCCGTATAAGATCCATGTTTATCAGGAGTTGGAAGACAGAAGCGACAACAATTTGCGATGGAGTTTGGAGCAGAAATGGAAGCCAATCAGGACATTGTGGACAACCTGTGGGTGTCAGATGAGGCCTTCTTCCATCTGTTAGGTGACGTTAATAAACACAACGTTCGTTTTTGGGGTTCTCAGCACCCTCATGAGATCCATAAGTCACCTCTTCATCCACGAAAGGTTATGGCTTGGCGCGCGATTTTCAAAAGAGGCATCATTGGTCCGTTCTTTTTTGAGGGCACCGTAGCGTCACAGGCTTACCTTAACATGTTGGAAACCATCTTCATCCCCGACTGCGAAGGAGGCGTATACCGCTTCGACATCAATGGTTTTAACAGGATGGGACTAGGCCTCACACCCCTAATGAAGTGTTAGACTTTCTCAATCAGAAATTCGGAAATCGTGTCATTTCAAGCAGGTTTCCAGATCGATTCGGGGGTGGCTTTCTTTGGCCCCCTGCGAGTCCTGACCTAAACCCATGTGTTTTTTTATCTCTGGGGGTTCCTTAAAGGCAGTGTGTTTACTACAGCACTAAGAACCGTAGACCAGCTGTTACAAAGTATCGTCGACTGCTACACCCTTGTGGATGCAGAAATTATGGATAGAGTTATGAACAACTTCACCATTCGGCTGCGAGCAGTTCAAAACGTTCGTGGTGGCCACATTGAGCATATCATCAAGACTTTTCCACGGGAATATAAACTCCGAACTGCTTAAAATATCATACTGAAATGCTAAGTTTGTAAACATTAATGGGTCAATAAATCTTAGTACTGAAATGGTCAGAAATTGGCTGAATCACCCTGTATTTCAAAAGTTAAAAAAAAAAAAAAAATCTGGAAGAATAAAGAAAATTACTGGTTCGAAGAATAACAGAAAGAATGACAGTAACAAAATGTAAAATATCTAGACCAACGATAAGAAATAAGTGATAGTACAGAATAAGATAAGAAGTGTTTCTAGCAATATACTATAACGATTTCGTTCGTTCAAATTCTAAGGAATAACTGTGTGGGTTATGTTTCTCTTTAATGCCTAGCTTACATATCAATGAAGATTACAGAAACTTAAATTTTGTATGTGTAATTGTTACTTAATGAAAGACGAGATTATATAAAGAAATTGTTGAAAATAGAACATATTCAATTATTAAAACAACATATATGATATGCAAATTACTTCATAATGTTATGCGATAGATATTCCTTCCTTTTCGGCAGAAAGATTGATCACTAGAGAATCTCTCTCCTGGAAGGATTCCTGCCACCATCTCGACCAAAATTGAAACCGCAATTTGGAGAATCAAAGTCACTCAGGCAAAGAATACATTCAAGACCCGCTTAAAATTCAGCATAAAATTTTAATAAATAATAAAATCAATAGAGGACTGCAGTTAATTCCAAATCGTGTAGTTTTAAATTATTTTGTGTTATTTTATATACGAGGGTTGGGGCATAAGTCATGGCAACTATTTTTTTTCTTGTAGATATGTGAACGGATCACAAACGTATATGTGTCGTGTGGAAGTTCTGCAGGCATAGTGTGTATGCAGGACAACAGATGGCTCTGTGATAGCTGGTAGTAGCGCAGCGAGGGCTGTGAAATCAGTCAGTTGGTGAGTGTCGTTCGAGATGGAAGTAACCCTTGTTGAGCAGCGCGTTTACATCAAAATAGCCGTACTCCGAGGGAGAAATGCGATGGAATGTCACAGTGAATTAGTGGAAGCCCTTGGGAATAATGCCCTACCATACCGTACAGTAGCACGGTGGGTAGGAAAGTTTCAGCAAGGACGTGTGTCAACCAGTGATGAGCAACGTGTGTCAACCAGTGATGAGCAACGTGTGTCAACCAGTGATGAATAATGCCTCCCACATCGTTGGCAGCGTGTGGTGACAGTAGCAGGGGACTACTTTGAGGGTCTTTAGGGCCAGGTTTGTCATGTCAACTTTATGTGTGTACTGTGTTGTCATTCTTTTGCACCGTAAAGTCCATATTACCCTGTATACTACCGTTATAAATTAGTGTGTTACGATATTTCAGTGCTATTCATTGTCCACACATGTAGTTAACACCTTGTCCTTTCGTCTGTATATGTCACATTTTCCAATCGGGCTGGTATCTTCAAGAAAAAAAATAGTTGCCATGACTTTTGCCCCAACCCTCGTATAATTTTGAATTAATTGTATTTCACTCTAATAAAAATTATACTCCAAAATTGGATACTTTTAATAAAGGAAAACGAAAGGAAAAACTTTATTTTCTTTTGCTAACACAGAAATTATAATAAAGCGTACCAATATTAAGTTTAATCTAATATGAAAAAAATACTGATTTTATTCGATTTTGAATTAGCATCATAGTTAGAGATATATAAATAAAACTGTTTGTTCATAATGAATAGAACTTAATTATATTCTCTCTAAGTAAACACTCTGGAAAGTAATAAAGTAAGAATTTGCTGTATTACCTCTCAGTATTTAGAATAATATCTGCAGTTTTGTTAAATATTCAATTTCCATCAGCTCTAGAAAACTTTAAGGTAATGCTTCTGATATGTTTTCCCCTTCAAAATAAAATTTAGCAATGTCATTGTGCATCCATTTCTCTCCTTTATTATGTACAAACCTCGCTTATTAAAATTCTGTAACACTAATTAATCATTTCTTTGGAAATATGAACAAGATTCTTCAGAAAACCTAGTTTGTAAAATTTCAAAAATAAATGAACAGCGCTATAAGACAAACGTGAATGAAAATTTTTTAAAAAACATTTAGAACAGTTTAATAGACTTCCGTAGCCATCAAATTAATTTATCTATATTTGATTATTATTTCCAGTACATTTAAAATGCTTTGTTTGTCTGTTTGCGTTTAAATGCGTGCATTTTGAGTGACAACAAAAATATCGATCATTTTATTCTTTCCATGATTTCACAAGTTTTATTCGATATATTGAAATCCCTATCTGTCAGAATCCGATCAAGTTCGTTTGGAAGCGATTCAAAAATTGCCAACCTGGCAGCCTGCCATATGTTAAATTCAAATCTAAATCCTGATTAGCAATTGAGAGAGAAACAAAAAAAGCCAACACAAAGGCAGGAGACGGCTCGAATATCGTGCCCAAATATAATTAATGAGATAATTATTAAAGGATTACAGAATGACAAGGAATAAGCTTTTCATATGCAATCATACTTCGGTCGTATTTCAATTTTATTTTACTCTGCACAACGTTAAGAATGTATTATTTTCTTCAGACCTTTGCATAGCTTATTGGAGATTGAATGAAAGCAGTTTAATTCGACATAGCTTAAGCATAAATGTCATTTCACGTTCCTTAATTGCAATCGCTGTATATGTTTATAAATGGGTGTCTATATGCGTAAAAACGAAGCAGAGAGTTAAAATTATTCATTTCGGATTTGATGGCTAGATTTTCTCAAGCGTAAAATTAGAGTTGGATTTCAAAATTCAAATCGGATTTTTTTAAGTCCCCGTTTTATCATTCGTTCCAAATCCAAAAAGGCGGAAAATATCGTTCATCAAGACCGTCGTCATAAAGTTTGACAGCTGGTCTGTGACTGAAAAAAGGAAAAAAATCGTAAAGATTTTTTATTATCAAAAGAAAACAAAATTGAAAAAAAAAATATAATAGTATTTTCTTTTACCGTAATAAGTTTTCTCGGAAGGATTGCATTTTGTCACATCTGGCTGCTGGAATGGTTTTTGTTGTATTTACTTTAATACAGTGTTCTCATATTTTTTTTAATGGTAGAGCTAAAAATAGATAAGAAAATTTCGAGTACAGAGCAAATTAAGTAAGCCAAATTCATTTCACGTTCAGTGTACGCCTATATTCAATTTTATAATTATAATCATTATAAGTAAATGAAAAAAAAAAAGCTGCAAAATTTAATTAGCTTTTTATAATTTAATTTTCCATTCATTCACCTAATTTTATTTAATTTTAGCAATTACACTTTTATCCTTTTCTAATATGTCGTTTAGAAAGGTGTAATATCGTTCTACCTATAATATTGATTCACTTTAGAAGAACGTTTCCTCAGAAAGTGTCCGGTCTCCATCAAAGGTTCGAGAACGGGTTTCAAGTGCCCCATTACCGTCGACTTTATTTCAGTTGTTTTTTATTATTATAGAACCTACGTGCTGGGATTCTACCCACCCCCCTTTCTAAATCCCTTTGTTCGATGAATTATTTATTCGAGAACACTCTAGAAAATTAAATTCTTTGGCAAGAAAGAAAATCCTCTCGTGTAGAATGTAAGTCTGTCTCCCTTAAGAAATCAAAACTGAATAGGGCGTCTTTTCATTTTATGACTATTTCAGGAAAGATACCTGCTTCATAAATTCACTCAACAAATATAAGGAAACAAATTTAATAGGACTTTTAATTTGCTAAAACATCTACAGATGAATCTAAAACATCTACAGAACTTCGACGTAATTTATACGAGAATTATCATTTAATTTCAATGAAGTTAATGCAAGTGTAATTCGGTGACTTGGAAGCTATTCAAATCCAAGAAAGTTCAACCTTTACTTTTCCTTTTTATCTTTTCATACTTTTAGTTTCTTAATTTAAAAGTTTTAAATTTAGTTATTGCACGTAAAAGCAACTTTTAACATTTGCTCTGATATTAAATTTTATAAACAAAAATTTTATACACTAAATGTCGAGATCTTCAACACTCAGCTATTAGTGTACCATTATAGCAACTGCGACGAGTGGCATTTACAAGTTTACATTACTTTGAAGATAACTTCATTCGTTGACGCTAATTTCTGAGTAAAAATCTACAGTAGTAATCAATGTGGGAAAGCAAAAGAAGAAATCGAAGAGGATATCCAGCTTTTTAAACATTGGCTTGAAGCGTGAGATTTGACCTTAAATTATATTAAAACAGCTATTCCAGGTGTATCAAGCGTAAGTCGGATGATAATACAAGCCAACGTTGAAAAAACGTTTTGAATGATTTTACCTTATTCTTGTGGATTTAGTGAGCTGAATTCGAATCTGCTTTTAGACTTTTTCTATCAAGTCACGTTTCCAAGTTAGGCACTTAGAGACTGCAAGGTTAAAGTAATGTGTGTGAAGAGAGTAAAGTTTCCATATTTTTGGGCCACAAGGAAATTTATCAGGCCCCAAATTCTGAATAATTTAAAATGTTTCATTGAAAAACAAAAAGAAAAGAACTGAGGCCAGATACGCATTCAGCACAAAAAAGCATAAGAATCAGCTCAATGTTAAAAAAGTTTTTAAAAAATTATTTCTTGTTGGCTTGTGTAATACGTACTTTAAAATTTAAAATCAATTTGACATGGATAATGTAATAAACATTTGTACTCATAATTCGAAGTTCCGGTAGTAAAGTTTCGAGTTGGTTATAATAATGTATTATAACGAGCAGCATCTATAGCTGAGTTTTGTAACAAATAATCATTGCTGACAATACCTGCGCTAATGGAAAAGACCAATTTTTTGAAAGACTTTTAGCGAGGATTAACATATCCCAACGCACTATTAACTTTAATACTCGTATATGAATTTTATACTGACGATACCCATCTGATTACTTTCTCACAAAATATCCTTACAACATCATAAGTACAGGGTCTTTCAAAAATTCTGCCACTTATATTTCCTGTTATATCACTTAAACAATAAAAGACAATATAAAACTGGCATTGTATATATAGGGTGTCCAAAAGTCTGGTAACATGGCAGATATCTCAAAGCTGCCAGGAAAGCGAGATCTGAAGAGTGTGGTTTATAGGTAATAGGGGGGGTGGGGAATTCATTGCCGCACTCAATTTGACTTTGACCCCCAAATTTAAGGTCATCCATTTGCTAACTCGAAAACTATTAAAGATTGAGAAAATTTTCCAATTGCTACCCTGTAGAGCAACACCACATTAGTCTAAAACAATTTTTAATCGCACCCTTCCCCTTGTAAGATTGTGTGAAAGGGTCATTCATGGAAAGAAAATTCCCAACGGTGTGCTTCACTGCAATTCAAATGTGGTAGAAACCTGATGTAACCTGCCCAGTTAAACCTGACATAGAGTGACTCTTTCTTGCCCATTTTCTCAAAATCTTTCAAGGAGAAGGGTGTCATTAAAAATTGTCTTTAGACTAATGTGGTGTTGCTCTACAGGGTAGCAATTGGAAATTTTTCTCTATCTTTAATAGTTTTCGAGTTAGCAAATGGATGACCTTAAATTTGGAGGTCAAAGTCCAATTTGAGTGCGGCAATGAATTCCCCACCCCTCTATTACGTATAAACTACACTCATCAGATCTCTCCTACCTGACAGCTTTGAGATATCTGCCATGTTACCAGACTATTTGGACACATGCATTTTATTGTATGCATGATATCGTGATTGCTGAAATTGAGATCCATTCAAGCACGACTCCACCACAGCCTCCTAGAAACTACCAGGCCTGAACCAACACCACCTAAAGATAATGTTGAAGATAATGTCTTTAGGTGGTAGTGTTGCCTGCGAGGCTAACGAGAAATACAGGCTCCGGGACTGAAAAGTCACCTGAACAAGATAGGTCTATTAACAATCCAACCTTCATTATTTCCAACAAAGGAAAAAACATTGATTGTTAAAATTCAAGATGGAAACAATGAAAGTTACATTGTTAATAGACCCATCTTGGTCAGTTGACTTTTCAGTGCTGGAGCGTGACCACCGAGAGAGAAGGCCTCCGCAATGAAACTGAATACATTGTTGCATCACGTAGATAGTGCATTGTTATTCGTATTTCTATCAATAATAAGCCCTGAATTTGCACTATCTATGATGATGTAACAATGTATTCAGTTTCATTGCGGAGGCCTTCTCTCTCGGTGGTCACGGCCGGAGCCCGTATTTCTCGTTAGCCTCGTGTTGCCTGAACATGACGTCAATAAAGTATTGTTGAAGCACTAAGAATAGAGAGGTTAAGCACCACGTAAACGTGAACGTGACGCGAACGCGTGTGACGTTTCCAATCTGAAATAATGTAGGTTTTTCATTTGAAAACAATGAAAAAGCTACGTCATTTCAGATTGGAAACGTCACACGCGTTCGTGTCACGTTCGCGTTTACGTGGTCCTTAACCTCTCTATTGTAACGTTGAACCATCAGTTCGACGTAACAATGTTTTATCTTTTCCATGTTCATGCCTGGTAGGTTCTAGAAGTCCGTGACTCTACTCGACCACAGATTACGTTTATTCAGATGTTCCACTCCTTCTGATAGCAATGTTACGAGCTAGCCAATCAGAAAGCATTCCACACAACTGAGATGGCGGCACAGTCAACGAACGGACATCATAGGAATCACATGACGTGGCTATTACGTCAAAGTGCAGATCACAAATTACGTCATCATTTTACATTGGTAATACAAATTAAGCCTTTTAAAAATTACATTAAATTTAAATTTTACTTTAGTTTACTTTTCTTTCTTTACCGCAATATCTCTTTGGTTTTTCCACAAATGATGCATTTTCTGTAAAAACCTTCAGCGCAATTACTTTTCCTGTCCATTTAAAATCAAACGAAAAATCTGTCGCATTAAAACGTTTTCCTTGTTTTCGTTGCAAATGGCGTCGACTCGAAATTGAAACTTGTAGAGGTACAAACTCTGTAACATCACATAACTGTATTTTAAGATGTAATTAATATTAAATCATATATTAATTCACGATTTTAGAAAGAAAACATTTATACATAATGAATTATTTAATTTTTCTTAAACAATATCAAATCAAAGAGTTTAACGCAACTGAGAGAGCGTTAGCGTCGTTTAAATTTCCTCTTTGGAGCAGAATGGAACATCTGAATAAACGTAATCTGTATACTCGACAACAGGCATTGAAACAACAATAGGGGAAAATATCTTCGCATTGAATGATGGGTACAGCTGCCATTTTTTGAGGGCAAGAGGAAGGCAATCCTATACTGCTACTCATCGAAGTGCGCCGTTTTTGCCCGACTTGTTATTGTATAACGATGGTAACGAGTTGTTGCGTGTTTGGATGTATTGTATAACAATGGGATAAGTTCAGAGCCATGGGTCTCGATGCCCTCAAAAGATGGCGGATATTCAATGTTTATGTTTTGATATTTTTCCCTATAGAAGGTATGGTTCATGGACTCGTAACTTCAACAATACTATGAATCTTTAACAATGGTTAACAGTCGTTAACAATGTATATATATATATATATATTCTCGCGATACTAGCGCCAGCTATTGAGCGTGAATAACAGCAGACAGGTAATCTCGCGTTCCGAAGAGCAATCCAGGAAGCGCTCAACAGATGGCGCTAGTATCGCGAAGGACTACATTAACAGTACAATTCCTGCTCAAAAGTTTAGAAACTTGTCTAATTTTATCACCAGCTTCAATTCTATTGCGAGTGAAAGCCTAAAATGCAAACACAACAAATAATTTTTTAATTCAATCATTTTTTAGGAAACACACAAGCTACTGGAGCAAAACACAAATTTTTATTACATGTCGAAATAACAAATATAAAATGTTCAAAAAACATGAGCAGCAGTGGCGGCTCGTAGATAAAATTTCTGGGGGTGCTGCGTCAGAAAATTGTAAATTTTTCACGAACTAGGGAATAGCTAGTGGCATTAAGCTTAAGGGTCTTGTAATATACATGTACGTATAAGAATAGTGTTAAAGAAAAAAAACACACATTATATTGAATTTTATCGATATCGAAAGTGAAACTGGGGGTGCTGCAGTGCCGCAGTACCTATGGACGAGCCGCCACTGATAAGCAGTTCAAAAGTTAAGAAACCCCCTACCAGAATGGATTTGTCTGGCAGGAAATTGCATATTAATCAGCATTGAACATTATGAAAGTCACTGGTTATCGAAATTGACAAAAACGTTCACCCAAAAACCATGGGTAAGGCTAAACAGTTATCTATTGTTGAAAAAAACAACATCAAATACTTGACAGAATCTGGTTTGTCTCTAAACGAGATATCTAAGGAAACTGTTCGTTCAAAATCTACCATTTCTAAGGTTTTGAAGCATCTGGTTTTCAAACGGTGCAAGTGCTCTTGCCAAACATCGATGTGGCAGACCAAAGAGAACAACGAACAGAGAAAATAGAGTGTTGAAAAAGATTGTCAAACGTAACGATTTGCTTCCAGCACCACACTATCAAAATTGTGGTCTCAAGAAGTTGGAAAAGATGTGTTTCGAGCTACAACTAGTAGAGTGCTAAGTCATATGGGATACAGAACAAAAGTGCCAAAAATGAAACCTGCATTGAACCGTCAACAAAGACAGCGTCGAATAAGATGGGCAAGAAAACATTACAACGTGGACAACAGCGAAGTGGTCAAACGTCATTTGGAGCGATGAAGCTATGTTCTGTTTGGCATCAGGTGGTCGTGGTCCAAAAGTGTATTCTGAGCCTACTGTGAAGTTTCATCCTGACTGCATAAAACATGCTTCCAAGTTTCCAGTACAAGTTATCGTGTGGGGTTGCATATCAGCTAATGGAAAAGGAACACTTTGTGTATTGAAATCTAAATTCACTGCTGAAGTATATGTTGAAATTCTTGATAGATTTTGTGCTACCATCTATAGAAGAGTTGTACCCACAATCAAACTTAACATTTCAGCAAGACAACGCTGCACCTCCTACTGCAAAAATGGCCAAAGTATGGTTTGCTGAACAAAAGATTGAAGTGTTGGATTGGCCTGCTAATTCCCCCGACATGAATCTCATCGAAAACATTTGGGGGATAATGAAACGCAGACTTTCTGATGAGAAACCTACTACAAAAGATGAACTGATAAAGTGCATCCGAAAATATGGAATGAAATTACAGTAGCAGAATGTGCTAAGTTAATTGACTCAATGCCCCGTCGTGCCAAAGCTCTTCTCAAAGCTCGTGGATTTCCCACACAATACTAACCAAAGTTTATTTATTTATTAATGTGATGTAGCCTACAATCATATATTTTTTGTTGTATTTAATTGATTTTTTTGTGTTATAACTTTGCGTATAACTTTATATAAGGGTCGTACAAATGAAAACGAAAATTTGTGTGGGAAAAAGAAAGACGACGTGTAGTATCGTAAGTTTTTGTTTTCAACAATTGCGAAACCCCACGTGCAAATTGAACAATAGGTTGCAAGTGTTGCATCACGTGAGAAAGAACGATAGCTCGCGTTTCGAAGCTCTGCGAGTGATCGCTTCGTCCAAACAACAAAATGGAATCAACAAAGCAGGAACAGAAAGCAGTAATTCGTTTTTTGACATGTGAAGGAGTTTCAGTTTCTGAAATTCATCGTCGTATGCAGAATGTCTATGGAAATAACTGTCTAAACTTCACTCGTGTTTGGGCATGGAGCAAGAGTTTTTCGGAGGAACGGTCATCATTGCAAGATGATTAACGACCTGGACAAGCAAACCGCGCCATCACGGATGATTCCAAAGCCAAAATTGACGATGTCTTAAAGAAAAACAGAAGAGTGACAATCTATGTCGTGGTTGCTAAAACTGGCCTTAGTTGTGGAACTGTTCACTCCATTATCAGGAACCATCTGCACTACAGAAAAATCTGTGCACAATGGCTCCCGCATCATTTGACATCAGAACAACACAACTTGGAGTTCGAATGGCCATGTCCCTGCAACATTTGACTCGCTATGAACAGGAAGGAGAGAGTTTTCTCTCGACAGAATCGTCACAGGGGATGAAACTTGGTGCTTTCATTTCCAGCCCGAAAACAAACGTCAAAGTCGTCAATGGAAGCATTATGGGTCACCACCCCCGAAAAAATCAAAAGCAATCGCAAACAGCACGGGGAAGGTGATGTCGACCGTGTTTTTTGATTGCAAAGGCCCGATTTTACTGGACTTTCTTGAAAAAAGGCACCACAGTTAATGCAGCACGATATGGGGAAACCTTGAAGGCACTGCGCGCGGCCATCAAATGCAAGCGTCCTGGACTTCTTACAGAAGGGGTGCTTCTTCTCCACGACAACGCGCGTCCTCACACCTCGAAAGCAACGGTAGACCTCATCAAAAATTTCAACTGGGAAGCAATGCAGCATCCACTTTACAGCCCTGACTTATCCCCATGTGACTTTCACGTGTTTGGGGATCTCAAGAAACATCTGAAAGGCCGCAGGTTTCAGTCGGACGATGAAGTGAAGGAAGAGGTTTTGGAATGGTTCCACACGCAACCGAAAGACTTCTTTCATAAAGGAATTACACGCCTTGTTACACAGTGGGATAAATGCCTTAACGCATTTGGAGAGTATTTTTAAATTCCTTGTATACACTTTGGATAAAAAAAATAATTTTCGTTTTCATTTGTACGACCCTTATAGTTTCTAAACTTTTGAGTTGCTCATGTTTTTGAACATTTTATATTTGATATTTCGACTTGTAATATAAAATTGTTTTTTGCTCCAGTAGCTTGTGTGTTTCCTAAAAAATGACTGAATTAAAAAATTATTTGTTATGGCTTGGGTTTTAGGCTTTCACTGGTAACAGAATTGAAAGTGGTGATAAAATTAGACAAGTTGCTAAACTTTTAAACAGGGGTTGCACTTTGAGAGAGAGTCCATAGATATACTGTTGCGAAGTTCATAATCTTCGGATTGTGTTTTTTTTTAAGATTAGATCAGAGAGAAAAAGACATCAGATCAAATGATCGAGATGGTATCGGAATTTCTGAATTTCTATGAATTGGTGAGCTAAACGGTATATTTACTTGTATTGTTGACTTATATTTCAAATCTGAGCTTGCAATCTGTTTACGAAACACCGTCTGAACACTACTTTTCCACACATTTTGTTATGATATCTCTAATCACTGGATATAGCAAAGTCACAGGTTACAGCAAATTAATTAAAGTTGAAGTAGAAAACTGAAACCAATAAATAAAACTTTATATTTTTCTGGCTGACTTCTATGAACATCAGAGTTTCGTAAAAATCTTTGCCAGGAAGAGTTTTGTGAAAGGTAAGTTAACAAACGTGGGCTCAACCGCTGTACGACTGGGGTCAGCCCGGTTGTGCTTTCCTGTATGTCTTTCGCATGTCCATGAAAAGTCTGTTCCGTCCAGAGACAAATGAAGAAATGACTTACTTTCATTTGTCTCTGGTTCCGTCTTTAGAGAAAGGAAGTAAAAACCCCGAAAAGAGTTTTTACTTCCTTTCTCTACCATTCCGTCTCGCTTTCAAGTGTTGCCTTTTCGCTCCTGCGCATGCGTTAAATTCCCTAGCGGCAGGTGACCTACAGCAACGCCACCTAGAGAGATAGAGAGATTGCTGCAGGGAAAATCCTACAGAGAAATTGCTGCAGCACTCAAAAGATCCATGAGTGCAGTTCGTAATGTATTGAAAAAAGGAGACCAATATGGACAAAAAAAAAACGCAAAGCCTGTGTTAACAAAAACCTGTGTTATCCACAAGAGCAAAGCGTCGCATTTTCCATCTTAAAGTACCACCAAAAAACAGATGTCAACCCGAAGCATTGCCCAAGAGTTAAGCACCCCTGTATCACACACCACAGTGGTAAAGTGCTTACGCACCAATGATAACGCTGGATACGTAAAACTGAAGGCAAAGCCAAAAGTAACCCCAGCGCACAAATCGAAGAGAATAGAATGGGCAAAAGGAGTGATGACATGGAAAGATCAATGGAAATAAATTGTTATTTTCGGATGAAAAAAGGTTTAACTTGGACGGGCCCGATAGAAACAGGCATTTCTGGCATACAGATACGAAATAGATGGATTTGAGAACGGAGAAACCTGAATTTTTCAGCAGGCAAGCAGGAGATAGTGGAGTCATGGTGTGGGCGGCATTCGCTTATGAAGAAAAGACTGACATTGTGATGAATCCATCGAATGGACTCAAAGCTATATCAACAGATGCTCATTGTGATCATCTCATCCCATTTGGTCCACTCATTGAAAGAGGTGAATGGTGTTATCAGCAAGACAATGCCCCATGCCATGTATCAAAAGCAACAAAACAATGGTTTAAAAGTGAAAAAATCAAGGTTTTGGATTGGCATGATATGAATCCTATGGAGAACGTCTGGGCTGCATTAACCAAACTTGTATATGCTAATAACAAGTAGGGCCTTGCGATGCCAAAAACATCGACATTCGATGTTTGTCATCGATGTTTTAAAAAATAAGACTGGCCAACAAAATTTAAGATTTTTCTTTTAGTCAAATTCAAGTGGGTGATTTTTGGTAGTATTTTTTCTGCTCAATACGAATATAATTTTGAAATTTCTCTAGCACGCACAGATTTCTTTTTTTTTCATTGAAACATTTTTAAATTATTCAGTGTTTGGAGCCTGATAAATTTTCTTGCGGCCCCAAAATATGGATAGTTTAATATTGCAGACGCCTCTCTTCACATCCATTACTTTAACATAGAAGTCTCGAAGTGTATAACTTGGAAACGTGACGTGATAGAAAAAAATCTGAAAGCAGATTCGGATTCTACATACAAATTACTACTAAGAACACTTTGTGCGGTTATAGTTACAAAATGTGTGTTAACTAGTGTAATTATAAAACACGCAAACACTTCAGAGTAAATAATTCAAACTAATTTTATTCAAAAAATTAATTTTCAAAACTTAACATTCATGTATTAAAATTTAATATTCAATTTTTTTAAAGTAAACAAAAATGTAAGCAATAAAAATTTAGAAAAATCCTGGCAGATAATTTGCCATAATACATTTGGTGGTATGGAACTCATTACTGCAGATTGATTTAAATGTTCTAGGATTAATGAAGTTCTTAAACTATTTAATGTAAGACAACAACGAGAAAAAAGTCTTTCAGAAGGAACAGACGTGACTGGAAGTGTTAAATTTTTAACACTACTTTGGACTGATGATAAAGTCTTTCTCTCCAAATTGCAAGGGGGTCATCTTTTATATCATTCAGTGGAGCATCTAAATACATTTTAAAATTTGGATGTAACCCCGAACTGAGATTTGATCTACCTTTTTTGATACCAACTCTTCTTTTACCCGAAAAAGCATGACTATTGTTTGGCTCATCACAATCACTGTTATCAAAAATGACAGAAACATTTGGCAATGGGATATCTAATAGCTCTGCATTAATGCCATTAATTGCCGCTGCAGAACATGACCAACTTTTACAATCATGCTTTTTATATCTGGGTTCCAAAATAATGGCCTCATCAAGTAATTCCAATGATTGACTTGCAACCTCATCAAGTAATTCCATCATATTTACAGCAGGTGCATAGTTACTTGCCAACTCTGAGTCCTTACAAGAACTGGATTGTGAATTCCCTTCTTCAGGTCTGAACGTAATCATTATAGTGTGATGTCAGTTTTTTCCCATGAATTTTAAGCAGGTATTGGATGATATTTGTAGTGTTACCACTGTATTTGTATGTTTTAAAGCATAATTTACACTTAGCTTCAGGTTTCCTGTAACCTGTCAAAGTGCTTCCACACTCCAGAAGATGAGCGGCACTTTGGCGTGATGAACAATCAACTAGAAATGAATTAAAATTCTCTCTTAAACAAATTTATAAAATCGATTAACAAACAATTAATCTATTAAATAATCTATCAACAATTAATAAAGAAAATAAATAGATAATCAGATGATCTTACCTTAATTGATTCAGCAGTGAAATACTTAAGTGAATAGCTGAGTGAATTTTAATAGACAATCGACAATCGATCAGTGTAGTGAAAAAGAAGAACGAGTGGTCCAGGAGCCTTAGCTCACTTTACACGATCACCCAAAGAGTAAACCAAATGAGGTACACTGAAGTGGGAAAGAAGCCTGATGAACCTCTTAAGTCATCCAGAGAGGAGTTCCTTCATGATAGGGACGAGAATCAGATTGTGGATTGACGAATAGCGAATCCGAAAAACTAGGATCTAGTAGGTCCAGTAGTTGGGTAACTCGGCCTTGTTAATGTTCTCATTATGTTCTCATATTGACATTCAGGATATGACGGGGTCTTCGAAACCTGAGGGAACCCCTGATAACGAGTGATTGATCCAGGATACCAGCAACCAGGGTATTTTCATGATGTTCCATCTTGGGCAGCATGTTCCTGAGAAGTTGTTGGAGAGGTTGTTGGCAACTCTTCTGTCAAGTTGGGCAATGGACCGGAGGGTAACATTTTGGAAGGTCTGAAGATCCTTCCATCTCTATTTGCAAATGGAAGCCCAAGCAGGCATATCGTGAAGTAGAATGGCACGAATTACTACCTTGTATAACAAGAGTTTGCTGTCCACTCTAAGAGCGCTGTTTCGCTCCAGAAGCGCGAAGAGACTAAACTTCACTTTCTTAGCCTTGTTAAGCGAATATTGGACATGGTCGTTCCATTTAAGCTTGGAGTCAATCACAACTCCGAAGTACTTATAATTTTTAACCCACTCTAGCTTCCTACCATGTAGGATGAGGGGCCTTGGAGGGTTTTTGCGTTTGCGTGTGATGAACATGGCTTTACACTTGTTAATATTTAGCTATAAGCGCCACTTAGAGAACCAGCTCTCACACTTGTGTAAAGCTTTCTGCAGACGGCTGATGATGTGGACTGGATTACGTGCCCAAGTCATGATGGACCCGTCGTCAGCAAACAAGTAAAGATTGCACTTTGCAAACTTAGGAAAGTCGTGGCTAAAGAAATTGAATAAGGCAGGCTCTAAGACAGAGCGTAAGGCCCAGCATTAACATCTCAAGGGACAGACAAGGAGTCACCAACCTTAACACGGAAGGTCCTATTTGCCAGAAAGGAGCGAACCAAGAAGCCACAAGTAATCATTTTGTAAATGAGTCCATCATGGCAGGCTTAATCAAAGGCCTTTTGAACGTCAAGAAAGACGATACCACCAAATATATAAAGATTGAGAGGACCGTTCAAATCAGCAACAAGCCTCTATACCTGGAACTGACAGAAGTGAGCTGTGCGGAAGCCGAATTGCTCTCCACGAATAAGGTTGTTTGCCTCGCAAAAGTCGTTGAACCTCTTAAGAATAGTTCGCTCAAAGACCTTGGAGAGCACTGACAGTAAGGTAATGGGCCTGTAGCTGATAGGAAGAGCAGGATCAAAGTCCCGGCTTGGGAATAGTGAGGATTATTGAGTCCTTCCAGGCACTAGGGAAGTGACTGTTAAGCCAGCAGTCATTCATGACCCTTGTGGTAATGCAAACAACATTAAGAGGCAAATTCTTAAGAGCACTGTTGGTGATGGTGTCGATGCCGGCTGCTTTTTTGTTTTTCAGGTGCTTAATGATGTTCAAAATCTTGACGAAAGGTTAAAACAGTTCGGCACAACGCAACAATTCAGAAAATACGCGGACTGGAAAATAATGACACTGATCGTCTTAAAGTTTATCAATGTCATCATGAATAGCATTATCGTCAAAGTTCAAGGGTCATAAGTCATAACAATCATATAAAACTTAAGAAGAAGACGTCAAATTGAGTGAATTGGTTATTCAATTAGAAATTACGAAACGAATAAAACACCAATCAAAATCAAATACGATCCTTCTAGTCGAAATAAAATCCTTGATCCTTCTAGTCGAAATAATAAACTAGAGTTTATAACTAGAGTTTATAACTCGTAATCCTTGTCCGATAAAAGCGAAAAGTATCACACAACGCAAGTCAAATAATTGGAAACAATGTTCTAAGCGTAAAAAGATCGGTGTTTTTAATGTCTCTGAAGGGAGGGGGGCGAGAGCGTAAACTTTTGGATGTAGCGGGGCCGCAACAATATACAGGGTGTCCAAAAAGTCTGGTAACATGGCAGATATCTCAAAGCTGCCAGGTAGGCGAAATCTGATCAGTGTGGTTTATAGGTTCTATCATTGCCGCACTCAAATTTGACTTTGACCCCCAAATTTAAAGTCAACCATTTGCTAATTCGAAAACTATTAAAAAGAGAGAAAAATTTCCAATTGCTACCCTGTGGAGAAACACCACATTAGTCTAAAAACAATTTTTAATCGCACCCTTCCCCTTGAAAGATTTTGAGAAAATGGGCGAGAAAGAGTCACTCAAGGTCAGCCTGGGCTGGCCAGGTTGGCTGAGGTTTCTAACACATTTGAACTGCAATGAAGAACACCGTTGCGAAGGGGAAGGAGAAGCACACTCTTGAGTGACTCATACTAATTAAAGAAACACTGACAACACTAATCCACATGAAAATTTTTATTGACTCAGATGTACATTTCGGAAATCAAATTTCCTTCATCAGTGAGTCAGTTTCCTCAAAAGGAAATTTAGGTTTCCGAAATGTACATCTGAGTCATTAAAAATTCTCATGTGGATTAGTGTTTTCAGTGTTTCTTTTATTAGTATACTGGTGTCCACAGTTTCTGGCTTTTATTGTCTAACTTGAGTGACTCTTTCTCGCCCATTTTCTCAAAATCTTTCAAGGGGAAGGGGTGCGATTAAAAATTGTTTATAGACTAATGTGGTGTTGCTCTACAGGGTAGGATTGGAAATTTTTCTCTATCTTTAATAGTTTTCTAGTTAGCAAATGGATGACCTTAAATTTGGAGGTCAAAGTCAAATTTGAGTGCGGCAATGAATTCCCCATCCCCCTATTACCTATAAACCACACAGATCAGATCCGCCTACCTAGAATCTTTGAGATATCTACCATGTTACCAGACTTTTTGGACACCCTGTATAATATCTCCGTAACGATTGGTCCAATTTTGAAAATGTCTTTAGATTTATGCTTATTATTGAGTCCACGTTTATATATCGCATCGGTATCGGCTGTCATATATTGAGATATTGAATATCGATTATCGATAATTACGATTTTTCGATAGTGTTCGTTGGAATGTTGACTACTGGTCAATACAAAATTTATTGGCGCACCGTTTTCGATATATAGCAAATTTCGAAAATTCTCTTTATGGTCGATATCTCGGCAACTACAATATTAGTCTCATAGAAATTTAGATGCGATATTCGTAATCAGCGAAGAAAGACACATTCTTTTCATATATAAAATGCCCCGCCCCTTAAAAAAAGTGCGGACAGACGGAAGTTCGTTACTGAAGATATTCAATGAAACATATTTGTTGACTATTAAATGAGGAATAAATACATATCACAGAAAGGCCTTAGATATTGCGTTGAAACGATATGAGAAAGAAGAAGAAAGTGATCCAATACAGCTAATGTCATCAAAACTTCCGCGAGACTAGTCGGGAGGGGGCATATGAGCAATGCAAAACAGAAAACAATGTTAGATCATTTTATTTACCTTGAAGATTACATTGTTGTTATAGCCCAGTATTAAGTTTTTGATAGTAAATGTTTTTATTGACCAATGTATTTTTTAAAATGTTGATCAGTAATTAAAGTGAGGAGAGATCGCGCATCACGTGACTTACCAAATAGGAAAAAGTCGTAGACCATGTCGTAGAAAGACAATGCCAGAGAAAGAAGAGTGTGTTTTCCTTATAGTTTAGACCACTTTTCAAGCTATACTACACAGATGTGCCAAAAGTCCTGTCCCTAAAAGCAATGGGTAACACCGAATTGGTTTATATAAATTTCGCGAACTTTCTGTGACCGAATGTTATATAAATACTCATCTGCTGAATGCTTATCAGAACGATTTATCAGGTTGTTACAAAAGTTTTTTCCGGATTTTTATTCCAACACAAAAACGACTGAACTTGAATGACAGATTCAGCTCATGCAGATGCCGGGCAATGGTTGAAAAGTGAACCTTGAACTTTCTGCGAGTTCCATCGTTGTTACAATTGTACATTGTGATCTTCATCAATTGCTTGGCGTAGATCACCATCTGAAATCATGATTGGCCGACCAGAGAGGTGCATCTTGAAGAGTGCTATTTCCGCGTCTGAACCGGCGATACCATTCTTCTATTATACGCAAACAAACAGTGCCATCACCTAAACGTTGGCAAATGTTTTGGTGACTTTGCGCAGCAGTGATCTTTCCAGAATACTCGTAGAAGATTATTGCTCGAATATGCTCGCTTGAAAGGTCCATTTCAGACCGTTGTTGGCACTCACAGATGTATAGTCAGAAAGTTGTTTCTTGGATGTAATATAGCAAAGATATTCAGGAATCGAATGCAATAATTTGTTTGAAAAAATATGAACACCCCCTTCGGAAAATGAGAATCGGAAGAAACTTTTGCAATAACCTGATATTACAATGAACAGTTGTGATGATGGGATGGGGAAGCGTGTTGCAGTAATCAATTTTCACAAATGCAACAAGTCATCAAAGGAAGTTTTCACTCTGCTTAAACCTCTGAAATTGAGGCAGAAATTTGTTTATCGTACTATAAACGATCATGTGTGGATGGCAAGACGAGGAGAGGTTGTCCGCGTACTTCAAGAACTCCTGCATCCATTAAAACGGTGCCTGAGAGAATTCGACGAAATCCCATCCGCAAACGGAAAATCCTGTCACGGGAGATGAAGCTATCAAAAAAAAAAAAAAAAAAAAAAAAAAACGATGCCTAGGATCTTCAAGCAAGGCCTTGGGCTTGGGCCTTATCGAAGACAGACTGGCCAACGCCTAATAGCTGCTTTACCTGATTTCAGGACAACAAGATGCAAACACCTGCTTCAACGGCATGCGGATGGAGGAGACCGTCGAATTCTGTTTATGGACGAGAAAATTTTTTACCGTTGAAAAAAAAAAAAGCATAATAGGCAAAATGACCGTGTGTACTCTCAGAGCTCTCGATAAGCCTCTAAGAAGATTCCGAAAGTACCAAGAGGCCATCACCCGTCGTCGGTGAAGGTTTGATGGGGAGTGGGTTATGACGGGATGACCAAATTGCATTTCTGTGAACGAGGCGTCAAATCGGACGTTTTAGAATAAGTTGTTAAGCCCCTTAACAATAACACCTTGTTTTCTGCAAAGCAATGGGTCTTTCAGCAACATTCAGTACACGCCCACAAGGCCAAACCACACAGCGTTGGCTTCAAGAGAATTTTCCCGATTTCATCGCCGCAGAAGATTGGCCCTCGGGAAGCCCCGATCTTAACCCCCTTGAAGGCAGATTTTGTTGCTGCAGCAGCTTTTATGCACATGAAAGTAGTGCGTCCTGCCATCGATGAGTGGCCACACCGTTTGAAGCGCTGTGTACGTGCTAAAGGTGGCCATTTTGAGTAGGTTTTGAGATGTATATATTCTACAGGTATTTGACAATAAAGAATATTTTACGCTTCTCTTTTGTTGCAATATGCTTTTCGGATAAACTCTTTGTTTCTTAGACAGAACTTTTGGCAAGACTTCGAAATGCTTTACTTTGAAGTAATTTTTGAAATTCACTGCCAAAAGAGTGTTGTTTATTTTTCAGTCTTATATTGTACTGCGCAGAACGAGGTGAGATGGCGCAGTTTTAATAGTGAGCTATTAAAATGTTAAATTAAAGTGTGCAACCTAAGGCGCAACTTATGTTTCTAATAAATTATTATAAGCTACTAGCACGTTTTCCCTTGACAAACTGATTCCAAGTCACGCATTTAGAATATCAGGCGTTTCTTCAGTTGAGAATCCTCGGGAAGATAAAGAAGAAACTCTAAAACACCAAAACCTAGTACTTCTAAAGATTCTACAGAGCTCTGCAGCACAACGGCCTAGAGATGCTCCACAGCAATCAGAAGTAATGAATCAGTTATTACATCTAACAAGGCAATTAGGACGGTTTCTCCAAAACCAAAGAGGAAGCAGTCAAGTGGTGTCATTCATTGTGAAGAAGAGACAGAGAAATAAAATCCCCAAATAGAAGCCCGGCATTAGATGCCGACTTATCATAACGTCGTCATCATCATATGTATCCATAATCTCATTATGTGACAGTTGGGATTCGTTAGCATGACAAAAACGAATGAAGAGACGACGTCCATAGCAGACTGGATAAAATTCCTGGCTTTATGAGATCTATTTAGTATATCTCGATAAGTATTCTGTATATCGGGATGATTAGAAACAAAAAAATATAAGTCAATTTTGCATGGGTGCTTTTTTTCGAATCACCTGTCTGATGCAGCAGAGCGTTCATGTTCTTCTTTCCCTAGCAGACATGCCATTATGCTTCATCACACTCGTCGTTTGAAGGACTGTTCCTGATGTTTGGGAAAGTCCATTAATTTCATCATTATAGTTACTACTGCGCCATCTCACAAACCAGGGTGGGAGAGATGATTAAAAGTTGAATTTATTTCCAAAAAAATGTTCACATCTAGTTGATTAAGTTTATTATTAAGATTTTTTTTAAAAGTGTTCACAAATCTTTGTAATGTCACGTTGTGAACAGTAAAAACTTCAAAAAAATTCCTTCAATTATTTCTTAACGTGCACCAACTACCCCCCCCCCTCCTCTCCTTTTATATTATCTGAATCAGACTCCGTTCCAATCGATTTTTCTATTGTATGGCTTAATATTCCCCATGTCACCAAGCTTCTATTACTTGTTCAAGTTTAAAAATTTTTAATTTATTTAAATTTCGGGATTTTATTGGTAAATGAGTTAAATGAAAAATTATTAAGGACTCTAGATTAAGGACTCTAGATTAACTGTCAATAAAACGCAACACGGAAATGGTAGTTGAATGCACTTGAATTGACTTAAATTCTTTTTGGAGGAACGGAGGAAGGGATAACTCAATAAGGGGGGGGGACTTAAAGCAAAAAAAAAAATAATTTTTTGTTATTAACTATGACATCAAGTAATCCCTTATCATTTTGTTTATTTTTGAGAACAACTGAAATTCAACTCATTCTATCTGGGATATCTGTCTGATATTTCTTGATATTTGCTTGCGCTTTTTCTAAGAGTAGCTCTATACATTTGGCTAATAAATTATGCAAAAGACATTTTGATAACCTTCATGAATACACTCACTCATCAAAAGTCATGGCACACCTGCCTAATAACATGTTGGGCCCCCTCTGGCCCGGATAACGGCGGCGACCCATCGTGGAAAAGAGTCTACCAGTCTCTCGAACACATCCACAGCCACTGCAAGCCATGCCGCCTCCACTGCACTCCTTAACGATGCTGCATTTACCAGTTGTGTTGGTGACGACCTGACAGATCGTTCGATGACGTCCTACTAATGTTCAATGGGATTGCAATCTGGGGAACGTGGAGGCCAAATCATTGTCGTGAAGTCGGTAGCATGTTCCTCCAGCCACTGCCATGTCACAAGGGCCGCGTGTGCAGGTGCATTATCTTGCTGGAAGATGCCGTCGCCCGCGGGGTAAAAACAGTTCATGAAGGGGTGCAGGTGGTTCCCAAGCAGATCGACGTAGGAAGTAGCACGCAGAGTGGATGTCAGGTGCACCAATGGACCCATTGCATGCCACAAGAAAACGACCCAGACCAGTATGGAGCCTCCACCTGCCTGAGTGGTCCCCACCTGACAAGTGGGGTTCATGGCTTCGTGTGGACACGACCATCGGCCCCATACAGCTGAAACCATGACTCTTCGGACCAGGAAACCCTTCGCCAGTCCTCAGCGATCCAATGTTGATGTTGGTTGGCCCAGGCTAGGCGTTGCCGACGACGTGCAGCTGTCAAGAGTGGCACCCGTCGTGGCCTCCTGCTCCTAAAGCCTGCAGCGCCAAGGTTCGCCGAATTGTCGTCACGGACACAGTTGTGGGACGTCCCTGGTTGTACCGCATGGTGATTTGGCCCACTCTCGCCCTTTGATCAGCAGTTGGAAGCCGGTTGACCCGGCGAAGACCTCTGGCATCAATGAGGCGTGGGCGGCCCGTCCGCTGTCTGACATGGGTTTAACCCCTCGTTGGGTGTACTCTCGATAGACCCTTGCACTGGTTGTGCGGGAAAATTGCAGGGTATTGTCTACATCTGATATTGAGGCACCGGTTCAAATGCGGATAGTTCTCGGCGTGCTGCCATTTCTGCAGCTAGTTTTGCTTATAATGATTGTGTGATATCAAGGAGTCCTGTGCACTACATTCCGAGAATGGAAGAAGCTGGATCTGTCTCATTACGGACAGGGAACCTGATCGGAGGGGTGTGCCATGACTTTTGGTGAGTGAGTGTACACGTGCTATTCTCATACAAAAGAGCACCGATAAGTAAAAGAAGCATCAAAATCATATGCTACAGCTACAACGCATTTCAAGCATTATTTTGTTTGTTCAATTTGTTGTTGGTCCCCTATTTGCCTTCGGGACAAAGTT
>JAHWFO010041607.1:0-21162 GCA_023313115.1 Rhysida immarginata | reverse complement strand
AGTTTGGCCCTGAGTGCTGCGCCGGCAGCTTTCCGGATCATTAGAGCGTTTATTTCGAGTCGCAAAATTTCTTGAAGCATGAGGAGGTAACGATGACGACGTCTGGCTGCGTCTAATCCAATCTTCCGAAAAAATTTTTTGATTTTAGTTTTTAAGTTCAACCACGATTCAAGCGTAGGAGGCACATTGTGGAGATGTTTTTCCACAAACTGAACGAACATTCCCCGGTACTCTTCATTGTCGAGCAGAGAAACGTTTAGAAACATTTCTAATTGGCGACTTGATCTACAGCAATTGCCAGAGAAACAAATGGAGGATCCCACGACCACAATATGGCACTATGGTCGGAAAAGGCACAAGGAATAACCTCCATTGTTCCAGCTGCACCAGCAAACACATTGTCGACCAAAAAAAAATCAAGTCGTGATGCCATAGTGGGTCCTTGATGAAATGTTAACCCACTGAGATCACCACAAGAATTCACTGGCCATAGATCAAACAATGCATTTTGCTGGCACAGGCGATGCACATATCCAGACGAAAAGATCCACTTAAAATCACCAGCAATCACTACAGGAAATAATGAGCACAGATACACTTGCAGATCGTTGAAGAAGTCACGTTTCTCTGCACTCGTGCACGGAGCATACACGTTAAGCAATCGGAATTGAAATCTAGAAGATGTAATGTCTAAAGATATTACCTTGCACTCGCTGTCGCACAAACAATTCGACACCTGAATGGAGGGGTTGAAGATGATAGTTGCAACCCCTTGCCCAAACGGTGACGAAGAGTTAATAAAGAATTGTCCACGAGGGAATTGTCTGCGAAGGCCGGGCAGATCGTACCATACTTGTGCAGGATCAAGTTTCACTTCTTGAAGCACAAGTATGTCCGGCCTGTACAGGGCAATAAACGTTGACAAAACCGATTGCTTAAAAGACGAACCCAGGGAACGCACGTTCAGTGAGATGACCTTCATTGTGGAATCAGGGTGCTGGTTCTTGATACTTCTCCGAAGGAGACTGGAGCTTCACTGATGATGGTGGAGGCTCCTTCGACTTCCGCCTCGGAGATCGAAACGAGGATGAAGACGAAGTGCTGCGATGATGGCCCTCGCAGCTGTCTCGGTCGGTAGAAGAAGCAGCAACGCCGTCCCTTCTGCTGTGATGCCATCTGGTTTTGTGCCTGCGAGATTTGGATGACATCGCAGGCACATCCCGCTGTGCTGATGCTGATGACTTCATATTCCCAGCAGATGATGACACTGAAGCTGAAGTGGGCGCACAAGCAATCCGAAGAGGCTGCGTAGCCGATGTCTTCGCCGGCAGAGGAAGAGATGGACATTCCTCCTCTGGGAAGATTGATTCGGAAAAGGCTGATACGTCCACATCATCTTCTGCAGAGCTCACCTCCTCGACCATCGAGATGTCGCTTGATGGCTCCGGGAAGGGGGCGCCGTCTAGGATCTCTGATGGGGGAGGAGTGTGTGGTATCTCCTCCCTCGGTTTATCAGCTAGTGGCGCTGCAGGCGGTGGCATCTCCTTCCTAGACTCCATAGGTGGCGGAGATGGCGTCGTACACTGCCTTCAAGGTGGACGTGAAGCTGACGTGGCTCTGCTCCGCTCTGATGACTTGGCCGGTGATGTCATCATCGGTGATTGCTGGGGAGACACTCCTTTAGGCAATGATGGAGCTGCTGGCGATGCAAGCGTCCTCTCCGGGCACTGGTGAAATTTATTAACTACCTTGTTACAGTAGGTACATTTCACCAAGAGAGGACAGTCTTTCCTGACGTGGGCCGTCTTCTTGCAGTACCAGCAGCACTGCCTTTGACCTTTGTAAGACACGGAGACTTTATCTCCGCGCATTACAACATCCTTAGGAATGTCTCTGTTTAAGTCCATGTAGACTATGATGTCTCCTGTTCGTTGAAGCGGAGAATCTGGGTGCTGAGGATACGAAATCCTATGCACCACACCATAGTCCGACATGAATCCTCTGAGATATTTCTCAGTCATCAGCGGCGATGCTCCCCGGATACAGACCGGTAAATATCCGGGTTCAGCATAACTCAGGTGGACGGTGGTCTGTCCAACCTTGATGGCACCAGCAGACACAAGTCGGTCTTCCATATTACGTTCCCTACAGAGCATCCTCGAATCAGTCGGGGAAAGCCTCTGTAGGACCAAAACAGCGGGATCGCCAGACGGAAGAACAGGAGGGATACTATTACTGAGTACACCTCCTTCATAAACATGCCAAAGGCGAAGGGGCCGTCGGCAATCATATTCACCATGTTCCCCCTGTGGAATATTAATAGCCCCAAAGCGTTCGGGGGGGGGGGGTGAAACCTCCCCCGGGGTAGGGTCACAAAGTCACACTATTATTCTCGCACGCGTTAAATGTAATGTTGCGGCGAGAATAATAACAGAGTTCAAAAGAAAGTCACTCACACATACAGAAGATCGACGGGCCGATCTCCTCTGGCTCCGCCGAGTCTCGTAGACGCTCGCCTTTGGTTACTCCAGTCGCTCTCCCTTGACTGTCTTCTGCCTCGAGTTTTTAAAGCCCGAACTGCTTTGAGTACCTTGAATATTTTTGTTCCTGATGAATGAGCGGCCTCTAGCATTCCTCTTGCGTTGATGGGCACTTTGAAAAATCTTCGAAGGAGGAGAGAAGTGGCTGACGTCATTCTCTACCCAACACGATGCTGTCCCCGCTCGATGTTGCTTAACTTCAGCCTTGGGTGTCGTCTGCTTCTCTCTTTTGTCAGATGGCTTCCTCTTTTTCGTGCGTCGATGAGAAGGCCTTGAGAAGCGATCTGACACTGATCATTTTAAAGATTTTCAAGAAATTGTTAAGTACTAAGATTTCTCTTTTCTAAGAAAAGCCTGAGTAACAAGAATTCTATGCATTGTTACAGATTGAAACTTCTCCATATAGCACAAAGTTTGCCTTGAATTGTTGGTCATGAGATATATATTGTTGGTCCGTGCAGAGTGTTTGCGAATTGCATGTTGATACCAATGATGATAAGTATTGTTGCACAAACATTGCCTTGCATTGTTGGTCATGAGATATTTCTCATTAAAATGCCTTGCCATAGCCATGAATATCGATTTTTTTTTCAATAATTATTATTTTTTCGAAATCTGAGTTAGACAGTGACCTTCCTCGTGCTTTCACGGTCAAGTATGCAAAATTTCAACAAGATCGGTATAAAAAACAAACAAACTTCAAAACCCACCCACAAAAAAACATCCTTCTTCTTTCTATATATATAAAGAAGGATGTTTGTGTGTTTGTTTGTGGGTTTGTTTGTTTGTTTGTTTTTTATACAAATCTACAGTTTTATTCCGATCTTGATAAAATTTCGCATACATGGCCTTCAAAGCATGAGGAAGGTCACTATCTACCTCAGATTTCGAAAAAATAATAATACTTGATAAAAAATCGATATTCATTATTATGGCAGGGCATATTAATGAGAAATATCTCATGACCAATAATGTAAGACAAAGTTTGTACGACAATAGGTATCAACAATGGTGTCAACACGCAATGCACCAATACTATGCAAGGATCAACAATATATGTCTCAGGAGCAACAATGCAAGGCAAAGTTTGTGAAATATAGAATTCAATGCATAAAATTTTTGTTATTCAGGCTTTTTTTTAGAAAAGAGAATTCTTATACTTAACAATTTCTTGAAAATCTTTAAAAATGATCAGTAACTGGAGATAATGAGATAGCAGACTATTGAGAAAGAGTGAAAGACGATTGACGAAACACTCCTTTAGCTCCGTGCTGTATTGAGGAAATGGTAAGCAAGTAAATAGAAGAATCGGCGACTGCTAGACTACACAAAGTGATGAATGGCCAATTTTTGCTTTAAGACATCGAAAGAAGAAAAGAAATTGCAACAACATCAAGTGTGCATCTAAAGTCAGATTACGTGAGTAAAAAATTATTTAGACTAAAGGGCATCCTTGGAGAGGTCCATCCATCGTGAGCCTTAAATACTGTTTTTTTTTCCCTAAATCAAGTCCCGGTATATCACCTAGAATGGATTTTATCAGTGAAGATGTAAATTCCTTTTTTTCGGATTTTTCTTAGAATGGATAGTCCCTTCGCTCTATATTGTAGTGAAAGAGTCATTATCTAACCAATTTGGAGGTTTAATTTAACTTTTTGATGTTGTTCTGTTTTCCTACAAGCGTAATTATCGTGGGCAATGCCGGGTCCTCTGCTAGTTATATACATAGAAAGAAGAAGGATGTTTGTTGGTGTGTTTTTTTGTTTGTGTCAAATTCGAAAAGAGAAAGTAGCAAAGAAAATAAAGTTAGAAAAGATTTGACAAGGAAAAAAGAAAGAAGAAAGGAAGCCGTCCCCCTGAAGAAGAATAGACCAGGCAAGAAAACAAAGGAACGTCAGAGAAAACACTATTGGTGGAGGAGAAACTATTGTCACAAAGCTCTGTCAAGGATTTTTATGAAAGAACAGAGCGGGACAAGGTGATGAATGAGTTCAAGTAATATTAATTGAATGCAACAATTTAAATACATGATATGGCTGCTTGCGGGATAAAAAATAATAATAATTAAATGTGAGGTCTCTTCTATCAGTCCAACTCAGTAGCTGTGGAAGCCTGGGTTAAAAGGTTCATCTCTTTGTGATTCACCATATTTCCATGACGGGCAAGGTTTCTGCCGGGGAGTAGTGCTTGTGAGTTAGATCGATGCGGGAAGACCTTGGTCCACGTGGGATGGCGACTGGTTTCCCTGAAAACCGCAATCTCGGAGAGCGGCAACCACTCAGGGTTAGTCGACCGTGAAGGAGTGACTGTATGAAATAGAACAAAGGATTAATGATATGACGAGATAGGCAAGAGTTTCTATCAAACAGATTCACAACGCTATGGCATACAAATCTTAAATTGATACGACCATTACCAGAGGAAGCTGCTCCTGCGTCCAAGCGCGGACAGTCACGTGGGAGCCCAACGCTACTGCCAGCTAAACTGGTAACGGGGAGAACAACTTCTAATGTCTCCACCCTCCACGGGAGATCGTTGTGTACAGTTTGGAGGCATATCGGAATGTCGATGTCGTATCCTAACGAAGTGGATACGACGTGCGTCGGGGTGCGCATGTCGTCTATGATGGCGGCTAATTGGTCCGTGAGTTCGGCGTGGGCCTCTTCTTTATCTGACAAATAACCGGTCGTCTCGGGGCGAATGGCGTCTGGGTCGTTCGTGTGCTAGGAGTGAAGTAATTATCCGTCGAACGTCGGCCGTCAATATTCGCTCGGGAAGCAATGTCCTCTTTTATGTTGTGGACACATCTACGGCTATCCTCTCTTTTGGCGGACGAGCGGGACGATCTTTTACTCGGAGAAGGGCGGTTGCGATGGCACCTGGGGCGAGACTGCTGAGGCCACCTTCTCCTTCTCTTGCATACGGAGAACGACGATGATTCACGGATAGGCGGACCACCTTTCACACTCGGCGGGGCTTGAAGAATATCTCTCACGGGGCTCTTAGGGCTACGAATAGATATTGCATTAACTGAATCAGAAAATCTATGTTTCTTACGACTTTCAGTTCTCAGTCTATGTTCCCCTTCCTTCAACAAGAGCCTGGTCCTTCGGTTGGTCCAATCCGCCTTTCGTCCAACTTCCATTAGTCGCTCACTATTGTCACTCTGTCTCTTCCTTTCCGTTCCTCCGCTTTTATTTCCCCTGGTTGGATTCTGGGCCGATTCTGTGCTGTGCGTTCGCCTATCAGCTTTCGAATCAACCTCTCTCCTCCACCAATAGTCTTTTCTCTGACGTTTCTTCGTTTTCTCGCCTGGTCTATTCTTCTTCGGGGGGACGGCTTCCTTTCTTCTTTCTTTTTTCCTTGTCAAATCCTTTCTAACTTTATTTTCTTTGCTATCTTCTCTTTTCGGATTTGACAGTTTGTTTGTTTCTTATACACTTCTATAGTTTTATTCAAGGGCAAGAAAAACTTGAGTTTAAAGTAACTGGTGATGCTCTGCCGTGGTGAGACAAGTCAAGAAGAATTTAGATAAATTCCCGGTATATTACCTGGAATTCCTGTTTTCGTAATTTTCGTAGAATGGATAGTCCCTTTGCTCTGTCTTTTATTGATTTATTATTTAACCAATTGGGAGTTATAATTTAATTTTTTGATATTGTTCTGATTACATACAAGTGTAATTATCCCGGGCAACACCGGGTACCTCTGCTAGTTATACAGGGTGTTTCATAATTGGTGCCCCGTCTTTAGGTCCAAATAATGGCTCAAGGTGAACAGGTGGGGGGAAAATGAATATTGAGTATTTGGTTTTGATCTCCCCTAATTCAGAATAAACAACATTTCGCATCCCTGGGGGTGAAGGGGTAAATTTTGAAAATTTTAATTTTGTAGGGGTAGGAGTTAGACCTCATGTGTTATTTAGAAAGTTGTAGAGCAATACGTAAAATGTAGGTTTAGCAAAAAACCCGGTGAAAAAATTCTCATTTCCTGCCCCCTTTATCGAGTGGGTAAAGTGAAAAGTATGGCTAGCCGATGTGGACAAATACCATACTTATTTGAAAATAGTGGGGCCTACATTTGGAAAATAATGAGAATGAATGACTCGTTACCCTGAAAAGCTAATAAACTCGACCGGGAGCATTGACAACTGAAGACAAAGGATATTCCCTGAGATGCCACTCATTCTTCGACTGCTCGTGTGAGCAAATTTGCATATGAGTGGGGTCAAGACCATTAGCTTTTCAGGGTAACGACTCATTCATTCTCATTCATTTTCAAATGTACTGTGTTCTAATAAGTAATAAAGTTCGAATAAGTTTTTCTAATGAGTCTTTCTGTTATTGTCTACATAAGCTAGCCATACCTTTCACTTTACCCACTCGATAAAGGTCTAACCCCTACTCCTACAAAATAAAATTGTCAAAATTTACCCTTTCACTTCCAGGGACGCTAAAAGTTTTTATTCTGAATTAGGGGACATTAAAACCAAAAAATCAATATTCATTTTCCCCCAATCTGTTCCTCTTGAGTCGTTATTTGGACCTAAAGACGGGACACCAATTATGAAACACCCTCTATATATAGAAAGATAAAGAAGGTTGTTTGTGGGTGGGTGGGTTTATTTGTTACTTATACACATCTACAGTTTTATTCCGATCTTGATGAAATATCGCATATTTGAGGCTCAAAGCATGAAGAAGGTCACCGTTCTTTACGAATTTCGAAAAAATCATGATTATTGATAACAAATCGATATTCATGGTTATGGCAAGGCATGGCAATAAGAAATATCTCATGACCAACAATGCAAGGCAAAGTTTGTGCAACAATACTTATCAACAATGATATCAACACGCAATTCACAAACACTCTACACGGACCAACAAAATATATCTCATGACCAACAATGCAAGGAAACGTTTGTGCAACAAGAGGTATCAGCAATAGTTTCAACATTCAATGAACCAACAGTATGCAGAGATCAACAGTATATATTTCATGACCAACAATGCAAGGCAGATTGATGTGTGCATTATTGATAAGGTTCAAAGTGTAACAATGCCTAGAATTTCCTCGTTTTCAGGCTTTTCTGAGAATTGAGAGTTGTTAGTACTTAACAATTTCTTGAAAATCTTTAAAAATAATCAGTAATAGGAGATAAGAGAGAGTGAGACACCTAGAAACAAAGAAAGAAAACAGGAAGCAGTCCTTTGGCTCCGTGGTGTATTGAGCAAACGATGAGCATATCAACAGAAGAATCGGCGACTGCTGGACTACACAAAGTGGTGAATGGCGAAGTTTTGCTTCAAGACATCGAGAAAAGAGAGGGAATTGTAAGAAAGTCAAGTATACATCTAAATTCCCTCTCTTGCAATTCCCTCTCTTTTCTCGATGTCTTGAAGCAAAACTTCGCCATTCACCACTTTGTGTAGTCCAGCAGTCGCCGATTCTTCTGTTGATATGCTCATCTAATGTAAGATTACTTGACTAGGAAATTATTTAGAATAACAGAGGCATACTTGGAGAGGTCCATCCTTAGTGAGCCTTTAAAAATTTTTTTGGGAATTTTCATTAAGAAATTTTACTCTAATTATTCTAAGACTTTTCATGGGAAATTATTTTTAAGATATTTCAAAATTTAATCATAAAAAAGAGCCCGAGCCACGCCGAGTTTATCACTTAGCTAATTTGGTAGCATAGCAGATCCAAAAATTTCATAAAAATAATTTTAGACTACATAGAGTTTGAATGTGAATATTTTGGAAACTGAGATGCTGATAATGCGATGACTGAACGTTTGTTTCCATGAACTAATAATAATGAGCATAAAATGACGATGCAGCGACAGGACATAAATAAGGCAACGTCTATTGAGTAGGAAAAAGAGTTACACGTGTCGTTTGTAGATGATGCTGCTCAGATGGTTTGTATGATTATTATTATAATTATAGATACAGGATTTTCTAATGTTACTATGGTTGTGATAGTTAAAGTTCCTAAAATTATTAATATGGTGAAGATTTCAAGAAGTAGTTTAAGCAAAATATTACCATTAGAAGTTAAAGTTATCGTTTTCTTGATTAATAAATAAATCTTAAGTTTACAAATTTTAATTAAGTAATTTATGTATTTTAATTCTGTAGGGGTTATATTTATTATTTTAGGAGGTTAGATTTTTATATCTAAATACAAACATATATTGATTATGCTACTGAGTTTTATAATTATAATGTTAAGTCTTTACTCTTTATTATATTTAACGTTTTTGAGACTTTTGGAAGAAGGCATGGTTTTAATAATTTTTTAAGGTTTTCAGTGTATGAAGGAAAAGTTCGTTTAGGTTTATTAGTAATATTTGTTCGTTCTAATGGCAGTGATTTTTTTTAGCAATTTTTTTTCTTTATGATGTTAATTATATCTATGTTAGGTTTGATACTAATTAGATTTATTGTTGATTGATTCATTGTTTTTTAATATTTCTCACTTTTATATTATTCTTAATGGGTTATTCTGAATCATCTATTCGGGGAAGTAGATTTTATTTTAGTTTTGATAGATTAAGATGAAGATTGACAATTCTTAGAGTGTGAATTACATCTTTGATGCTCTTGGCCAGTTACAGGGCTTTGAGTAGATTGAAAAATCTTTTTTTTATTAATATAGTTGTTCTATTGTGCTTATTTTTATGTTGGACTTTTATGATTCTTGATTAAATTTATTTTTACTTATCTTTTTTAAGGTTCTCTCATTCCTATTTTTTTGTTAGTTATGGGTTGGGGGTACCAACCTGAACGACTTCAGGCTGGCTTATATTTGTTATTTTACACTCTATTTGGCTCTTTACCTTTATTAATTTCTTATATATGTATATTTGGCTGAGAGAGAAGAGGTTTTTATGGCATTTATTTTATATGCAGTTATGACAATCTAATTTTATTGGTTGGTTTAATTTTTGGATTTTTAATTAAAATACCAATATTTACTGTTCATTTATGACTTCCTAAGGCTCCTATTTCTGGTTCGATGATTTTGGCTGGAGTATTATTAAAGTTAGGTGGTTATGGTATGTTACGAGTTTTATATATTCTGAAGACTACATTGATGAAGTTTAATGTAATTTTTATCAGATTAAGTCTTTTAATATTTTCTTTTGTTAGATTGATTTGCATGCGTCAGTCTGACTTAAAGTCTTTGATTGCATATTCTTCTATGGCTCACATGAGTTTAGTAATTGCTGGGTTGATAATTTTTAATAATTCGTGGTTCTTTGGCACTAATATTGGGCCATGGTTTTTGTTCATCCGGTTTGTTTTGTTTAGCAAATGTAATATACGAACGTTTGAGAAGTCGCAGAATATTAATTAATAAAGGTCTTTTAATTATATTTCCTGGTATGTGTTTATGATGGATTATATTGAGTGTTTACAATATGGCAGCTCCTCCTAGTATAAATTTACTGGGAGAGATTAGATTGATGGTCAGAATTGTGGGTTGGTTAGGTTATATATCTATTTTTCTTTTTTTAGGTTCTTTTTTAAGTGGATGTTACACCATTTACATATATTCTTTGACGCAAAATGGTAGGGGTCTTATTTTCAACCCTATGAATAATTGTGATTCCGTGAGTATTTATTAATGTTTTATCATTGAGTTCCTCTTAATCTTTTTGTGTTGAAGTTTGATGTATTTTTTTGTTTATCTTTTTGTTTATCTTTTTGTTCCTCTTTTTGTGTTGAAGTTGTGGAGTTAAAGTATGATTTTTATTAAAAGGGATTATTGTATTATTTATAGTTATTATTTGATAATTTTATCTATCTTTTGTTTTATTTTTGGCTTATATAGTTTAAGCACCGGGGTTGGATATTATTTAGATTGAACTTTATTATTTTATATGTCTAGTGAATTTTATATATCTTTTGTTTTTGATTGAATATCATTGATGTTTAGTTCTTTTGTGTTGTTTATTTCTTCTTGTGTTATACACTATAGAACTGATTATATACATGGTGACGTAACGAAAAATCGATTTGCTATTCTAGTTTTTTTATTTGTCGTTTCTATGTTGTTAGTAATTAACAGCTATAGATTGGTTTGCTTGCTACCAGGTTGGGATGGATTAGGTTTAGTTTCTTATAGCTTAGTAATTTATTATCATAATGTTCGTTCTTATAATGCTGGGATAATCACTATTTTATCTAATCGGATTGGTGATATGCTACCTTGTTGTTAGCTATTTCTTGATTAATAATAAGATCAAATTGAAGTTATATTACGTTTTACGCTTGAGGTTTGGATAACAAGTGAGTGATTTTTTTATGTTCAGTAGCAGCTTGTACTAAAAGAGCTCAAATTCCTTTTTCTGCTTGATTGCCTGCTGCTATGGCTGCACCGACACCCGTTTCTGCTTTAGTTCATTCTTACACTCTGGTTACTGCATGTGTTTATTTATTGGCTCGTTTTGGAGATTTTGGACTAGCTTATAATGTTATATAAAGCATATTGTGCTTATTGTCTTTATTAACTATATTTATAGCAGGTATTCGGGCTAATTTTGAGTATGATTTGAAGAAGATTATTGCTTTATCTACCTTAATTCAGTTAGGATTAATGATGTTTATTTTATCTGTGGGGTTTGTCAAATTAGCTTTTTTTCATCTTTTGACACATGCAATGTTTAAAGCTTTATTGTTTTTATGTGCTGGGTCGTTTATTCATGTTATGTTAGACAATCAAAATGTTCGTATAATAGGTGGTTTAATTTATTATTCTCCTGTTGTTAGAACAAGACTTGCAGTGGCTAATTATGCTTTATTAGGATTTCCTTTTTTAGCTGGATTTTATTCTAAAGATTTGATTGCTGAAATATACTTTTTTGAGGATAGAAGTTTTTTTATTTTCTTAGTTTTGTTGGTTTCTATTGGTCTAACATCTTGCTAATCTATTCGATTAGGGTATTATTCTTTATGAAAAAATATTAATTGAAGGCCTGATGTCCAGGCTTCTGATGGGGCTAGATTAATACACTCACTTCCAAAAGTTAAGCACGGAGAGGTAAAATGCCAAAAAATGGACAAGCACTGCTTTGATTGACATGAAATGGTGAAAGTAAGTATCTCTATGTCTATTCATGAAACAAAACAAAGAATTACATACAGATATTAAAAAAAATATTGAATGTACATAAATTATAAGATGATGACATATTTGCGTCATTAACGAAATGATGTTTAAATGCAAAACAAACAACAAAAAAGACATTAATAGGGTATGTGAGCACCCCTCAACGTCATACAAAGTGTACAGCGTGTGATCATGCTTGTTACGAGGTGATCAACCACCGCAGAGTCCAGTAATAGTCATTCCTCCTGTAGGGCAGTTTCCAAATCCTTAAGAGTGCTGGAGGTGGTAAACGTCTACATACAGCACGGCCGAGGGCATCCCAAAGATTTTCAATGGGATTAAAGTCCGGCGAGTAAGCCGGCCACTCCATACGCGCAATCCCCTCACTCTCCAGAAAGTCGTCAACGATGGCAGCTCTATGGGGACGGGCATTATCGTCCATTAAAACGAAAGAAGGACCAACTGCTCCAGCGTACAGTTTCACAATGGGGTCTAGGACTTCATCTCGATACCGTACAGCCGTCACAGAACCTCGCCTGTAGATGTGCAGGTCGGTGCGATATCCCAATGCAATCCCTGCCCAGACCATGATGCTTCCACCGCGGAATGCGTGATGTTCGATGATGTTCTCGGGCCGATTGCGTGTGCCTTGTTCCCTCCAGACCCTTACACGCTTATCATCGGGTTGTAGGGCAAATCTGGACTCATCTGTGAACATAACGTTGCCCCAATCCGACACAGTCCAATTCACATGCTGGCGGCGCCACTGTAATCGTGCCTGTCTGGATTGGACGGATAAAGGAACACAAACTCGTGGTACCCGGGCGTACAGACCATTCATGTGTAGCCTTCGACGAACAGTAGTGGCAGATGTCGTCTTACCAATGGCCGCTGAAACCATAGATGTCACCTGTGTGGAGGTCGATCTTCGATTCCGCTTGGCTACAACAGCAATATAGCGATCTTCCTAGGGGATCGTAACCCTTGGACGACTGGCTACAGGTCTTCGAACAACTGTTTGGCTGGTTTGGAATTGTTTCCATAATCGTGAAATGACGGAATGATGAACGCCGAAGAAACGAGCAACATCTGTGATAGACTGTCCTCCTTCAATGCGTCCAACAGCCCGCCAGCGTTCAGAATCTTCCATTCGTCTTCTGGAAGCCATAGAAACACGTCTAGCTTGAAAACAAATCTTACGAATGTTCTAAACACCTTTTACCAGCAACTCCTATAACCCTTCACAATTTAGTGTTAACTACTGTGGCTGTTTTTTGTGGTAGTTTCATAATATGGTTATTATTTCCCTTGCCTTATGTTTTAATTTTGGGGCCAGCTTTGAAATTATCAACTATTATAAGAGTTTTGTTTGGTACTTGATTGGGTTTAATTATTTCTTGAGGTAGTATTTTTAATAACAGAGATTATGCTGATTTTTTTATATCCATGTAGTTTTTAAGAAGTTTGAGTGGCCAGTTTATATCAAATAGTGTTTTAAAGTTAGGTGACTATATCATCAATTATTGTGATAAGGGTTGGTTAGAACATTATGGAGGTTATGGAATATATAGTAATTTTATGCTTTTAAGTTCTCTAAATCAATGATGGCAAAATAATTCCTTTAAGGTTTATTTGTTTTTTTTACTATCCTGGATTTTTATATTTGTGATTATTTGTTGAATATAGCTTATTAAGAGCATAATTTTGAAAGATTAGGGTGTATATTCTGATAGCCTGGGCTTTTTAACATTGAAGATGTTATGTGAATATTATACACTGTAGAAATGACCGGTAAGATGATAGCAGCTTTATTTAATCATCTGTAAGAAGTAAACTTCATGCGTTTATTAACAGTAAACTACCTATTAGGTTATTATGAATGGATAAAACCTTCTTTCAAGTCGAAATTTAATACATAAATATGATTCAGTTTGCCAATTTTTGATTGTAATTCAAATTTTATATTTTAAATATAATCCTAGTTTGTTCAATCTAAGGCTCCTATTGTCCACTCATAATATAGCCCTAACAGCAGTAGTGTAACGAATAATATTGTTATATAGAATGTTAATATTATATTTGAAAATGAAAATAAGATTGGAATAGGTATGAGCAAAGTAATTGCTACATGAAATACTAAGAAGATAATAGCGATTATGAAAAACCGTAATGAGAATGGTAGACGAGCTGTCTTATAAGGGTCAAACCCGCATTCAAAGGGGGATGATTTTTCTCGGTCTTTTAGTCTTTTTTTGATAAAATTGAAGACAACATTATAAAAATAATTGAAATTAAGTAAGTAATTGTAATTAGTGCAGTAATTGTAAATATAATCAAATCTTTTTGGTTGGAAGCCAAATGTACAATAGATACTAAAAAGGTAGCCTCCTCATCAATAAATTGAAATAAATAAAAATAGTCATACTTCATCTACGAAGTGTCAATATCATGCTGCGGCTTCGAAGCCAAAATGGTGTTTAGGTAAGAAATGTAGTGCTAGTAATCGTGTAAAGCAGGCGATGAGAAATAATGTACCAATAATTACATGTATACCGTGAAACCCTGTTGCTATGAAAAATGTTGACCCGAATGCTGAGTCTGAAATGGTAAAAGATGCTTCTTTGGGGGCTGTAAAATACACCTCTAACAGAATTGTAATTATTAGGGCTTGCTTAGCTTGCTTATAATTAGCTTCTATTAATCTATGGTGTGCTCAAATTACTGATACTCCTGATGATAGTAAAATAGCTGTATTTAGTAGTGGAATTTGAAATGGATTAAATGGTGTTGACCCAATTTCTATTGTGGGTGATAATCTTCTGTGAAAAAATGCCCCCCAAAAAGAAACAAAAAAACAACTTTGGAAGTGATAAATAGAACTATCCCTGAGCGTAATCGTGTGACTACTAAGTTTGTATGGTGACCCTGAAATGTACCTTCTCGTGAAATATCTCGTCATCATTGAATTATTGTAATGATTAGAATTAGATTTCCAAAAAATAGTATTATAGGGGAGGCCTTGTGGAATATGTATACTATACCGTAGGTTGAAATGAGTGCACCTATTGCTCTTGCAATTGGTCAAGGTCTTTGATCTACAATATGAAAGGGATGATTTGTCATAAGTTACTTCTCTTGAGTAAAGTACAGATTAAATTGTGAATACATATGATTGAATAATAGCTACTGCTGTTTCTAGTAGAAGTAATAAAATTTGAGATGAAATTAACAAGATTAGGATTAATCTTTGTAAGTTAGGTCCTTGGTTCCCTAATAAGGTTAATAGAAGGTGTCCTGCGATTATGTTAGCTGCTAATCGGATTGATAGTGTGATTGGGCGGATAATATTACTGATGGTCTCAATCAAACCCTTAAATGGTATTAAATATGAGGGTGTACCTTGGGGAACTAAATGTGCAAATATATGATTACATTTATTATTTCACCCAAATAATATGAAAGAGATTCACAATGGAAGGGCTATTGTTAGGGTTAACAGTATATGTGCTGTACTAGTGAATGTATACGAAGTTAATCCTATTAGATTGTTAATTATGATAAATATTATAATTGACACAAATATTACAGTTGGGATTTTAGATTTTAGATGTGTTTTTATTTCTGCTCTTAGAGTGCCAAATAGATTGTGGAACATAATAGAGATTCGTGAAGGGGTGTTTCAATAATTAACAATGAAAATGAACATGAATAGTAATGATCTTATTCATTTTAATTTTATATTAAATAGGGATGATGTAGCGTCAAATACAGAAAATAAATTAGTTATCATTTTAAATTTATGTTGAAAGTTTCAATATTTTCTTGTTTTTTAGGATTATTGTTGGTTATTGAAGGATAAATACTGATTATAATATTTATAATTAGTAATGTAAATAGCAAATATATTAATATTCAAGATATTGGAGCTATTTGAGGTATATACTATTGTTACTTTAATTTGACATATTAATATTATATTTTAACTAATTTCGTTCATAGAAGTAAATACACTAAAATAATGGTTTAAGAGACCATAGCTTAAAATTCAACCATCTATTGACATAGTTTTAATTCAGCTTAAAAAAAGTGTTTAAGGTTACTCTTTCTAGTGTGATGGGTATCAATCTGTGATTAGCTCCACAAATTTCTGAGCATTGGCCGAAGAATAGACCAGGTCGGTTGACGTAGAATGATATTTGATTTAAACGTCCTGGTACGGCGTCTGCTTTAACTCCTAGTGCTGGTACGGCTCATGAATGAATAACATCTGCTGCTGTAATTAAAATTCGAATTTGGGTGCTTATAGGAACGACTGTTCGGTTATCTACGTTTAATAATCGAAATGTATTTAATGGTATTTCTGACTGATTAATTATATGAGTCAAATTGTACATCTGAAAAGTCTGAATATTCATAAGACCAGTATCATTGATGCCCAATTGTTTTGATTGTTATATTAGGACTACTGACTTCATCAATTAAGTATAACAGACGTAGAGATGGGAGTGCAATAAAAATTAATGTGATGGCTGGCAAAGTTGTTCATACTGTTTCGATTTCTTGACTTTCATATATAAATCGATTTGGAAATGAGCTGGATAGAAATGATGCTATTATATACAATACTAATACTGTGACAAGGATAATTATTGTATGATCATGGAAGAAGATCAATTGTTCTATAAGGGGTGATGCTCTATCTTGAAATAAAATATGGTTTCATGTTGCCATTAATTATAAAGTTTTGCTAGTTGATTTTATGTATGATCGGCTGGTGGAAGATTGTGATTTCATTCTACTGAGGATGGAAGGTTTAATGAAAATACTAATTTTCGATGGGATGCTAATGCTTTTCATAGGATAAAAATTAATATTAAAACAGCAACGAATGAAATTGTTGATCCGATTGATGAAACAATATTTCATGTTGTATATGCATCTGGGTAGTCTGAATAACGTCGTGGTATTCCTCTTAATCCTAGAAAGTGTTGTGGGAAGAATGTTAAATTTACTCCTAACAATAATAGTAAAAAATTGGATTTTTTGTATTTTTTTATTTATTGTAACTGTTAGGAATAGTGGAAATCAGTGAATGATTCCAGCTAAAATAGCGAATACGGCTCCTATTGATAGTAAGTAGTGGAAATGTGCTACTACATAATAAGTATCATGTAGTATAATGTCAATTGAAGAATTAGCTAGGATAATTCCCGTTCAGCCTCCCACAGTGAATAGGAAGACAAACCCTAATACTCAAAGTAGTGGTGCTTCGAATGCTAGTTGAGCACCATGTAGTGTTGCTAGTCAGCTGAAGATTTTGATACCTGTGGGAACTGCAATGATTATTGTTGCTGCTGTAAAATATGCCCGAGTATCAACGATTATTCCTACTGTAAACATGTGATGAGCTCATACGACAGATCCTAAAATTCCAATTGCAGCCATTGCATAAATCATTCCTAAAGTTCCAAAAGGCTTTTTTTTACCAGACTGTTGACTAATGATGTGGGAAACCATACCAAATCCTGGTAAGATTAGAAGATAAACTTCTGGGTGTCCAAAAAATCAAAATAAGTGTTGATATAAAATGGGGTCACCTCCTCCTGCTGGGTCGAAAAATCTTGTGTTAAAGTTTCGATCTGTTTATAAGTATTGTGGTGGCTCCAGATAAGACTGGTAAAGACAATAATAGAAGAATAGCTGTAATTTTTACTGCCCATACAAATAACGGAATACGTTCCATTACTATACCGGCTGTACGTATATTGATGACTGTAGTGATAAAATTAATAACTCCAAGAATTGAAGAAGCCCCTGCTAAATGGAGAGAAAAAATAGTTATATCTACCGATGGTCCAGCGTGTGAAATATTACTTGCTAAAGGGGGATATACTGTTCATCCTGTACCTGCTCCGGCTTCTACAGCTGCTGATCTTGAAAGTAATATAAGCGATGGAGGTAAAAGTCAGAAGCTTAAATTATTTAATTATGGAAATGCTATATCTGGAGCACCAAATATTAATGGCAACAATCAGTTACCAAATCCCCTATTATGATAGGTATTACTATGAAGAAAATTATAATAAAAACATGAGCAGTAACTACTACCTTATATGTCTGATCATCACCAATTAATCTTCCCGGTTGGCTCAGTTCGAGTCGAATTAACAATCTTAATCCTGTTCCTACCATTGAGGATCAGGCCCCAAAAATTAAATATATACTTCCAATATCTTTGTGGTTTGTGGAAAATAATCATCGCGGTAAGAAAGTTTTAAAATGTTAGATTGTAAATCTAAAGTGGAATGATTTCTCTGGTTCTTCAGTTTTTGGAATAATAAATTGCAAATTTAAAGGTAGATAAGAACTTAAATAATAATTTTAGCTTTGAAGGCTAATAGTTTTAGTTAACTTAAAGTGTTATATTAATATTAATATGAAGGGCATACCTAAAACTGAGGGAGTCAAAAGTATAATTCTTGTTTTATTATCTTTGTTAAATTCATATAGTGCTGGAGATTCTGTGAGTGTGAATGAGTAATATGATACTCGTAAGTAGTAGTATAGTGTGATTAGTGAGGCTAGAACTAAGGATGTTGTTGTAATAATGTAATTTGATTTTGCCAACACTAGAATTACTTGCCGTTTTGGTAAAAACCCCAGTATTGGAGGGAGTCCTCCTAAGGATATTAGATATAAAAATAGTAAGAAATCTGTTATTTTATTTTTTGCTGAAGTTAATAGTTGAGGTGTGTATATAATTTTGTTAATGCCTAGATATATTATGATTGTAAATGAGATTAAAATATAAGTTAGTAAGTATAGAACAAAGATTTGTTCATCAGTTATTATTGCTGCTATTATTCATCCTATAAGTCCGATAGACGAATACGCTATTAATTTTCGTAATCTTGTTTGGTTGTAGCCTCCTACTGAACCAATTAAAGCTGATAGTAGTATGGGCCCTATTAATAGTTTATCGGATATATATTTAAAATTAAAAATAATGGTGCAACTTTTTGTCAGGTGATTAGAATTAAGCAGTTTATTCAATTAGAATTATCCATAATTGATGGCAACCAAAAATGGAGAGGGGCAGCTCCTAATTTTATCAAAAATGATTTGTGATAAATTTAAATATGACCATACGTAAGGTATCGAAGATATTAACACTCCTATTAACAACATTGATGATGCTAGGGCCTGGGTTATGAAATATTTTATTGGTGTATCATTCTTAGAATTGGAAGCCAAAATAGGAATTATTGACATCAAATTTAATTCTAGGCCCATTCAAATTGTAAATCACATAGAAGATGTCACAGCGACTAGTGTCCCTGCGATGAGAGTGAGAGTAAATGATAATATAATAAATATCTTAGAAGGATTGAACCTATGAGTGGGGTATGAACCCAATAGCTTTAAAGTTAGCTTATCTTAGTATGATATAGTGTACGGGGCACGCAAGATTTTGAATCCTGAGGATTAGTTCGACTCTAAATATTGTAACAAAAGTATAAAATACATAAATTATTTTATCGAAATAATCTTTAATCAGGCATTTTGTTTTCCAAAAGTTTCAATATATGAAAGTTTGAATGTAAATAATTTTTACAATGTTGATTAAATTATCTGATTTCAAATAATTAACGACTTATATTTATATTAAACGTTTATCCCGATCGAAATACAAGTAGTATGCGGGAATTAGAAGTTTATTCTCAATCTGTAAATACTTACAAGACGGTACGACCCATTGACATTTGACAGTATTAAGACATGGATTCGAGCACAAGTGGATATTTAAAGATGAAATTACGCCAACTGTAGGTGACGGGAGGGCTCACGCCATCCGGTGGCACATCGTGTCATGCTAGTCATATGATCAATAGGACTCCGGGAGGAGTCCCACATAAGCTCAATAGGCCTCTGTACTATAAGAAACCAGATAGCGACCTCAGGCGATCTATTGATACTAGTCATCGGCTATATCCCAGCTAGCACTCATATGTTATATTTCCGTTGGAAACTGGTATTTAGGTTGGTAAACCGTAAGAGCTGAGAATGGAAATGTTCAGATCTTGTTATTAAAGTGTTCGGTTAGATAACGGTTAGATGTTAAGTAATTCCTACGTTTGGTACTCGTTGGGAAATCGTAATATAATTTCACTCATGGCTCGTATAAAATGGCGATCCATTATTGGATGTTCACTAATTGACGTATGTGCGCAGTAAAAATGCGCAGAAGAGCAATGCAGCATCTAATTCAGAGACCGTTAAAGTAAGCGCCTCTGATCTAATTTGACTGAAAGCGCGCCTTTATTTCTGGTTGACAATTGACTATTGAAGATTGACATCTACGCTCGCTTCCTGCTTTTTTTGTTTCTCCAAGAAAAAAAGTAAGTTATAACTTACTATTATATATGTTTCAATATGTTACATATATGTTTCAATATAATTATTTCTATGTTGATGTAACTTTTTAACACTTATTTTGTGGGATTCTATCTTCACATCATATTAACAATATTTATTTCTCAAATTGCTGTTTTCTTATTCCTACGGAATAATCATATAAGGTATGCAATCTTTTATGATCTGAAATCCATATTACCTTGTGTTTGCTTGAGTACAAATAGAAATAACAATTTTACTTGTATTTTAACAAGTAGGATAAACTGTACATACGTATAAGACTATTATTACTTGTCCAGAGTCATTAATAATGATCGTATTATTAGAAAACTACGTTTATTTCTTCAATAATAATGGAAGTTGTTCGTTTAATATGAGATTATTTTTTATAGCTTATTTAATTCATCGTCACCACGATCACTACTTTTGGGACACTATGAATTTTGGCCATTCTGAATTATTATTATTATTTTGCATGCTTTTGTAATTTTTAGTGTATAGTTTCAAATTATTATATATATGTATAATTTTTTTTTCTACAGATGCTGCTAAAATAAATTCTGGCGAGAAAGTCACGCTAAGTGTTATTGAAGCCTTTCTGAAGGATTTTCTGCGATTCGCCCCAGATAAATGTGGAGGCCGCAGGCAAAGGAATAATATTGTTTAAAATAAAATTGTTTATTTCAAACCTTTCTTGTATGTAATCATTTGTACTTGCAATCATTCAATTTCATAATTTTGCAGGGGATTCAAATAAGGACAATAGATAATGACAATATAAAGTTAAATACTAAGAATAGGCTTTATAATAATTTAGCTGGAGGAATTAATGTCTTTATAGTGAATGGAGATATATATCTCCATTCACTATAAAGACATTCAATATATTGGTTATATTGGTTAGTGAACATGGTTGCATTGGGAAAATGATGTGAAAGCATTATATTAATGTTGGGATTACGTTAGGAAATCATTGGGAATATATTCTACAGAATTCTATATAATATATTAATGTTGGGGTTATGTTAGAAAATTGATGGAAATACGTTATATTAATGTCAGGGCTATGTTAGAAAATTGTTGG
>JAHWFO010041593.1:531-10581 GCA_023313115.1 Rhysida immarginata | reverse complement strand
TGAGTTACGAGGTAATCATTGCGTGCGCATGTTTATCGAAAAGGAAATGCTTTAATGAGATAAAAAAGCTGTGAAACTAATAGTCAAACTTCACTGATGTAAAAAACAACGTATTTCATGTACTCTGACAGAAAACGCAAATACCTTTTTAGTACAGCTAGCACGTACGCTTAACGTAACAACAGCCAACTTAATGACACACCTAACATGGTCAACGTGCCTTAATGACACACCTAATACGAACCTCAAACAAACAAACGTATTTCACGTACACGGTTTGAAAGACGCGGTGTCTTTTTAGCGCGAACATTTATCGTATCAGATGCGGTCTTACACGACCTCCATCACGGCCTATGTAATACTTGAACTTGCGTACTCGTTTCTCGAAAAAGAAACCCTTTAATGGGATGAAAAATCCGTGAAACTAAAAAGTGGGAGGGTAAGTCATATGAACCATAAACAAACATATTTCATCCTATCTAATGTAGGTCAGTCTGGAACCAAAAGTCGTAAACAACTTTTAATGACGTTGAAAATTGTAAAAAGCTCCGGTAAAAGGAAAAGGAAAACGATTTTTGACCATAACAATAAGTGTCTAACAGGTTAAAAACGGGGATTGACTGAATAAAATATGGGCCCTATAGTCACATAGAATCGAACTCAAACCATCACTCAACCCATGAATGATAACCTGATGTTCTACCCATTGGACTGTTTAGGACCCATGATCAAGTAACAGTAAAATGTCATAGTGATATTTTAACCTAAATTTAACTTAAAGCGTGTATAGAATGATACCTATAATACGCAATCCCTGTACGCCCTTAAAAGAGTAAACATTGAGTGAGTTGGATAAAATAAATTTAAAATATAAACAACAAACGGAACAATCAGAACACAGAAATCATAGAGAGTAGTATAAAATTAAACATACATAGTGAGAAATGGTGCTTATAAAGTTTGCGATGTCAATCCGCTAATTTAGCAGCCCAGGGGTTATCAGTAGTCAACTGAAACAAGGTGCCAACAAAATTTACCAAGAGGCAGAGTTTAATTAACCGAATAACCCGTGAAACTAATGAGGCAACATATTTCACATACCTTAACTAACAGATACGTCAATTTTTTTAGCTCGGATTACTGCAAGATGCAGTTATTAGGGGATCTACAATTCTGTTCATGCCAAACACTGAACACAATGACCAAGAATCTGATATCAGTAACGTACAAATTTGTTTATAGGAACCCACTGCTTACACCTTTACGTATACTGTTGAAATAATCAACAGCAAAGAAGATAAAATATCCTAAGTATCAACCCAAAAATAAAAAGAATAGTTGAATTGATTGATTAACAACTTTTGTTCAATTAATTTCAAGAGCACAAACTTTTTAACAAGGTCGGTTAATCAACTGGTGATGAAATGTATAGGCAATGTTAGTACAAAAGCATTCACAATCGTCGGGAAAACAGTAACAGACATCAACGGTCATCAACGTTTTTGAACAATTACCGACGCTGAGAGTAAATGAAAACATCATAAAAAAATCGGAGGAACTTAAAAGAAGAGGTGTGGTTGGTTTCCTTAACAAGTGCGAACCCCTAACATTAATAGGAAAACGTGTATTTGAACTATGTCTCAGCCCACGTCACCCTAACTGCACCCCGTTGATGGTAAGAAATCAGCAAAGAAAAACAGAAAAAAATAAATAAATAAAAATACGTGTAAGTGTGACTTGTGTCAAAAGAGAAACAGAAATATAGCATAAAACATTGTATAATTGTATGCGTTGACAAATACCCCGAGGAAAAGATGTCATTGAGCATTTGTATTTACAAAAGATTAAGGAGCAAGAAACCTTGAGAGAGATAGAGAGAGAGAGAGAGAGAGAGAGAGAGATAGAGAGATAGAGATGAAGATAAGGTTAACCATATCGAATTGAAACAACGAGAAATGCTGCATTTTTAAACGATCACAGCAAATCATTTCAGACATATATTAGTAACGAGAAACCCGTATAACCTCGATGGTCTTGAAAAACAGTAACATTTGTAATTTTAAACACACAATTTTAGCTTAAATTCACATAAAAGCAACAACTCGCTAAGAAGTAAAGCTTGTCGTTTAACAAAGGAACCCTTGAAAGACAATTTTCTTTTTTCAAACAGCCTCACGTGGGCGGAAACGAATGAATAACAAACAGTAAATTGATGTTAAAGAGACACGAAAAATTTGATTAAAACAAAATTTCAGTCGAAAGAGTAACAAGGCCCAAAACGAATGCAACTGCATCTAGTCAGATTGGGGTCACCGATGGATAGATAGATTCGCTATTATCTGTCTATTTAGGAGACGTTAAAGAGAGATCGAATCTCTGTGCGGTAAAAAACCCATGTCAGCATAGTGAATTAAAGAAATAATTATCAATAATTGTTTGTATGCTTCCACAGCGTAATTTTTAAGTAAACAAACTAAAAAGAGTCTCCAAATTCATTCAAAGTCATTCATTTAACGTCGCTTTTTTTTTAAATCATCCATTCATGACTTCGTTTTAGAGCTACACACTTTTTAATACCTTTATACAGAGTATATTAAATAAATTAATATTGCTGTGGAAGCTTACGAACAATTAAGATTAGCATTAAAACATTAAGGATTCGATCTCTCTTTAACATTAAGGGGCTATCATTACATTAACTCTTCTTAGTCAAAAAAGCAGTGTGTTGCTAAAAGCAACCTTCAGTGTTCACAGCTGCACGCTGACATTGTTTGAATCGATTCACAATGAGTTTGCACGTTTATTATGCAATGCAGATTAACTTAGAAAATTTAACATTTGCACGAGCCTAAATACATTAAAAGTAAAGTCAGATTTTTGTTTTATTTTATTTTATTTTATTTTTTAGCATGTCAGTTAAAATTATAGGGAATAATAAACAGCTGTTGCCGCCACCGTTCACGGCTCGGATACACTAGGCTTCGTATGGCCTGTGGGATAGGAAATACGTACACTTTTATAAATAGGACAGGCTTTAATTTAGTCGGGAAAAAGCACGAAAACGAATGGGGGAACACCCATGCATCATAAGCAAGACGTGTATCGCATACCTGGGCTAGAAAATGCAAGGAAATTTAGCCAGGAATAGCTTGAACAGTGATCGTAGTGTCAAACGGTGTTGTACTCCTCGCGAACACGCTAAGCCTAGCCTGGCCTAATTGTGTGATAACAAGTACATACGTTTTTGTTTGTAAATACGACAGAATTTAATTAGATGAAAAAAAACAACTCTGAAAGTAATGTGAAAACGTCAATGCAGCACAAACAAACGTATTTCAAACACCCTGAATTGTCAGAGATGTAGATTTTTAGCTTGAATTAGCCTACTCATCGAAAGCAAATTAGGCTTCGTGCGAACACTTTGACATCGACTGTGTGCAAATATGTTAGTGGGAGAGAATTTAATTAGGATAAAAAAACAAAAAAAAAAAACGCTGAAACAACAGGGTAACCCAAACAAAGTACAGAAAAACATATCTCACATATATCTTTGGCTGAAGCCACAGCGTTTTTAACAAACACAAACACGCGAACAAAGCAGCCATGAACAAACGCGCTGAGCAACAACGCCCCAGCGTCCGTGGCCTCGTAGCGGCCACCACCACCACCACGTTTGAGCACACTCTGGCACTACATCTATCCCATGGCAACACAGCGTAAAAGGGCCGTGAAACGAACATGCACCCCCAATGACAAACCTTTAAAAGTAAAAATCAGTGTAATTAGACAGAAAAACAAGCCATCGAGGACACGTCATTGAGAAAGCACGCCCGAGAAGCAATGTGGCCGTGAGTGCCTACCCCAGAATCACGATGCTCGCATACGCGAACGTCATCAGCTCGTGAATTGTAGAGTGATGTAAAACGAAAGCACAGTCCACGTACAGCCTTTATTAAGTAAAAATTATAAAATTCAAGCTGTAAAACAAACCAACAAGCGCGACTTTGAGAACTTAACGACTTGTGATGAGTGATGTTAAATCATCGCATGTGACCATAGCCTTAAATTGAATACAGACTTTTTGCACAATAAAGAGTACACAGCATATCACTCCCGTATCCTAATACCCTAAGTGAACAGAAAAGTTGTATACTGTATGAGAGAGAGAGCGAAAACAATTTTTTAGAATACAATTTAAACAATATTTTGCCAAACTTGTATTGGTTATGTAGGTGGATGGAGAAAGAGAGAGAGAGAGAGAGAGAGAGAGAGAGAGGGGGGGTGGGCGACTGAGGAATCAAACAATGCGTTTATCAACCTCTGTGAGCCAAAGTTGTACAAATTTTGTATAGAGATAGAGTCAAGTGTGCCTCAGCAGCATTGAGAAATGTGAAATTTGTATTTTTATTTAACATTTCAACCAGGTTCAAACCTGAGAAGAAAACAACCCTTCATGCGAGCAAAGGCAATCAGCGAGAGAGGCAAAACTGAAAATAAAAACAAATTTCGAACAGCCCAGCTTTAAAATAAGCTAAAAAAGTTAATGAATATGACCCTTTCATCAATTTGTGTGTCCTAGTTGTATTTATAAGCAATTATATGAGAGTTCAGACCCACCCTTTTAGACAACATTAGTCCCAACTCAGATGCACACCTGTCAATTGAAATATGGAAGGCATTAGTTGAAAATTAAAAAAACAAAACAATACACCTTGAAACAGCAGTCGTTTTATTTAGAAAAACTGTAAAAGAGCTTGGAAAAAATTTGGTTACCCGAGAAACAATAGTGAATTAGTAATTAGGTGATCAAAATTGAGGTGTGCCAGTATACAAACCCCCTACCCAGTTTGGTGGGTATATAAGCGAATCGACAGGTGTTCACTTGTAAGACAGAATCACCTAAGTGGATTTTGTTGAGAGCCTCAGGACCCCTCTTATCGGAGGATTATAAAATTAATTTTATTTCAGTCTTAGGACACCTGAACATGGCTGCCATCACGTGATTACCTTACCATCAGCACAACCAGCTGTGTCGCCCTCTGGTGTCAAAACCCACCAAAAAAACCACACCCCAAATAAAAGACCAACGCCCAAATAAAGACCAACGCCCAAATAAAGACCAACGCCCAAATAAAGACCAACGCCCAAATAAAAGACCAATACCCAAATAAAGACCAACACCCAAACAGGACCACTGCCCAAATAAAGACCAATGCCCAAATAAAGACTAACACCCAAATAAAAGACCAACGCCCAAAACCAGGGAGGGAGGTGGTGGGCCCTGTGAGTCGCATTCTGCACGCTGATTGGTTGAACGCCTGTGACATCAGGAAGGGGTGGGTGGTCACGTGATGCGAAACCTGCACGCTGATTGGCTGGATTAGGCCACGCCCACCTCATTAATATGCACCCGCATCGAGTACTTATCTGCTAATGGTTTTCATTGGATTCCCGAAATTGGATGAAATAAAATCTTTTTTAAAAAATTATAGGACCTCTAAAGTTTTTTTATGCTTGCTGCTATGAATAGAAAATTGCAGACATACCTTTTTTTTGCAGTCAGATAAAATGCAATGAAGAAAATCGTAAAAAGCTTTTGATAATGACCTGTCATTAACAAAACTCAATAGCAAAACAGTACCTGAATTGATCCAGAAAAAAGAAGGAGATAGCTGAACGCTTGGCGCACTGCTTTCGTTATTATTGTCGTATGACGTCGATCTGGCAACAGCTGTAACAATGAAACTGACCCGGAGTGAACAGACTTCTCATTATTAGGCTATGGTTGCACGACCGACTGAGCCAGCCTGGAAGAAGGACTATCAAACGTTCGCAAGTATCGTTTCCTATATTAAGTGGCCCCCTCCAAAAGTGACAGATAATGAAATAGACAGTAAGAGTGCCTATTGCGATAAGCATAGGTCCTTTTTGGCTGAAATGCTCTGCATGCGACAAGGGTAAATTTGGTGAAGCCCGGCGAACAGCAATTCGACGTCGGACCTGAGTTGAGTGGCATATTTATCCAAAGCGAAATCCCCTCCGACTCAGTTTTACCTGTATGTGCGTGCGATAAGGATTCATTAAATACCCCTATTGAGAAAAGTGAGTTTAAGAAGGACTGTATGGAACTCCGGACGAGCAGTAGAGAGAACCTATCTTAACTAGTATTACCTAAGCGTCTCAAGGGTGTCGAGTGCCTGGAGTGAAGCGGAGTCTGCTAGTACGGAAGTATTTAGCCAGTCCAGAGAGCAATGGAATTCAACAGGAATACAACCTTCGCTCTCGTGGGAGAGTGAGGAGCAAAGTCGCAACAGTAGCGTGCCTTTTGCGTTAGGTAGTGTCGACAGGGTCCTAGTCGACCTGCCGTGCTCGGTGGGCAGCGTTGCGTCCTTTGGTAGTAACTCTTATATAACTTTCTCTGTGATGTGCGGTGAAATTAGTTCTTTGTGTGGCTGCTAACTTTATAGTAATGTGTTTCTTTTACTTTCTCCTTAGTTCCCACCTACGAGAAGCTTTACCTACACAGGTCGCCGTGTATGGTTACTACGGTTGCCTCTAGCGTTACTTCCCCCTACCCCCTCTTCAGTCGTGGTTGGTTTGTACTACTAAACATTTGACACCAATATTATTTATATTCATTCATAAAACATCCTTGCACGTACACATGCCATTATACCAATACCTGCTGTCACTAGTTACTCTTATATATTCGTTCATGATATGTTGTGACTATTTGTTTGATATATTACATGCCATATCTGGATATAGGAAGTTTTTAAGGGGTTATCATAATGGTACCATTAAACCACGTGCCATTATAGTACGTACTTATTCGGGCTATCTCACGTTCGTACTTGTTCGAGCTCTGTCCCATATTAATGGATTGGTGAAAACAGACTTTGAAAAAGTTAATTCGTTTTCAAGTTATCGTGATAAATACTAAGCTCACTAGGAATAAAAATATTCTCTGGATTTAGAGACCGAACTGCCCTTTCAATAATCGTCAAACACGTGCATCCTGCACACGCACCATCTCATTAACGTTTAAAGCACGCGCACAGCCGAACCCATGTATGTTCTGAACACGCGTTTTCCCGAATGCGAGGATAATTCGTGTCTTCCAGCAATTCAATACATGCACTGTTTCTATTGCAACGCAATGAATTGTGGGATTGTCTACAGACGGACGGACGGACAGCTGGACAAACCGATCACATAAGCACATTTCTATTTATAGAATATGTGCTAAAAAGGAAGATGGCACGCGAGCCGCACGAGCTAAAGACGAGAGAGAGGAAAAACAAAAGATTAACAGCATAAAAACACGTAAGTTCGTTGTAACGATTGTTTTAAAAGGAACGAACGTAATTATACCAACAATGCGTGGCTAATAGAAGGTTTTCTTTAACGGTAAAATACACTATTTAAAATTACAAGGAAAAAAAATGATTGAATAAAACAACAATTATACTCTGTCCAACGAAAGAAAAATTGGGCGTGTCTAATTAAATTTCCGATTTCAATTGTTAGACATTGTTGCTAATAAAATTAACAATCGCTAACAATTGAAATTGGAAATTTAACTGGACAAGCCTATTTTTCTTTCGTTGGACGTTGTATAAGCATTAAAAAAAAACAAAAAAAAATGAAATATTCTTCCTAAAAGCAGCGAAAGAATAAAATATAATTAAAACGTTGTTTAAAAAAATATTTTTGTAACTTTTCTCAAAATAAAATGAGTTTTAAAATTGTTGAAATCCGAGGGGAGATAGTGAACAACAACTCGTTACCCACTAAAACACAGCAGAAACAAAATAAAGAAGACATGAGTAGCTAACTACCTTGTTGGGTCGCATATATAATGAGCTAGGCGCCCCGATTTCCACCAATCAGCGTGCAGCATTCGCATCACGTGACCACCCACCACCCCTTCCTGACGTCACAGGCGTTCAACCAATCAGCGTGCAGCAGGCGACTCACGTGACCGATTCAACGATTCAACCGTACGTTAAAAACGAGGATGTTTAAGTTTTTTACATTTACCAACAAACACAGATACATCGATGTCTTACCTGATCTCGTGTTAAGCTACAACCACCGCAATCACAGAGCCCTGGATATGGCACCAGCTGATGTCAATGAAAGAAATGCCCCAGCTCTATGGTTGAAACAGCAGAGTTATTATACAGCAGCACCACAAACAAATCCAAGGTTGCAAGTCGGAGGTTACGTACGTATTTCGAAAGTGAAAAACATATTTGATAAAGGCTATCTTCCAAACTGGACCGAGGAGGTGTTTGAGGTTTCAAAAATCATTTATAGAAAACCTGTTGTGTATAAAATTAAAGATTATGATGGCAGCGAGATCTCAGGTGTATTATACGATCAGGAGTTGCAAAAGGTGAAAAAGCCGGAAGTTATTAACATCGAACAGATTATTCGCTGCCGCACGAGGTGAGGGGTGCGCGAAGATTTTGTGAAATGGCAAGGTTACCCTGCCAGCCTGAAAAGCTGGGTACGAGAGATAGATCTTTTAAATGCTTGACAAGAAGCGTTTGACAACAGTTGGGTCCGAGTACACCCATCATGTATGAAGACACTAATTTTTATGTTACGCTACCATCAAACACACCTATTGGTGAACAAATTCATTCCAATACAACAGCTCATTTTATTACAAGACTGCCGAGGAGCTACGTTTCCAGGGGCGATGGGAGGTTGGTTTATCGGAAACACATTTCAAAGCCCTCTTCCAGAACATTACGACTGTAAACAACACTTTCGAAATAGTTTTCAAGGATGATCTCATAGATGAACAAATCGATTTCAACATTGTTTCACCAGTAAGATTTCCGACACTCCAGTATTTCATAATCGAAGTTGAATTGGTGTTACAAGCCTATTTGAAAGATGTTCTCTTTTACCATAACACTTCTTTAGACCAAATCGTCACCATGAGTTTGCCTCTGAATGTCGGGATTCGCTTTCACACTTCCGAATTCTGTAAGGTGTTCAATGTTTCGCCAAATATATTCTACGAGGACCGTTTCTCTCTAACTCCGGATTACAACCTGCCGTTTAAGTGGGTGTCCGATTTTTCTGTAACGTTAAGGTATCCCAAGTCGGCACCTCTGTACCAAAAAATTGTTGAATTTAAGAGTACCAAATTGCAAAGTAGGGTTGCAGCTATTGATTTTCTAAAAGATACTTTTAGAACGGCGGGTATCGCGACAAAGATGGTTAATGATCTTGTATTGTTTACGGGGTCCTCAACACAGTTGATTGAATTCCCAGCAGCTGTCAACATTGGATTTATACCTGCTAGGTTTCTGAACAAGAAATTGAAAACGCCTATTACTATGCCCTTAAAAGACACAGATGACGGATTTATCAGTTGTGTTAGTTTTGATCCACCTGACACTCCAGAACAGTGCATCTTAAAAATTCCCGAAGGGTATTATGATAGTCGTAGGGACGTTGTTGAGGCGCTCGTTAAGTTGATTCCATTGAAAGAACAGGCTTTTTACAAAATCAATCTCACACGTAATATCTTTAAACACTCCTTTAATGTGACACTAGATTGATACCGTGATTTAATTAATCTTTTTGATAATGTTTATCATTATTTGCCAGATAAAGCAAATTTTATAGCTTTATTAACAAATGTTTTCATTTCAAATGCAGAGAAGGCCGCTATATTAGTTTTAGCGAGGGTTTATGTTACACATTGGGTTTACAAGCAGAACTTTCCGACTTGGAACTCGCTATTGGTGAGGGTTCAACTCCAATAGATCTTACACGTGGCATACATGGTTATTATCTGTATACAGACATCATACAGCCGCAGGTTATGGGTAACACATTCGCTCCGCTCCTACGAATCATACCCGTTTCACATGCCAGACGAGAAGTGATTTATCAGGCTTTTCATTCACCCGACCACTTTCCCTTAAGTAAAAATGTCATCGACACGATTGAAATCGCGGTTCATTCCGACCACGGTGATTTGCTCGCGTTTTTAACAGGCAAAACCATAGTGAAATTACATTT
>JAHWFO010041586.1:0-37921 GCA_023313115.1 Rhysida immarginata | reverse complement strand
GTATCCAAGATGGGGGGGGAGGGTACAAACTTGACTCTCCCTGTATATACACTGAACGACCAATTTATTAGAGACACCCCGCTAATAGCGTGTTGTGCCTACGTGTTGGCATGGATTCAACAAGGTGTTGAAACCGTTGCGGAGGAATAGCAGCCCAGGCTGACATCACAGCGTCCCGTAATTGGTGCGGGTTGGACGATAGTGTGGGAAGGCGTCGGATGGTTCTCTCCACTTCATCCCATAAATGCTCGATTGGGTTGAGATCGTGCAACCGAGCTGGCCACTGAAGCAGGTGGAAGTCTGCACCACGTTCCTCGAACCTTTCGAGCACGGTGACAGGGAGCATTGTCCTGCTGGAACTGTCCGTCACCACCAGGGAACAGCGTCCTCGTGAACGGGTGCACCTGATCGGCAACAATGTTCAGATGGAGTGTGTCTCATTCAGGGATGTCAGAGGACCCAGTGTGTCCCAAGAGAAGACACCCTAGACCTTCACTCCTCCTCCACTCGCCTGTGCGGTTGTCTGCTGACAGGATGGGTCCGTGGCCTCGTGCTGTCTGCGCCAGATGTTCAGTCTGAGGTCTGCACGATAAAATAGGAACCACAATTCGTCGGACCAGATTCATCGACCTTCTTCCACTCATCCAGTGTCCAGTAGCGATGCCTTTATGCGCATAGCAGGCGTGCTTTCCTGTTTTGTGGTGACAGCGACGGTACGCGTAGTGGCCGCCTATCGTTAAACTCCTGTTGCTGTGGACGATTCGTGCCAGTTGCAGTCGGCCTCCGCCATTCACGAAATACCCTTGACGCTGTTGCACGGGCAAACCCAAGGAGGTTCGCGGTTTGCGAAATGCTCGACTGTGCCCGTTGCGCTCCAACGATCATGCCTCGTTCAACTCCTTGGTTTTAACCAAATTCAGTCCGCTTCTGCTGCTGACTGCAACTTGTGATCTGACGCATCCCTTTTATACACTGCTTCAGCCTGTTCCATTGTTTGGGTGTCACTGGGAGGCCGATCCATTTTCCATAAGCGGTGTCTCTAGTAAATTGGTCGTTCAGCGTCCTTGATGAATATTGTGTGTCGTACGTTTGTTTAAGTTTTGCTTGTTATTCTCTCGTATCTTTAGAAGATGAAATAGGAAGTCATTTGGAGTTGCATACAATTAACAGCCATCTTGTTGGAAGTGTATACACCGAAGCGAGAATTACCAGTTTATGCTTTTCTTCAGCACCTGAAGGAATCTCCGTCAACGTTATTGCAACGGGCATGGCAGATGGAACGATACGGTAAGCTAGCAAGATGATTGGCCAAGGCGTTTACATTGAAATTAACGAGGATTAAAGTTTTTAAAAGGAATACATTCACTCACCAAAAGTCATGGAGACAGATCCCGCTGCTTCCATTCTCGGAACGCAGGTGCACGGGACTCCTTGATGTCACACAATCATTGTAAGCAAAACTAGCTGCAGATATGGCAGTACGCCATGAGTTATCCATTGCATTTGAACGTGGAATGAATGTCGAGATCAGACGGATGGGTGCCTCAATTCAGATGTAGCCAACACCCTGCTGTTTTCCCGCACAACTGTGGCAAGGGTCTGTCGAGAGTACACCCAACGAGGGGTTACGACCCGTGTCGGGACAGCACCGTGCGGTGCAACCAGGGATGTCCCACAACTGCATCTGCGACGACTCGCTGAACTTTCACAGTTGCAGGCTTTGGGAGCAGGAGACCACGACGGATGCCACTCTTGACAGTTGCACATCGTCGGCAATGCCAACTGATATCGACATCGGACCGCTGACGACTGGTGAAGGGTCGCCTGGTCCGACAAGTTATGGTTTCAGCTGTATCGGTGGTTGTGTCCGTGTCTGGCGTAGGCAGAGGCTCCATACAGGTCTGGGGTGTTTTCTCGTGGCATGCAATGGGTCCATCGGTGCATCTGACATCCACTCTGCGTGCTACTTCTTACGTCGATCTGCTTGGGGACCGCCTCACCCCTTCACGAACTGGTTTTACCCCGTGGGCAACGGCATCTTCTAGCAAGATAATGTGCCTCCACGACAATGAATTGGCCTCCAAGTTCTTCAGATTGCAATCTCATTGAACATTTGTGGGACGTCATTGAACAATGTGTCAGGTCATCACCAACACAGTTGGTAAATGCAGCATCGTTGCGGAGTGCAGTGGAGGCGGCATGGCTTGCAGTCCCTGTGGATGCGTTCCGGGGACTGGTAGACTCTCTTCCACGGCGGGGTCGCTGCCGTTATCTGAGCTAGAGAGGGACCAACACGTTTTTAGGCAGGTCTGTCACGACTTTTGGTGAGTGAGTGCAGTGTTTATTTTATGAATAATACAGCGTGTGGCAGAAGCGATTGAGCAGTTTGAAAGAGATCTTGCTCTGGCTGCGGTGACCAAATAAGACTCCAACTGGTGTCATTATGTTCAGTCTATAACCCCATTTTCAGTAGCCAACATGCAGTGGACAGGAGAACATCGAGGCTTTGTAGTGCGTGCATATCGAAAAGCACCATTCTGCGATCGCCACCCAAAGAGCTTTCCGGCAACGCTTCAACATCCCCCACAAGAACTGTTCCTACTGCGAACATGATTCGTTCATGGGTCAAGCGTTTGGAAGCAACTGGCAGCACTGTGAGAAGCATATACATGGCTGACGCAGATCAATATGAATGACAGCGAAGGGCATGCTGTTGCTTTAGGAATCTCAGATCGCAGTGTGAGAAGGATCCTTCATTTAGGGTGTGTCTAAAAAGTTGAAATTTCGACTTATGTCCGATCGATGTGGGAACGATGCAGGCATACGTAACTGGGTTTATTCATTTTAAATTTTCTCTCGATTCATAAAGTAACGACTGGTCGCGATGAGCGTTTTCATAATGCGACCGGAGTCCAACGCCGGTCATGATTATTGCAACCGGAGTCCAATGGCAGTTGCGGTCGGCTGCCTCGGTGAGTAGAATCAAAATGGCGGACGAAAGTAGAAAATTCAAGTGTTCGAGTGCCCGATACGCAATAAATATATTTTGGAGAAAGGAGATGGCGAAATATGACGAGGAACCTTGATGCGACACCATTTTGAAGCAAAATGCTCACGACCGCGCTGTTTGTGAACAAACAAATGGCCGCCGATCATACTATGTAACCTGTCGGTGACCGGTCGGACTTTTTAGACACACCCTTAGATTTACGTTTTCATCTGTACAAAATGATGGCTCCTCAAGAATTGAGTGAAGCAGATTACGCTAACGGAAGATTTTTGTGTGTGGAACTGCTTTTAGCGATCCCCCCTGCAGTACTGGGCTGATCATAGTCCATGAGTAATTCACGAAAGACCACTGCAACGGTGTTGTGTGCCGTCTGCGCATTATGTGACAATGTTACCAAAGTTTCTTCCTCCAAGAATTGAATACATTGTTGAACAAGAGCATGTGACGGAGCTTTGGTTCCAACAGGACGAAGCTACAGCCCACACAGCTCGAAATCCAGTGACTGTTTTAAGAGAAACTTTGCTGGACATCTCGTTTCTCTGAAAGGTGATGTGGGGTGGCCGTCGCCAGACTTAAGTGCTTGTGACTTCTTCCTTTGGGGATATCTGACGGAGAAGGTGTTTAAACATCGCCTCCGCACCTTAACAGAGCTGAAGGAATGCATCGCTGAGGAAGCGAACGCCATACCCTGCGATATGTGCCAACAAGCTAGAAATCGCCTTCAACTGTGTGTTGACGCTAATGGGCGCCATCTCGAAGACATGGTTTTCAAAATGTCGCGACCGGTCTCGAAATTTTGACTACGTCCGATCAACACAGAAACGATGGAGGCATGCGTAGCTGGCTTTATTCATTTTAAATTTTCTCCCAATTCGGACGACCCTCGATTCATAACGTGACCGATCGCGCTAATCGCGACCGACTTTGGACTACCGGTCGTGTTATGAATCGAGGGCCGTCCGAATCAGGAGAAAAATTTAAAATGAATAAAGCCAGCTACGTATGCCTGCATCATTCTTGCGTCGATCGGACATAGTCGAAATTTCGAGTCAGTCACTGGTGGCTCCGAAATGAGGTTTGTGACGGGTTTTGAATGGTCGCGACCGGTCGGACTTTTTAGACACACCCTTAATATGCTCAGATATTGCTGAATATTTATCTGCTCCTTTTAAAAGTGGCAATGTGATGAGATACTTATCCGTTAGGGTCGCGGGGGCGGCAGCCTTATGGAGGATCTCCAGCGATCACGATCTTCCGCCATTAGGCGCATGTCCTCCCTGGTAATACCCAAGCGACTCGAACCCAGATTCTCCATGTAGTCTAGCCAACCGGTATCCACCGACCCCTTGGTCTCTTACCCACCGGCTTGGAAAATAACAACTGCCTAGGAAGACTAGTTTGCGGCATCCGTATCACGTGGCCATACTAGCGCAACCGAGATCTCTCGATGCGGAGACATAGCGGCTCAACACCTGAAGATTCCCTTATTGTGCTGCTGTACACTCTATCTAGTAGGGTAACACCTGCGACACCTCTCAGAAATCTCATTTCGGCCGCTTGTCCCCGCAATCGCACTCTTTCGGTCATTACCCAGGCCTCATGACCATAGGCGAGAATGGGCACAATGATTGATTTGAAGACGGAGAGCTTGGCTTTGTTACCCAGCTCGCGTTTCGTTACCACGGATCGCCACAGTTCACGTCTGACACAGCTTGCTGCACCGATCCGAGCATCCAGTTCTTTCTCCTGAATGCAATCCCGAGATACTTGAATTTCTCCACCTGTCTCGATGAGGCTCCCCTAACATGGAGAGCGCACTGAGCAGGCTGTCTTGAAAGGACCAGAACCTCGGTTTTAGCCACACTGATCTTCATCCCAGCTTCTTCACATTTGGCTACTGCAAACCCGTCTAGTGCATGCTGAAGGTTCGTGCGAGAAGACCCAAGGAGGACAAGGTCATCAGCAAAGAGCAACCTCTCCACCAGGCAGTCGCCCACACAAACACGCTCGTCGCGTCGGCTGCCCCTGTCTATCCAGTCCATAAAGATAATGAACAAGAGGGGCGACAGTACGCACCTTTGGCGTAGTCCAACATCCACGGTGAACGGTCTTGATTTAATGCCATTTATCCGGACACGCATCTCAGAGCTTTTGTACAGAGACATAATCACTACCAGTAATTGCCCATCCACTCCATACTCTTGCAACACTTGAAGAAAAACATGGAACGCACGTTTCCACACGTTTCAATGAATCCAACCAAGTTGTCAAAATGGGCATCTTGTTGCATTGATTAACGTCGTGTGGAAATGCGTTCCATGTTTATCTTTGTTTTCATTATTTGCTACAAAAAATGTTTTTTAAATTTGTTTAGGTTTTGGAGCACCTGGGATCTCTGCTACGTCTCCTTCCTCAAAGTAGAAAATGCAACTGAACCGTTTGTTTGGTAAGTATTTCATTATTGAAATAGTTTGTTAGTCTCCAAATTTCCATTTCATATACGAGGAGATATCATATGTACCACCATTCCCGCGCCAACTAAGGTGCACTAAGGGAGTGGCACAGACAGCAGCTAGATGGCGTGGGAGTATGTCAATAAGATTCAGGTAGGTTTCTACTGGTAGCTGTTGCCATGCAGACTGTAAATCATTCGATAGCTGCTGAAGGGTACACGGTGGTTGTTCCATAGCACGCACGTGACGATCGATTTGATTCCAAAGGTTCTCGATTGGGTTGAGGTCTGGGGTATTAGGGGGCCAGGGTAGCACTTGGAACTCTTGGTTGTGTTCCTCAAACCACCCCCGAACAATTGCAGCTGTAGGACACGTCACATTGTCTTGCTGGAATGTGCCATTCCCGTCTGGGAAGACTGTCACCATGTATGGGTGTACTTGATCTGCAATTATGGATCGGTTGAGAGTGCCTTCCACGGGTATCAGTGGCACAGACAGTGCCGTGAGAACACTCCTCACACTGTGGCACTGCCGCCACCAGCCTGGATTCGTCCATTATCGGCCGTCACTTCTGTGGAGCAGAAATGGTGACTCGTTGGAGAAGGCAATCTTTTTCCAGTCAGAAGTGGTCCAGTTTCTGTACTTTGGTGGTGAACCTCAACATCCGTCTGCTGCAGAGGCCCATACTTAGCAGGGTCCTGTGTACTGTAGTTTTATAGACATGTCTGGTAGCACCCTCGTTGGTTTGAGCGGTAAGTTGGTCCACTGTAGCTCTTCAGTTGGCCTTCACGCACCTTCGCAGCCGACGTTCACCTCTCTCATCAATGGCACCACGTGTTGCTTCACAGTTGTCATACCGTTTATTATGAACGGTCCTATTTTCCCAGTCGTGGTATCCTTTAACTAGAGCAGCACGAAAACAGTTTACAAAATACTGCCGCCCTCGGCCCGAAAGCCGATTATCGTCCCCTTTTGCAGATCTGATAAATCACGTTTCTTGCCCAATGCAGCAATGAGCGATGTGTTTTTAGCATAGTGGAAACGTACCTTATATAGTCACCTAACAATTCCCAACACGTGACGTAGTTCCTCGGATGGGCAACCCCGAAGACAAACTTAGGGGGTGGTCATAATAATTTGACTCTGTATAATCTTCCGAGCTGAGGGAGAAATTTTCAATTTTTTTTTTTGCAACCTGCAGAACGTGGCTGTTTGCACTCGATGCTTGCAATTTTAGGCTCACGTGTGAAGTGCAACACCGAGAAGTCGTTTTCCTCGTGGTTGTATCGCTGCAGATGTTGCAGACTGCATGCCATTCTGTTGTGGCGTCAGACGTTTCTGAATCCAACGTGAACAGACTTCGTGGCATCCAAACTGTGGGAAACGTTTCGCTCACTTCTTTCAAGCAAATGCAATGGTTTCTCTGATTGCGTTGTTAATGTCCTCGATAACGACTCGTGTTGCCGCTGATGCAGGCCGCGTAGAACGCTGTATATCGGCAAGGCTAAGTTTCCGTCCAGAAAGATTTTACGCCATATGCGCACATTGGAATAATCCAGACAATCGGCATCGTAAACTTCTACCATTTCCTCAGGAATCGCTGCAGGTTTCTTACCTTTTGGGATTAGAATGTTTATAAGAGCTCGTGCTCGTCCACTGTAGACAATGGGATAGCGGTGGCAGTTTGTAAAACTAACGTCAGTGCATGTACTCGGCCTTCTTTTTGGCTATGTTAAACTTTACACAGCGACTATACTGGGTGTTCAATTTATCTGAAGACATTGAAATATCTCGAGAACCACACATCGGATCAAAAAAAAAGTGTGGAATGAAAAATGTTCGTCTCGAAGGGAGACATCTAATGATACCAAACTCGACCCCCCACCCCCATCCCCTGGAGGTGGGGGAGGGAGGAGTTAAAAAATTTAAATGGGAACCCCCCGTTTTTTATTGCAGATTCGGATTCTCCAGAAAAAATGACCCCAATTTGACCTACGATTCGAGTCATTTCGGTCACAGATGGCGCTGTAATCGACAAAAATCAAAATGGGTATCAGATCAGCGAAATAAAATTAAATGTTTCTGACGGCAGTAGAAAGAATTGGATGCTCGGATCGGTGCAGCAAGCTGTGTCAGACGTGAACTGTGGCGATCCGTGGTAAAGAAACGCGAGCTGGGTAACAAAGCCAAGCTCTCCGTCTTCAAATCTATCTTTGTCCCCATTCTCACCTATGGTCATGAGGCTTGGGTAACGACCGAAAGAGTGCGATCGCGGGCACAAGCGGGTACAAGAAATGAGATTTCTGAGAGGTGTGGCAGTTGTTACCCTACTAGATACAGTGTACAGCAGCACAATAAGGGAATCTTTAGGTGTTGAGCCACTACTTCTCCGCATCGAGAGATCTCAGTTGCGCTGGTTTGGCCACGTGATACGGATGCCAAGGCAGTTGTTATTTTCCAAGCCGGTGGGTAAGAGACCAAGGGGTTGGTGGATACCAGGTGGCTAGACTACATGGAGAATCTAGGTTCGAGTAGGCTTGGATATTACCAGGGAGGACATGCGCCTAATGGCGGAAGATCGCGATCGCTGGAAATCCTCCATAGGGCTGCTGCCCCCGCGACCCTAACGGATTAGCAGGTTTGAAAAGTATGTAATATCATCGACAAAAGCTCCGATTTTAAATTTTAAGTCGAGGTCCAACTTTGATTTTTTTTTTGTCGATTACAGCGCCATCTGTGACCGAAATGATTCGAATCGTAGGTCAAATTGGGGTAATTTTTTCTTGAGAATCCGAATCTGCAATAAAAAAATGGGGGTTTCCATTTAAATTGTTTAACTCCTCCCACCCCCACCTCCAGCGGGTGGGGGTGGGAGGTCGACTTTGGTGTCATTAGATGTCCCCCTTCGAGACGAACATTTTTCATTCCACACTTTTTTTGATCCGATGTGTGGTTCTCGAGATATTTCAATGTCTTCAGATAAATTGAACACCCTGTATTTCCTCCGTTGAAAAATAAATGGCGTTACTTTCTGATATCCCCTCGTAGATGGAAATTACATTGAAAAATGGATCGAGGTCAAGTTTTTTTAACATCAAAACAGTGCGTACTTAAAAACCACTCCTTGTAGAAAATACTAGGTAACCACAAAAGTTCTTGCAGTTTTTGATTCCGGAAAACGAAATGATGCACACAAAAGTAACCCCCTTGGCATCTAGCACCTTCTACCAACGTGTCTCCAGTCGATCAATCCCCTGATTGTAAAAATTGCCGGTAATGGACTCAAAGAAGTCCGTGAGTGCCTTTTGCAGGTCTGTATCGTCGGTGTAGGATTTTCCACGAAGATGGTTGTCCAGAGAATGATAAAGGTGATAATCCGTTGGAGCAAGATCTGGTGAGTAAAGGCCGGTTCACATTCAGCGACTTCACGGAGTGAAGCGTTTTCCCGAATCCAGGTGTTTGCTAGGCGTCACAGAGACGCGCGTGTTAAAATGCGGAGTCATTTCACATTCAGCGGGAACGAAATGGGGAGCTGGGCGAACTTCCCTCTCTGCTTTCAGCCTGCGTCCTCCCCCCCCCTCCCAGCTATGCGAACTCCACTCTGATTGGTTGTTCGATCAGTCGTTCTTTCATCCAGTCTCTGTTGCTTTCTAGACATCGTGTACATGTATATATTATATTTTTTATTAGGAAAAATGACAGAAAACGAGACACACGTGCACAGAAAACACTATCGGCGAATTTTAATATGGCCAACTTCACTGGCGGAAGTGGGTTAGAAACAGTTGCTAAGGATTCTGGGACTGGAGAGATGCTCACTCGTAGCTGATTGGCATTCCACAGTTGGAATTCGAAAACCCGCGCCGTTGTCGGCTTTAACCCGCTTTCCGCCGCGAATTCGCTGAATGTGGAATGGCTTCGGCAACCAAAGTCGGGGCCAATGCGCCAGATACGGCGAATTCGACGCTAAATCGCTGAATGTGAACTGCCCTTAAGGTGGATGACACAAAGTTTCCTAGCCAAGCCACTCTATGGTTTCCCTGGCCACCTGTGAAATGCTGGCTCCTTCTGCTGCAATGCTTATTGCACACGTTCCACAGGTCATCTAAGGCTTGTGGTCGACCACTGCGGGGTTCATCAGAAATGGCAAATTCTCCCGACCTGAATTTCTGGAGCCATGCCTTGCGGTGCGTTCATTCGCAGCATCATCCCCAAATGCAAGACACGTTCAGCGACTCGATGCTGCTGCTGACAAGCCCATCTTGAAGTCATAAAGCAAACAATACCTAACCATCTCCTTCGATACCTCCGTTTGTCTACATTTCGCGTGAGATGTGGTTGATGTGAATGCCCAACAGCCCTGTACTTATACAGGCTAATCTTCCTGCTCCCCTCCTGACAGATTTTGGACGACACTGTACACTCATTTGCACGTCTTCTATCACTTCCTTTTATGGCAACTTAAAAACGGCAAGAACTTTTGTGGTTACCTAGTAGTTTAAAGAAACTTCGACAGCCTGGATTTGAATGAGGGTACTTCGGGTTATCACCCTAAGCTATTTTTTTCTTTACAGGGTGATTCATAAGTCCATGCAGGGTTTTGGAAGTTGATGGAAGAGTAACCATGGCAGACATAGCGGATACCATAAAGTTTATAATATTTTTGCTTTATTAGAAAGTACAACCCTAGCGTCAATGAACTTCGGACACCTACAGAATTTTGGATGAGCACAACAAAACTAATTGCAAACAAATGAAAATTTCTTTATTGAGTGCACAGAGCTTTAGTACAACTATCATATAGCATTTTAACATAAAAATTAAATAAGCGACTTTTTGTAATGTTCCGTTTTCAACACGTTGCAATGAACTTCGTACACCGTTCCGTTTATTGCACATTACCACTGAGTGGCGTCACCTTTCCGACGAATGACGCCCCGAAGTCGTTGAGGCATGCTGGACACTAACTTCTGCGTTGTTTCTACTGGAATTTTGTCCCACTCTTCGGAAATACACGCCCGCAACTGCTGCAGCGTTCGAGGCTTCCGCTGTCTGACTTTTCGCTTTAAAATGCGCCATACTTTTTCAATGGGTGACAGATCTGGGCTGCAGGCAGGCCAGTCCAGCATCCTGAAACGCTGCTGTTGTAGCCAAGCCTTGGTGTTCCGAGAAGCGTGAGGCTTCGCGTTGTCCTGCTGAAAGATGCTTGGTCTTCTATTGAACAACTTTCGACGGGATGGACGCAGATGCTGTTGAAGAATTTTTATATAGGCAGTAGAGTTAATAGTGACCTCGCAAAAGTGAAGCGATCCTGTCCCGGCTGCACTCGTGCAGCCCCACTCCATCGGCGATGCAGGCTTCTGAACTTTCCTTTGGTAACAGTCGGGATGATTACTTTCGTGTTTGGTCCTTAGCACCTTGCGACCGTTGTTGCCATACATCACTGCATAGGTGGACTCGTCGGACCACAGAACACTATTCCACTGAGCAAGGGTCCACTTTAGATGGGTTCTGGCCCATGCTACCCGGCGACGCTTAGCTACAGTGCTCATAAATGGCTTCCTCTTTGTAGCGTATAAGTAATAGTTGCATCTTCTGATGTAATGGCGGACTGTGCTTTCGTGTATGGGTATATGAAAATATTCTCGAGCCCAAATAGTCATTTCACTTATGGGAGCATGCCTGTTTTTCACAATGTAACGTCGAAATACTCGTAGGTCCCTAACATTCAATAAATGCTGCTTGCCTGATGCAGTCCCTGGTTCTGTTTTCCCGATTTCTCTGAACCGCTTGATGATCCCATTAACAGTAGAGAGAGAGAGTGGAACTGATAATCCATGGGTAATAGCTCGCTGGGATTTGTTATTCTGGAACTGCTGTATAATATTTTGCCGTATACACGTTTCTACTGGCTTACGACGTCCCCATGGTTCAAAACAACACGAATACTGTGTTCTGTCGCGTGGACGGTGCTTTTAAAGCCTGATGCAAAGCATTCTGGACGTTTCTACAGCCTTCAGGAAAGTTCTATGTGCTGGTGACCCCTTGTGTACGAAGTTCTTTGAAACCTGTTGACAACGCAATTTTACATAAATTTGAATAAATTATTTCACACCATTAAATTGATTCTAAATGGATATTGATATTGTTCCATCTACTCAGTAAAGCTATTTTCATTAGCCTGCAATCCTCTGTATGCACTTTTCACTGTGTTTTTAGCCAAATTAATTGGTGTCCGAAGTTTATTGACGCTAAGGTTGTAGAACCATGGAGATTATGTGTAAAACAAAGCATCTGACAAATGACCGTCCCCCAGCCTTGGTAGCGCAAATTCACTCTTTTGAGGAAATTTTCCATAAAATGTTGACATTTACTGGGAAATTTCGGCAATGGTGTGTCAGATTTTATCTTTGAAGTCCTCAATAGTTTGTGATTTATTGACAAATACTTTATCCTTAAGATAACCCCAGACAAAGAAGTCTAACGATGCCACTTCGCATCACCTTTGGTACAGTTTTCACCATTTTTAAAGTGAATTTTTACAATTAAGGGTGGTATCACGGTTCGGTTTCAGGTTGAGGTAAGGAAGGTTTGTTCCTCCAATACCCAAGTTTAAGGTCCGATCTCTCCTGACAATTTTCACGGTTGCAAAATTTAGAGATGGGAATCTCTCCTCGCATATCTAAGTTTTGCAACCGTGAAAACTGTCAGGACAGATCGGACCTTAAACTTGGATATTAGAGGAACAAACGTTCCTTACCTCAACCTTCAACCGAATCATGATACCACCCGCTAAGGGCATTTACAAGGGGCGATTGATAAATAAGGTCTCCATGGCTGTAACTTTTTTTATTTGTTAACCGATTTTCAAAATTCTTTTTGTATCTTATACTCACATTTGTCCTCTGTGTAATGCACTATTCACTTTTCGACATAGTCCCCATCCCTTTCCACGCATTGCGCCAACGCGTGACTAGTGGGTGAGCCCGTCGGAGAGGAATTCCGGAGTTGTTGTCGAGACCAGGATTGAACGGCAGCTTTGGACCCTCTTCTGGAGTACGATAACGTCCGCCCGCACACGAGTCACCACACACCAGAGGGGTTGCAGCGCCTACAGTTCAAAGATGAAAAATTGCAGTTCAAAAACGAAAGACTTTGCACATTGCGACTTTCACCACTTCCCAAAGAAGAAAGAGCCCCTTAAGAGACACGAGTTTGTTCTGACGGCAATGTAAACGCTGCCATTCAATCGTGGTGTCGACAACAACTCTGGAATTTCTCTCCGATGGGATCACCCAACTAGTCACGCGTTGGCGCAATGCTTGGAAAGGGATGGGGACTATGTCGAAAAGTGAATAGTGCATTACATAGAGGACAAATGTGAGTATAAGATACAAAAAGAGTTTTGAAAATCGGTTTGCCATGTGATTTTAGCTTATGTGAGATCATCCATGCAATCATTGGGATGTATGAGAGCAGCCCAGAAAGTAATGCACCGCAATTTTTTTCTTCAACAATTATTTATTGAACATAGTGAAACTTATGCACACGAAAGAAAGACGTTTCTTCTACACTCCCTGTTTTTCCACATAATCTCCATCCCGTTCTATGGCCTTGCTCCTGTGAGACACAAGAGCGTGCATGTCCTGTCGGTACCACTCCTTGTTCTGTTGTCGCAGCCATATCTTCACTGTGCGATAGAAAAAAAATTGCGGTGCATTACTGTGTGGGCTACCCTCGTATGTTGGATACAAGATTGATGTCTGCTTCCTCACAAAGATGTGTACAAAACTTGGAGAGATTCTTTTCTATCCATTGATACGAGTGTTCCACTGTCTGTCATGGTTACCGGTCTATCGACTTCGGAAACTCTGGAGGGATTTATGAATCCCCTCTGAATTTATTTATTAACATCCGCGGAAGTATAGAATGGAAAAATTCATTCTAGACCCATTTTCCATTTATTATTAAGTGTTTAAATGAGGGGTCAGTGCAACAGTGGTCTAAGCCTCCCCGAGTTGAAAATTCAAATAGCCGGGTACTGACTGAGCGAGCAGCCTCAGTTACAAGGAAACACCTTGTACACACCTGTGCCCACACTGCATTGACACCACTGGTTTCAATTCAGTCAAAATATTTAAAAGGATGGAAAAAATGATAGGAACACCTCCAGTTATCATGAGATTGCTCGTATTTAATACTTTGTAAATCCACCATTTTTGTTGATCACATGAAACACACGCTCCTTCATAGATTCTATTAGTTTTTCAAGAGTTCTGCACGAAATTTCTTCCCAAGCCTCAAGAACAGCCTGTTTGAGACTCTAGACATTCTCAAACTGCCACTCGTTCTTATAAACAGCCCGAACCACAATTCCCCAGAGATTTTCGATGGGGTTAAGGTCTGGACTTCTTGCAGGCCATTTCATAACCCTGATGTTTTTGGTCTTGAACCACTCCATAGTCGATTTGGAAACGTGACATGGGGCGTTGTCCTGCTGAAATATCCAATCTTGGCCTCCAACGATTGGTCCAAATGGGATAAGATACTTCTGAAGCATTACTTGATGCTGTTCATCTACAAACACTAATTCCACCTTTCCACTGGCACTGAATGCCCCCCCAAACCATAACTGAACCGCCACCCTGGATGCGCTTCGAAAAGTGCTTTGGTTCCTTTCGTAAATCGTGCCAATGGATGCGTTTCCAACCATCGGGGCCATCGAGGTTGAACTTTTTTTCATCACTAAAGATGACAGAGTTGTTCCATTCGGAAGTCCAGGTTTGATGCTGTTTGGCTAGCTGAAGACGATCGACTTTGTGCTTGTTGGTAAGAGGTGGCGTTTCTGTTTCGTTTTCTGGCGTTGGAGATGAGGACATTGGTTGAGATAGTTATTAATAGTTCTTCGATGAGCCTGTGTTCCAGTCGCCTGTTTGATGGAGTTGGCAGAAATTTGCTTGTTGCTTGCCGTGCGAAGAATTCGACGGTGGTCTCTATCACTAAGTGCTTTAGGCCTTCCTGTCGTTTTCTTTGTACCATATGTTTCTGGATTTTTCAGGAAAGATGAAATTAGTTGCTTGGACCTTCCAATTAAACGAGAAATTTCTGCTTCTGACATGCCTTGTTCCTCTCTCATAATGGGCGAGTTGTTTACCACGTCCCATTTTGAAGATACTTAGTGAACAAGTTTTATTTTATCACGAGATATGTCTTCTTGTTCAGAATTTCATTAATATGCAATGGTGAGAAGGTCTCACACCCCCCCCCCCGCGCCCCCCGCCCCCGGGACAGATTCTCGCATTCTTTTTTCAAAAATTGGTTGTGGCTCAACTAATTTTGTAAATATTTTGACTGAATTGAAACCAGTGGTGGCAATGCAGTGTGGGCACATGTGTATTAAGTTTTGTTGAAAACACAAAAGTTCCTATCATTTTTTCCAGGACTGTATATTCTACGTCCTGACCAGTAGAGCATCTGCCTCGCGAGGCTGCTCGCTCAGTCAGTACCTGGCTAATACTGATGCCATCTGTTGCTTTTGATGGGAACTATCATCCTACGAAGTAAAAAAATATCAAATAACATTATAAATTTTAATAACAGAAGAAACGCCTCTTATCCACAAAATATTTTACTAGACATATACGTGTTTCGAACCCTTTGGGTTTATTATTCAATGTCAAAGGAATAATCGGTACAAATCGTAAATCCAATATTTATAGGGGAAGAGGTTACCGATCCTTCAATCACTGCTACCTCGCAAGAAGGACAGCCAATGAAGAACGAGGGAACCTCTGTGGCCATAAAAATCAGCTGTGGCTAAACACATGCTGGATACAGGACGCGATATTTTACTGAAGAACTGCATGTGAGGAACAGGAACGCACCCAGCGCTTTTGAAACGCTCATTGCTGAATGGAGACACGGGCCCCATAGGGGATTAAACGTTAATTAAATCATTGAAGCTGTCCTATTGTTGAATTTTGTTTTGTACGAGGGGAGATAAAAAAGTAAGTTGCACTAACTCGCCGCAGGAGCGCACTGTGTGTCGCAATCTTTGGCAAAGCGAAGAAAGGGACATTAACTGCGCAGACGTCGGAAGGATGGTTCATGTGGTTTCCCGTCATGTTTTGTGTGACTAGCGGGCTAAAAGCAATGGCGCGTCAACTGGATGTCCACTCCAAACTTGAGGTGCAGGCAGCAATCCGATTTCTATGGGCCAAACTGGTGAATTGCACGGACATTCATCGTGAAATCACTGCTGTATATGGAGAGCGTGCAATTTCCAGGCAAGGAATTGTAAAGTGGTGTCAACAATTTGAAGCAGAACGCACGGATATCACAGACGAAGATCGCGCAGGCAGGCCCGCAACGTCCCGTACCATTGCAAATGTTGACCGTGTGGATGCGATCATTAGAGAGAACTCGGTGGACAACGATTTCGAAACGATGAGGAGGTGAAAGCAGCTGTCACGGTGTGGTTACAAAATGCTGGCGGAGATTTCTATGCATCCAGAATCGAAAAGTTGGTTGATCGTTCGGATAAATGTTTAGGGTCTCTTGGGAACTATGTGGAAAAGTGAACCTACATTGTATGCTGCTATAGCCGTGTTGCTTTTGTATAGGTGGTGGAATATATGGCCATACCGTGGAAGTGCAACTTACTTTTTGATCTCCCCTCGTATAATGTGGGGGGTTTCTCGATATATCCAGTTATCGATTTTTTGTTTCATATAGAGTTTTGTTTAGATTTTATTATCTCTTTGGTTGTATCTTGTATTATTTGGCAGCCTGAGTATTTCTCCTAGGTCCGCGCTTTGGTAAGAAGAGGTTCCCTCGTTCTTCATTGGCTGTCCTTGCGAGGTAGCAGTGATCGGAGGATCGGTAACCTCTTCCCCTATAAATATAGGAATTACAATTTGTACCGATTACATATGGAGGCTCATAGAAGACCTGAGCACCCCCTTGAACCTTTCCAGGTACTGCGGAGTGGTATTCCTTGATGTCAGTAAAGCTTTTGACCAAGTGTGGCATGATTTGGCATGACCAAGAGATGGGTTTCCTCCTGATTTGATTTTGACGGGTTTCCTCCTTTGATGGTCATACCAAGCTAAAGTTGGTGAAAAACTATCCACGCCCAGTGTTGTAAAGGCCGGTGTCCCTCAAGGTTCTGTCCTCGGGCCCATGCTATTTAATTATTTTGTGCATGATTTCCCGAACCCTAAAAATTGTAATCTATATTTCTATGCTGACGATACTGCCATTATGACATGGGCACACAAGCCGGCTCACGTTATCACTCGTCTGCAGCACGCCTTGAAGATGTTCAAAGACTGGTTTAACTGCTGGAAGCGTCCCCCAGATTCTCTTATTCTATTCAATAAGGAACTGGACTGGGTTGACAACTACAAATACCTTGGCGTTATCATCGACTCAAGACTCTCGTGGAATTGTCACGTGACCTACGCTCTGAACAAAGCGAAGAGGGCTAAGTACAGTCTTATAGCTCTCCTGGGCCGGAACAGCACCCTCAGCATCGACAATAAGTTACTTCTGTACAAGTCGATTATTCGGACCATACTCCTCTATGGCATGCCTGCGTGGGCGACTATCTGTAGAAGCAGATGGAGTGAGCTACATTCACTCCAGAATGTTACCCTGAGGACCATTGCCCAGCTTGACAGAAGGACTGTGAAAAACCAATCTATCCACTTGGATTTAGACATGGTCCACATCTGAAAGTTTATACAGAACATGAAGACTGGAATACTGAAGAACTCAATGGATATGAAGTGGCATATGAAGTATGGAAAACCAAGGCATATTCTTGACATCAAGTTCAAAGACATCAGCAACGTCTCTTTCCCGGACTCCTGGAAAATGTGATAATATTCTTTCTCCTTGTTTTTTTATTTCGTTTATATTTTGTTTCTGACAATCGTCAATGTTTTTTTCTTTTTTTGCATAATATGGAAGACCGCTTGGGTTGGTTAGGCTTCTTGACTACCTCCGTGTATTTCGTTTGGAATTTATTCTGGTTCAATGGGCTTTGTGAAAGCACTGCTTTCGTCCCATCCGAAAGAACGTACACTTCACTGTTCGATTGTCGATTGTACCAATTATTCCTGTGACAATCGACATGTCTAGTAAAATATGCTTAGCCAAGCTCTCCATCTTCAAATCTATCTTTTTCCCCATTCTCACCTATGGTCGTGATGCTTGGGTAATGACCGAAAGAGTGCGATCGCGGGTACAAGCGGCCGAAATGAGATTTCTGAGAGGTGTGGCAGGTGTTACACTCCCTACTAGATAGAGTGCACAGCAGCACAATAAGGGAATCTTTAGGTGTTGAGCCACTACTTCTCCGCATCGAGAGATCGCAGTTGCGCTGGTTTGGCCACGTGATACGGATGCCAAGGCAGTTGTTATTTTCCAAGCCGGTGGGTAAGAGACCAAGGGGTCGGTGGATACCAGGTGGCTAGACTACATGGAGAATCTGGGTTCGAGTCGCTTGGGTATTACCAGGGAGGACATGCGCCCGATGGCGGAAGATCGCGATCGCTGGAAATCCTCCATAGGGCTGCTGCCCCCGCGACCCTAACGGATAAGCGGGTCTAGTAAAATATTTTGTGGATAAGAAGTGTTTCTTCTGTTATTATGTCGCTTTCCGCAGTTATTCAACGATTTTCATTATAAATTTTGTTTTGAAGCCACTGTTGTTTTCTTTACACAAGTTGCTTAGACGAATGTTGCACTGAACCCCTCTTAATGTTATCTTTCCCTTTATTTATATCTTATATTACAATTGCGTTTTTTTTTTTTGTTTATTACAGCTTAAGCTATTCTGCTGACTCGCAACATCTTTATGCATCTAACAGTAGCGGACTTTTATGCATTTGGGAAAACGGCAACAAAGCAAAAAGAAAATTCCCTAAATATCACACTTTATAGTAATAATTAATAATGATGGGGGCTGTATAATATGCTGCTTTTTAATTAGAACTTTGTTTTAAACTAATCATGTAAATTTTCTAAAAACTTTGTAAACTTTAAATTGTTATTATCCCATCTTTTATACAAACCTTGTGTAAATATTATCATTCAATAAATTATGTAACAAACTCAGAATGAATTGAATGCAGTCGGGGTTATCCCCAATAGCAAAAACCCTATCGATGTGAACGAAACGAGAGCTGGGAAAGAAAGCCAAGCTCTCCGTCTTCAAATCTAGCTTTGTCCCCATTCTCACCTATGGTCATGAGGCTTGGGTAATGACCGAAAGAGTGCGACCGCGGGTACAAGCGGCCGAAATGAGAATTCTGAGAGGTGTGGCAGGTGTTACCTTACTAGATAGAATGCACAGCAGCACAATAAGGGAATCTTTAGGTGTTGAGCCGCTACTTCTCAGTTGCGCTGGTATGGCCATGTGATACGGATGCCAATGGCAGTTGGTATTTTCCAAGCTGGTGGGTAAGAGACCAAGGGGTCGGTGGATACCAGGTGGCTAGACTACGTGGAGAATCTGGGTTTGAGTCGCTTGGATATTACCAGGGAGGACATGCGCCTCATGGCGGAAGATCGCTGGAGGTCCTCCATAGGGCTGCTGCCCCCGCGACCCTAACGAATAAGCGGGTTTGAAAAGTAAGTAAGTATGAGATACAGTGTTGCCAGATTTTACAAGACAAAATTCCCACAAGCCTTTGCAGATTGCTCTTACCAGTGTATAGAGCTGCTCTTATAAAAACCTGAAGCAAATATCATGAAAACGCAGAAAGATATTGCCAACAAAATGAGTTGAATATCAAATGTCGGATTGCAGAGTTCATCTAGAAAGGACACCTTCACACGTGATATTCGAAATAACTCCCATTGCAATCCAAACACTGTTGCCAACGATTTGGCAGCTTCTCGAGCCCTCTCCGATAGAATCCGAACTTAATCTTGCGGAATGCCTTTTCGATGTGTGCTTGGGTTAAAAATGTTTTCCTCCGGAGAAAATTGTCCAGGCCCTGGAAAAGATGGTAGTCGGTAGGGGAGAGGTCCGGAAGCACGTCATATCCTAGAGCTTGTAGCGCCTGCACGGTCGTTCGTGCAACGTGCAGAAGCGCATTGTCCTGCAGTATAAGGACACCTTTGCGATGCACATGTGCAGGTTGTTGCCGACACAGTTTTGTGTGCATACGAAGCAGTTCATGGCAGCGGTGATCGTCGCTCCCTGCTGCAGGAAGCTGTAATGCACGACACCGCAGATGTTCCACCAAACTGTAACCGTGAGCTTCCTGGGGTGCAACGGGGGTTCATCAGCATCCAGCCACTGTGCTGACCATTTCCTATTGTCGTATAGGAGCCACTTCTTCATGGCGCAAATGCAATTCCGTACATACCTCATTCCTATTGTCCTGCTTTTTCACCTTGCCGATGGTCCTGAGGTGTCTACTGACAGTCGATACTGATACAGCACGATCCATGGCAAGGTCCCAAATAGATTTTGATGGGCGGTCTGCCGCGTGGCTCATTTGCCAAGTACTCCTGCCCGGAATTTTCGGAACCAACATTGGACAGTACGTTCGTTTATGGTGCCTACACCAAATACCTTATTGATGTTTCGAGAGGTGTTGGATGCAGTGTGATTCAACCTAAACTCGTAATTCGTATGAAGTCATGACTATCTTCGCTTGGGTTCTAACACTATTAAATATCATTGCAGACATGCAAATTTCAGGCAGCTGGTTGCTGATAGTTTTATCTCTGGGAACGTACCACTTTATGGGCACTTGCTACTAAACGTGGAAACCCACCTCAAAATCCGACATTTGATTTCATATCAGCATAAAGAATTGATACTGGTGTCCATTCCAAAAATAAAAATTTGGAGAAAACCCCTTATCATTTCATTTATTTTTGAGACCAACTGAAATTCAATTCATTCTATCAATGAAATCTTTCTGAATTTTCACGATATTTGCATGGGCTCTATACATTAAGCTAATACATTTTGCAGGTAACGTTTGCCAGTGCGCAGTTAAACATTATGTACTAAAAATGCTCGAATTTCATCCAATTTTTAATACTGGAAGAGTTTAGCTGCCTGTAAAAGTACCAGTTTGAAAATTTAAACGAAAGTATCACAGAGACAGTGATGCCGCTAGGCAAAATCAGCGTGGCGCAGCGCCACGCTGCCCCTCGGCGCTGCACAAACGCAAGAAACTGAAACTAATAAATGCCAACAATGTGCGGCTTATGTATTCATTGGAGCTTATCATTGTGGCGTGAGTGATTTAATCAAACTGCTACGTACATTCATTTAAAATATTAACTAACTGCATCAGTTTAGTTGGTAGCGTTACTCCTTGTGCTTTTTTTTTTTTTTTTAATCCTTCGCGGTGACAAGTTGAGCCTTTTGTATTCGTGTGTGGTGGTTTCCTGTGGTCGCTTTACTGTCAAAACAAAGAGTTTCGTCCGCGAGAAGAAATATTCCTCAATAAGCTTTCATGTTTAAATTAGCATTAATAAAACATTAAGGGATATTACAGATCAACTGTATAAGGTATTAGCAGAGGACCCGGCGTTCCCGGGATAATTACGCTTTAACAGAACAACCTCCAAATTGGTTAAATAATAACTCAATCACCACAATATACAGCAAAGGGACTATCCATTCTAAGAAAAATCTGAAAGACAGGAAGTTACCTCTTCACTGAAAAAAATCCATTCTAGGTGATATACCGGGACTTGATTTACCGAAAAATAATTTTTAAAGGCTCACAATGGATGGACCTCTCCAAGGATGCCTTCTAGTCTAAATAATTTTTTTACTCACGTAATCTTACTTTAGATGCACACTTGATGTTGTTGCAATTTCCTTTCTTCTTTCGATGTTATGAAGCAAAAATTGGCCATTCATCACTTTGTGTAGTCTAGCGGTCGCCGATTCTTCTATTTACTTGCTTATCATTTGCTCAATACAGCACGGAGCTAAAGGAATGCTTCCTCTATCGTCTTTCACTCTTTCTCAATAGTCTGCTAACTCTCCATTATCTCCAGTTACTGATCATTTTTAAAGATTTAAGAATTCTCTTTTCTAAGAAAAGCCTGAATAACAGGGATTCTATGCATTGAATTCTATATTGCACAAACTTTGTCTTGTATTCTTGGTCATGAGACATATATTGTTTATCCTTGTGTAGTGTTGGTGCATTGCGTGTAGACACCATTGTTACCTATTGTTGCACAAACTTTTATTTGCATTGTTGGTCATGAGATATTTCTCATTAATATGCCCTGCCATAACCACGAATATTGATTTTTTATCAATAATTATTATTTTTTCGAAATCTGAGGTAGACAGTGACCTTCCTCATGCTTTGAGGGTCATGTATGCGAAATTTTATCAAGATCGGAATAAAACTGTAGATTTGTATAAAAAACAAACAAACAAACATCCTTCTTTATATATACAGGGTGTTTTTGAATTGAGTACAGATTACAGGGTGTTTTTGGGAGATGATAGAAGAGGTCCTTAGAAGTAGTTTTTGTCATATGAACATGGGGTCCACGCAGCTCCGTTTACTTACAATGCTGCATTGAACAATCAAAGTAATTGTTTGCAAAGAAATTTCAAGGTGCACGTGCTTCTTTGTTGAAAAGTCTTAGGACAAACTTCGTCAAAGAGATTCCCTGGTCTTCTTGAAGATGTTCCACTAATGACCAGACATTTGATGTGGTCTCAACAGGACGGCGTACCTTTGCATTACACAAGAGCAGTTAGAGATTACCTAAATGAGACATATCCTGATCGTTGCTTGGCCACCGAGATCGCCAGATCTCACACCGATGGATTTTTTTTTTTATGGGGAAGCATAAAATCAATGGTGTACTCCGAACCCGTAGATACCGAAGAAGAATTGGCGGCTCGTGTTGTCGCGACAGCAGGTGAATCAACTGTTTCCACACGTACATCAATCCATCATAAGGCGTTGCGAATTGTGCTATGAAGCAAATGGCGGTCATTTCGAACAATTACTGTAAAAGTCATACAGTAGATTGCTTGTGTTAAGTGTTAAAAATAAAATAATCTAAGCCTACCAACGCACACTGCGTCCCGGTGTCATTTGATTGTTCAATGCAGTATTGTAAGTAAACGGAGCTGCGTGGACCCCATGTTCGTATGACAAAAACTACTTCTAAGGACCTCTTCTATCATCTGCCAAAAAATCTGTATTCAATTCAAAAACACCCTGTATATGGAAGAAAGATAAAGTTTAAAAATCTCAATGCAATCGTTATTCGCAATTTTATCCTGCAAAAATAGTGCATAAGTTGTTGTAAATATACTTTAAAAACTATTGAGAACTGTATCACCAGATGTCTTTTCGTGGCATCACAAAGTAAAGAAGAGATTAGCCTAGAAGAAATTAGAAAGCCTTAACGTGCCCTAATCGCATACAGATTCCGAAGTTAGCATTATGCCTTTAAATAAATATGTAGGTCACTGAAATGCCCGAGTACTTTTATTAACTTTAAAGCAAGAATTTAGCTACATTCAGTGCCCCATTGCCTTCGAGCACGCCATGCTGCCCTTTGTTTCTGTAGTCATCACTGCAGAGATAAGTTGAAACGTTAGCTTTTATTTTTAGCAGACAAACCTTAGACGTTACAATAAATGTTCGAAATTACCTCCTTTTGCGCACGTTTGTTTAACCAGATTTCATGACACTCTGCGAAGTATGGCAGTATTGATGTTTGAAATGGCGGTTGTGGTTCTCTTTTTCAGCTCTGCAATGGTGTGGACTATTCAGATAACCCCATAGGAAGAAATTGAGGGTGATAAATCTGGCGAGCGAGAGGCCACAATGCCCAGGAAATGACATGCTAATCAAAAAATTCATCCAAAGGATGCATAATGCTGTTTGATGTGGGACAAGTCGCACCGTCCTGTTGGAACTAGCAGTAATGTTCATCACCTTCCAGCAATGAAATGAACTGTATAACACTCCAATATGAATATTCCCTTTCCTCATAAAACATGCAAAATTTTATTTGTAACGCCTAAAGTTTGTCTACTAAAAATAAATTCTCTGCGATTCTTTACTTTCATTCAAATTCTCAAACTGGTACTTTTACGAGCAGCTAAACTTTGATGTTTGCAACTTTAAACTCGTCTTGTGATTGCAGGGTGTTGTCTCTACTATAGTTTGTCAAATTTCCAGAAAATGGCATTGCTTTGGGTTGAAACCCTGCATGTTAAAAACAAAAAAACTTGTACGAGATAGGAATGAAATTACAGTAGGTGTTCAGAATGTCGACCCCGAGCCTCGATGCAGGGGTTTAGTCTGCAGACGAGATTCTCACGAACTCCTGGTGAACATGTCCGGAGAATCTCCGACTTCTCCACACGCTGTTAGTAAATTCCTTTCCGCTTCAGTAGCATTACCCTGTGCCTCGCCGTAGACGAGATGCATGTCTGCCAGCTCCGCATTAGCCAAGCGATCCATTGTACGAAAATGGAGTTATGAGTTTAGTTTCCTCTCTTTTAAAGGAGAGAACACGAATCCTACCATTGCCGTCTGGGTAACGCACATCCATTCCTACCTCGTACAAGTTGCATCATCTCTGTTAAGAATGCATTTCCAGACAGATTTTTATAGGGAAAAAAATGTTTCCCCGATACAAGCTCTACATGGTATTTCATTCTTGACCTACCTTTCTGAATCTCCCTGTATTTATTTTTGGCTTTGGATTCCTTCTACCTTTGGGAGAGTCTTTTAAATATTACCTTCTTCACCCCCTTTGTGATATACAGTAAAATCCCGTTACAACGTTCCTCACATTAACGTACAAATTTCAAATCCCCGTCCCAAACGTTGGTATTTTAATGCTAAAAAGTTTCAGAATAACTTTCTAATTTTACATTATCCCTTCAGTACAACGTACATCATTCACATGTCTTGCTCCGATTGGTCAATATGGGCTAATTAAGCCGATTTCACATTTCATTGGTTGGTCATTACAAAATGAGAGCTGAACTCCTGAAGATTTGTGGCAAGAGGTTGTCTCTGTCTTCAATGTGCCAGCAGAGATAACCTTTGACGAAATGGTTTACACCTCTGCTGAGTTAACGGATTCCGATATTCTGGAGATGGGACAAAAGCAAAATGAAATTCATAGCGACCAGGAAGACGAAGATGAAAATGGCCATTTAGAACCAGAGGTAACGCCAGTCTCAACTTTGTTAACAATGGAGGCTATAAAAAGTTTACAAAACTATTTTGCACCGCATAGTGGTGCACCAGAAACATTTAACTTCACAATGTCAGATATGGAGGACTTTTTGGGGAGGCAAGTTCTAGAAAGAAAGCAGACGGTCATTACAGATTATTTCTAAAAAATTAATGTAATAATACTCGTACATATTGTATATGCTATAGTGTATTTGTATTGAATAAAATAAAATGCATTCATGTTTCAGACTAACGTACAAATTGTACAAATTTAAACTTGAAGTACGTTTAACGGGGTTTTACTGTAGTTATATGAGGATATATAAGGGTGAACGTTCTAAAAGTAAGCTTAACTCAGTTATACCTTGTTCGAGTCCTCTAGAAATTTCGCTTTGCAACTTGCAGCTCCCTGTGTGGACGCAGCCTACGAGATTAGAGCAGGAAATCCAGTGAAACAGAGCCAAAGAGGCCCAATTCAGCGAATCCAGCAGAAACTGAGCAAAGAGCGAAATCCAGCTTCAGTGATCCAGCATTTCCTAGATTTTAAACAATGCCAAAAAGCCAAACGATATTTCTCAGGTCAATCAAGTGGAAAAGTACCAAATTTCTTATTTGGCCTCAAAAATACCAAACTGGCAACCCTATCATGGACTATACTTTGGCCTTGAACCAGTGGTAGTCATTTACATCTAGTGGGAAAATTTTTTCCAATTCCGCTTAACGGTTTTTGTCTAGAAAAATTTATCCTCTTTCCTTTATTCATCAAGAAAAGCATGTGGGTAACGTGGCTCTCATAGTGCTATGTGATCGGCTGTAATAGTCGTAATATGTAAATCGGTGACATCAAATTTGTTCACCTGGGACTATACAGCCACTACTGTAATGTTTTGTACAAAAGCATTGTCCATGAAAATCCTTTCAAAGATTTGATGTTATTGACAGTTTCCAGATACAGCATTTTTCAAGCCTAAAAAGGCTGTGGCACACTTTGGGAATTTCTCATGGTGTCCAAGAAATCCAGATCTTGTCATGGCTGCCAACCAAATAAGAACCAGATACCTCGTCATGAATCACCAACTGCAAATCATTAAACTAAGAATTATAGCCAATGTAAATGACGGAGTAATGACTTAAAACAGGACCCTCCCACCAAGACTGGCTGAAAATTTTGTCCTAATCGACTGAGTTGTGTGATGTCACATCGAAACATCTAAGATTGTGGAAAAGTAAGTTTCCAGCCATTGTGTTTTTTAATCTGTGGTAGATAGGGTCTCTGGTCCTAAATCTCTGGTAATTTTTCTTTATTCTGTTCATAATCAATTTTTTGATTTAATAAAGAGTGGTATATTTATGTAATAATAATAATAATAATAATAATCCAAAGTAAAAAATTTATTCATTAAGGGTGTGTCTAAAAAGTCCAACAGGTTACGTGGCAAGATCGGCAGCAGTTTGTTCATGGACACTGCAGCAGGGTTTCTCATCATATTTCGCCATCTCCTTTTTCCAAAATATATTTATTACTTATCGGGCACTAGAATTTTCTACTTTCATCCGCCATTTTGATACTACTCGCCGAGACAGACGATCGTGACCGGCATTGGACTCCGGTCATGTTATGAAAACTGTCACAGTGACCGGTCGTTACTTTATGAATCGGGAGAAAATTTAAAATGAATTAAAAAAAAGTTATGTACGCCTGCATCGATCGGACATAGTCGAAATTTCGAGTCAGTCACTGGTGGCTCCATAACGAGCTCTGCGATGATGGGCTTTGAAAGGTCGTGACCGGTTGGAGTTTTTAGACACACCTTAAGAGAGGTCTAGGGAAAACAATCTCTTACTTTAATAAAGTTTTTGTCATATTCTTCGAAAGAAATAAATTTGTTATCGTGAAACATTGTATTTTCATTGATTACATACAAAAGAAAAAAAAAATGTAAAAAATTTCCAGATCATGTATGATGAAAAAATTTTAATAAAGAAAAAAATATATGCAAGTGGATGGGAAGATGAAAAATTTTATTAAATTTCATTTAATGATAACAAAAATTTCTGTATGAGTACTAAAGAACTTGACTTTTTTCCTCTCTCGAACATAATAACAAGCCTGTTGTCTTTTCAGTCGGTGAGTTATAAATATGAGGGAATCCAATTCTTCACCTCTAATACAAGTTAACAAAACCATATCTTTTGATTCTGCATGAAAAATAATAAGTTCCCTTCTGGAAATGGTACCAGCTTAGTTCCCAATTCCACGCCAATGATCTGCAACACAAAATGTACAAAGTTATTAAACAGCTTTAAAACCAGTTGAGAATGCTCTCTTAGAACAATGTTAAAATTGCAAGACAGTTAAAAGCATGGCATTTGCAAAGTGGGTTGTTATGTTGCCAATTTTTTTTTGGATGTTGACTTCAAATTCGTATAGAACATCAGAAAGAAACTAAAAAGTTAGGACATGTTTACTACTATAAATCTTCCCTATCGGGAGTTTTCATAAGCAGTTAGGCTTTACAATCATACATGTTTCCAATTAGCCAATGTTTACAATCATCCTACCAAATATTGCACTAATATACAGGGTGAATACAAAAGTCTGAACCCAAGCAGATATGTCAATTTCGATGAATCCAATGAATAGGAAGTTGTGGGTGGCCTATCCCGTGGTGCACTTTTCATCATCCCAAATATGCAAATTAGGACACATTCAAAAGTTATCTCAAAAACTGTAAGGGATAGAGAAAAAAACAACCCAATTGTTCAGCATAAAAAACAAACAAAACAAAACAAAAAAAAATTCATCCAAATCGGACCAACCAATCACCCACAATCACATAGCTTACAAACAGTCACACTGCACAAGGAAAACTGAATGTTGATAGTTCCACCATGTACAGCATGCAAATCAAAAAATTAACATAAACTGCCATACTCACATTCACTTTCATGCGGAAAAGCAAATAAAAGGCATGTTTCAGCACACAGAAGACGGAACAATTCCAGGATGGCAAGCTACACTATTCTGGAAATGGTCAACATGATCTTCTGCTTCGGAGAGGCAAGGAGAAACCTACGTGCTTCCGTTCAGGTTGTATCGAGACAGATACCCTAACGAACGCCATCCATCTCGTCAAACAATGCGTCACATTATTCAAAGATTCGAGGCTACAGAGAATGTTAATGCATAACGAGGACGACCAAGGGCACAAGGCGACCAGGATACAACAACACTACTTCTGGCTGCAGTTGCTGCAAATCCCCCCACAAGCAGCAGAACATTCTACACGCACATCATTTTCATCCATACCATATTCATTGTCACCAGGAGTTACTGCCATTGGATTATGTTGCTAGGGCCGCCTTCTGCAACTGGTTACTTACCTGTCTGGATGACAATCCAAACTTCATTCATGAGGTGTTGCGGACAGATGAAGTCCAGTTCACCAGGGATGGAGTTATCAACAGGCACAACCGTCATCACTGGGCAGACGAAAACCCACGACGTCTGCGAGAAGCAACTCAACTGAACTGGAGAATCAATGTGTGGTGTGGAATGTACAATGACACTGTGGTTGAACCGTATTTTTACAATGGAACACTGACTGCAGAACGCTACCGGGCTGAAATTCTCAACGTGGTAGTCACAGACTTCATTGACAATTTGCCATTGGCCTCGTATCAGCGCACGTGGTTTCAGCACGATGGAGCTCCTCCACATTACGGGTTGGTCGTTCGCAAGCGTCTAAGTGAGTTGTTTGGACAACAATGGATCGGCCGAGAAGGTCCAGTTCGTTGGCCATGCCGCTCCCCTGATTTTACACCACTTGACTTTTTCTTGTGGGGATACCTGAAGGACAAGGTTTATGCTACGCAGCCCGCCTCGATGGAGGATCTGGTTCAACGAATCCAGAAGTATGCCGAGGAGTGACACCAGCCATGCTTGCCGATGTTTTGGCGTCAGTTAGGTTCCGTGCCCACGGTCATCACATCGAGCATTTTGTTGATTAACTTTTTTTTTTAAACTGTTTGAAGTAACTTGTTTGTGCAGTGTGACTGTTAGTAAGCTACAAATAGTTCACCATGTGATTGTGGGTGATTGGTTGGTCCGATTTAGATGATTTTTTTTTGTTTTGTTTGTTTTTTTATGCTGAACATATTTGCAATTGGGTTTTTTTCTATATCCTTACGGTTTTTGAGATAAATTTTGTATGTGTCCTAATTTGCATATTTGGGATGATGAAAAGTGCACCGTGGGATAGGCCACCCACAACTTCCTATTCATTGGATTCATCAAAATTGACATATCTGCTTCGGTTCAAAAAATAAAAGGGGGGGGTTCAGACTTTTATGAGAAATGTGAGCATCAGATACAAAAAGAATTTTGAAAATCGGTTAAAAAATAAAAAAGTTACAGCCATGGAGGCATTACTTTTCAGCCCACCCTCGTATATAAGGCAAGGCACGCACTGAGGTGGCGTGGGAATGGGAGTGGAGTGGAGTGGTGGCGAAATGGTGTCGAAGTGGTTTAACGCGCACTGAAGTGGCAAGTGCCACCGACTTGCCACTTGGTATGTCGTCCTCAGAAGATGAAGATGCTTTGTTATTTGTGCGAAATCTTTATCTTAATAATATGCAAAATCAACGCCCGTGGATTCACCCTCTTTGGCAAAAGAACAAAAAACATGGAATATATAACATATACTGTATAGACACGATTTAAATTTTGACAACGAAAAATTCAAACTTTTTTACCGAATGAAGAAAGTAACAGTTTGCAAATACTATGTCCTGTGCTTCAAAAGAAAGACAAATTTCTCATAACACTGCTGTTTCGCATTCTGCCTACTCGAATGTGTACTAGCAAGTGGCAGCGAAGTGGCATGCCACTCGAAAATTAAACATGTCAGAGGCGAGTGGCACCAGACTGGCGCCAGGCCACTTCACCACTGCCACTCCACCTTGATGTGCGAGCTCGCATTTGTTTACATAGGTTTAAAAATTCCACTTGCCACTCCACTTGCTTACCACCTTAGTGTGCGCCTGGCCTAAAACTGGCTTTAATAAACAGCTAAATATTGGCAAAGGGCCAATCTCTGAGTCTACACTACTGTTTATAAAAATCGCAACACCCTGATGGAATGGTCTAATCCATATGCAATTTGCATAGTATAAATGATTAGATCTTCAGAGTAATTGCTTGAAAGAACACCATGGGTACCATATCAACACCTAACAGACTTTGAAAGAGGACGCATAATTGGTCTGCGTGAAGCGGGATGGTCGTACCGTGACATTGCTGCTCGTGTAGGACGTAATGCAACGACAATTATGCGTGCATGGAGGCAGTGGAGCGAAGAGAACAGGGCACACCGAAGACCAGGCTCGGGAAGACCCTGCACGACGACACCGCGAGATGACAGACACCTCTATCGCACGTGTGTAGCAGATCGTACAGCCACTTCCACAGTGTTAGCACAACAGTGGGGTGCTACAGTAGGCAGGACAATGTCTGCTAGCACTGTACGACGCCGTTTGATTTCCAGAGGATTGATGGCACGAGTACCATTGTTGCGGATTCCTTTGACTCAAAACCACCGGCGCCTCAGGTTGCAATGGGCCCATCGACACCAACAGTGGCAAGCTGAATGGCAACAAGTTGTGTTTTCGGATGAGTCAAGGTTTAACTTGCAGCACTGTGACAGCAGGATACGAGTCAGAAGACCGTGGCGAGCGCGACCTTCGAGAATGCATCCTGCAGCGTCATTCGGGACAAACGCCAGGGGTGATTGTGTGGGGTGCAATCGGTTACCATGGCCGTTCCCGTCTGATCAGAATCCATGGCAATCCAACAGTGACCGGTACATCGGGGAAGTTGTGCAACCCGAGGTCATCCCCTTCCTGCAGAACCTTCCAACAGGACAATGCCCGACCACATGTGGCCAGAAATGTCCTCGCCTTTTTCCAAGCACATCAGACACCCTTGTTCCCCTGGCCTGCTCGTTCACCAGACATGTTCCCAATCGAACGTGTGTGGGACAGGGTTGCTCATCGATTGGCTTGTCAGACTCCTGCAGCAGCAACTGTGGATGAACTGTATACTCGTGTAGACAGAGCATGGCAGGACATTCCCCAGGCCCTTATTCAGAGCTTGTTTGATTCAATGCCACGACGTTTAGAGGCTGTAATTGCATCCCATGGTGGTTTCACCCGATACTAATGTGACAATAAAACGCATTGTATTGACCTGAAAATCTAATGGTTTCTTTTCTCACCCATGATATGCAAATGCTCCAAATTTAATGCAGATTGGGCTATTCCATCAGGGTGTTGCGATTTTTATAAACACTAGTGTAGTTCAGCTGGTTTATAGAATATATACTCACTAACATTTTCTAATTTGACAAAAAATATTTCATTCAGCCGTTTCCGCTGAAGGTCGTGCAAATGATGCTATGGGGAAAACAAACAAACAATAATGATACTATTAAAAACTTCATTATAACTCTGATTAAAAATTAATTACACACACTGGCCAATGAATTACAAGCATGTGATGAATTACTGCACTCATAAGTAAAGTGGAGTCACAGGTCAGAAACGATTGTGATATGCAAATGTATGCAATCATGTGAGGTACATGCTCATTCCAAGCTGCAGGTACAGGGTAGGAACAAGCTGCAGCTGCTCGAGTTGAGCAAAATGGGGAAAACAGCAGACCTGTCAGAGTACCAAAAAGGATTTTTTGTGGAAGCCAGCCTAGTTGGAGCTACAATTTCCAGGACAGTACAACTGACCCGGTATCTCAAAAGGTCAGGTCTCCAAGGTGTACAATGCGTGGAAACGGAATCCACAAGAGTTGTCGAAACGGCAGAATTGTGGATCAAAAACAATCAACACAGATAGGGACCGACATCGTCTGAGACGGATTCTGCGGCAAAACCGAAGGTCGAAGCTGGAGTAACTGGTGGCAGACTTCAATGAAGGTTTGTCGCAACCCATCTCCTCCAGAACAATGCACCTAGAGTCGAAGCTAATAGGGATGGGAAGTTGCATGCCCGTGAGCAAGCCCCTGGTGTCAGCAATGGCGTGACTGAACAGTAGGTGACTGGAAAAAGGTGATGTGGTTGGACGAGTCACGTTACACATTGTTTTGCACCAATGGCCGGCAGAGAATTCGGCGGCAGCCCCATGAAGCGATGGACCCCTCATGTGTTGTGAACACAGTTCAAGCTGCAGAAGGAGGTGTCATGGTATGGGCCATGTTTTGTTTGTATGGCAATGGTCCCCTGATATTCCTTGACAGTCAGATGAAAGCCAAAGACTACCTGAACATTGTTGCAGATCAAGTCCAGCCTGCAATGCTCTTGAATTGACGACAATGCTACTGTCCATCGAGCAAGAATTGTTCAGGAGTGGTTTTCTGAACGTGACACCGAGTTGCAACATCTGCCGTGGCCAGCGCAAAGTCTGGATTTGAATCCGATCGAGAATGTTTGGGACATGTTGGAAAGAGAAATTCGTTGAAGGCATCCGCTTTCGTCTACTCTGAAGGACCCTGAAGGTCTCTCTGACGAATGCATGGTCTGCGATTAACTTACCTGCATTGCAACACCTTGTAGAGCCCATGCCAAACCGCGTATGTTCTATAATCACAGCCAAAGGAGGGTCAATACCGTATGGAACAAAGGTTTCGAATTCATTGGCCGGGATGTGTCTCATGTGTGTGGGTGTGTGTATACACTGTTCAATACAATTAAAGGAACACTTATAGAATCCCCTACAGAGGGCATAAATAATGCTTTTTAGCAATTTCATCTTCTGCAACATGAAACCTACTATCTCCCTCATAGGAAATGGTTTGAAGCCAACACATTTTGCTGCCAGATGTTCTGAGAAATTTGCATAGCAATATAACCCACCGGAAAACAAAGTAGTTACATGCCAGTACACTCTTTGCTTGGAGATAACGGTCGAACATTAGAAGGTGCACGCGTTCCTGGAACGTTGTTCTTAGTGCTCTGAAATGCCACGAAGGCATCTTGAAGCAGTAGAAGCTGCGAGAGCTGTAACATTGCTCCAAATGGGTCAATCATTTCGAACTGTGACAAATGCCCTTAATGTGTCCTCTTCTGTCATTTTCCGACTGTGGACACGATTCCAGGCGACTGGCCAGTACACACGAAGAGCTGGGCAAGATCGCCGACGCTCAACAACCGCCAATCGAGATCATTATGTGCGGACTTGTGCCCTGTGCCAAAGTACCTCAACGGCCAGAGACCTGAGGTGCATGGGGAAAGGTGCATGGAGGTTACTGCAGCCCATGGTAGGCATGCACATTACTGAGTGGTGCAAAAACTGATCCCTGGAAGAAACAGAGCATTCTCCTCACAAAGTCCAAAGGACATTTCACTTTGTTTTAGGCAGGGGTCCTGCAGTTTCCTGTTTTTTTTTCTTTATGTTTCTTCACCAGTTGTTTCAATAATGCATTCTATTGTTAAATAAACAGTCTTTTAATGATCACATACAGCCATTTTGTCCATATTATTCGTATCTGCTTCTACACGCTGCTTAATAGAAGTGTTCCTTTAAATGTTTTGAGCAGTGTACTTTAACTTCAGTTGTGTTTTACTTAGAAAGATGTGATTGACGACATATGAAAGCTCTTTAACTGTAGATTCTACAACCCCTGGCAATAAGTATGGAATCATTCATTCATTGTCACCTAGCGTCGTGCCAGGGAATAGGGAGAACGGGAAGTGAAGTTCAGCACTTATTTTGAAATGTGGAAATAAGTAGCGATCCTTGTGTTCTGACTGGTGAATTAGCAATTCGAAGCTAAAACCTTAATAAAGTTTCCGTTATGGTATTTGGGGTCTCGAGTGTAGCACCCAGTTTTTTTTTTTTTTTTTGTTTTTTTTTTTTTTTGCCGATTGACCATAGCTGGTTTTCCAGCAGTTGGTGACAGCCTCTGGTTCGTTTATCCCCAGCAGCTCTTCTATCATGAAACCCCCCGTGCTTCGGAGGGCACGTTAAGCAGTCGGTCCCGGCTGCTACTGTCATCTCGTAGCAGTCGTTATTTACCGGGATGGCGCAAAACTCCCTCGTAGGAGTAGGTGCCGCAGATTATCGCTTGCGATAATCTACCCTCTGTACTAGATACTAGATACCAGATTTTTAAATTTCTTACAATATAAGTATTTTAATTTTGAACAATATTGGTCTATTCATTGTTAATGTTTTCCCAGTTAAATTGATTTCTTTTGAGATTCAATGTGAGATACACTATATGATCACAAATACCCGGACACATGCATGTTTGCGCTCTAGCCACGATTTCATGGAAATCAATAGGGCGTTGCACATCCCTTTGCCCGAATCACAGCTTCCACCCTTCGGAGAAGACTTTCCACCAAATGTTGGTTGGTACTTTCCAGAATGTTCCTCCATTCCTCCCGAAGAGCGAGAATCAGTTCAGGTACAGAAGTTGGCCGACGTGATCTGGCCCGCAAGCGTCTTTCCAATTCATCCCACAGACTCTCTATAGGATTGAGGTCGGGACTTTGTGCCGGCCAACCCGTTTCTTCGACTCCCGAGTCCGCAAACCACTGCTGTACACGCCTCGCTTTGTGGCACGGAGCATTGTCGTGTCGGTAGAGAAATGGCCCGTTTCTGAAAAATTGCCACAACATTGGAAGTGCACAGTTGCCCAAAACATTCAGATAACGGTCGGAGTTCACGATTCCTTGCACAGGAACGAGCTGGCCCAGTCCGTACCGTGAAAATGAGCCCCACACCACGACTCCTCCTCCTCCGAACTTGACTGTGGGCTCTGTGCACTCAGGTAAGAAGCGTTCTCCAGGTATGCACCAAACCCAAACTCGTCCGTCGGATTGCCAGAGTGTGTAGCGAGATTCGTCTGTCCACATTACACGTTTCCATCGGTCCATTGTCCAGTTTCTGTGGGCTTTGCACTACTCCAGACGTCGCTTGGCGTCGACCCTGCTCATGTGGGGCTTGTGGGCAGCAGCACAGCCATGGAATCCCATCGTGTGCAGTTCCCGACGAATCGTCACGGTACTGGCATCGTTTGCAGAGGCGTTTCGAAACTCTGTGGCAATTTTTTCCGCCGAGGACTTCCGGTTGCTGAGGGTGACACGACGAAGCACTCGGCGGTCTCTGTCCGTTAGTTTCTTGGGTCTACCGGTTCGTTGTCGAACTGTTGTCGATCCCCGGGTCTTCCATTTCATAATGACATCGCCTACTGTCGACTTGGGTATCTGAAGAAGGCTGGAAATGTCACGCACAGACTTGCCGCATAGGTGACATCCAACGATGGTTCCACGTTGGAACTCACTGAGCTCTGCCGAACGACCCATTCTTGCCAACGTCCAAGCAGAGTTGTGTCTGAAGGTGTGGGAAGCTATTTAAATGATGTGCAAGTCATTATCATGTGACATTGGGCCAATCGATGATCTGTGAGGGATGTCCGGATATTTTTGATCATATTGTGTAGATGCAAGTCCTGTAAGTATTGCCTATCCACCTTGCGCAACTGAATACATGACAATAATCTTTCTTTACATGTAGCTACTCAAAGATAAATGGGCAAAAACAAAAATAAATGTGGCAAAAAATATGACCCAGCGACGTGCATTCCATTTCGCAAAAAAATTTATTATAAATTTGTACTAAATAAAATTATCAAGAGAAAAAGATAGATTAAAAACTGACCTTCAAAAATTTTTGCTAACTCTTTAGCTACCTCCCTCTCCTTATTATTGTGTTTCTTTAGGAGATGGGGGATCATATCGGCCATTTTAAAAAAATCCTCCTTGCACGAGAACTTTAGATACATAAAATGTACAAAGTTATTAAAAAAAACGTATGATCAAAAACAGACTTAAAACAAGTGAATAATAATTATTAACTGGAGATATCTCTCCAAGCATACAATATTAATTTCCAAAGAAGTTGGGACAGTGCAAAATATATAGAAAAAACAAAAAGGGATGATGTAACAAAACTTTCTCGCGAATACAAAATAGCAGATACGTTTATGAAATGTCATAAATCTACTGTGTGCACCAAAACATTTTGTATCGTGGCCGGGACGTTCATTTTGAATGGGGGTGTTGCAACACGTTCCAAATTAGTAGGGACATACATTGTAGAAAGCGCCGTTAGTAGTGAAACCTTCCGAATTGTTCGGGAATAATCTAGAATGATGACGTCGTACTACATTCCGTATAAATAACAATTGCTATCCGTCGTTCAGGTAACTTATTCGGAACAATGGGTCGAGGCAAGCCAGTTAGCGAAGATCTTCGTGTTCGAATCGTTCGAGAATTCACAAACAACGTTTCTTAGCGTGCAATAGCCAGAAAATTTAACCTGTCATCATCTACAGTACATAATATTATCGAGCGCTACCGAGATAGTGGTGAGATCACAGTTCGGAAAGGCCAAGGTAGAAAACCTATTCTGAATGCTCGAGCTCTTCGGATCCTCCGACGTCATGCGTCACGCATAGGAATGCTGCGATTACGGACGTAGCCACGTGGGCCCACGATTTCTTCGGAAAGCCATTATCGTCGAATACTGTACGCCAGTGCATCCACAAATGCAAACTTAAGTTATACTATGCACGACGGAAGCCATACATCAACAAACGACAGCAACGTCGCCGTCTGACGTGGGCTCGAGCCCATCGCAATTGGTCCCAAGCACGCTGGAAGAACATATTGTGGTCCGATGAATCAACCTTTACGATTGTTTACGGAAATAATGGATGCCGTACACTCCGGACCAAAGACGAAAAGGATATTCCCGCGTGCTACAGGCGTTCGGTACAGAAACCACCGTCTGTCATGGTCTGGGGCTGTATTAGTGGCCATGCAACGGGAGACTTGCACATCTGCAATGGCACCGTCAATGCTGAAGCGTATATACAGATCCTGGAACAAGCTATGGTGCCATCTAAGAGGCGCCTGTTTGGACGACGTCAGTGTATATTTCGACAAGACAACGCCAGACCGCATGCAGCGCGCATAACTTCTGCGTGGCTACGTCGGCAGCGCATTCTTATGTTGGATTGGCCCCCCCAGCACCTAACCTAACCTAACCTAACCTCTCAGGAATCTCATTTCGGCCGCTTGTACCCACGATCGCACTCTTTTGGTCATTACCCAAGCCTCATGACCATAGGTGAGAGTGGGGACAAAGATAGATTTGAAGACGGAGAGCTTGGCTTTGTTACCCAGCTCTCGTTTCGTTACCACGGATCGCCACAGTTCAGGTCTGACACAGCTTGCTGCGCTGATCTGAGCATCTAATTCTTTCTTGGTGCCGTCTATCACTCGTGAATGCAATCCCGAGATACTTGAACTTCTCCACCTGTCTCAATGAGGCTCCCCTCCACTGAGCAGGCTGTCTTGAAAGGACCAGAACCTCGGTTTTAGTCACACTGATCTTCATCCCAGCTTCTACACATTTGGCTGCAAACCGGTCTAGTGCATGCTGAAGGTTCGTGCGAGAAGACCCAAGCAGGACAAGGTCGTCCGCAAAGAGCAACCTCTCCACCAGGCAGTCGCCCACACAAACACGCTCGTCGCCTCGGCTGCCCCTGTCTATCCAGTCCATAAAGATAATGAACAAGATGGGCGACAGTACGCACCCTTGGCGGAGTCCAACACCCACGGTGAACGGTCTTGACTTAATGCCATTTATCCGGACACACATCTCAGAGGGAGTCTTTAGGTGTTGAGCCGCTACTTCTCCGCATTGAGAGATCTCAGTTGCGCTGGTATGGCCACGTGATACGGATGCCAATGCAAGCTGGTCTTCCTAGGCAGTTGTTATTTTCCAAGCCGGTGGGTAAGAGACCAAAGGGTCGGTGGATACCAGGTGGCTAGACTACATGGAGAATCTGGGTTCGAGTCGCTTGGATATTACCAGGGAGGACATGCGCCTGCTGGCGGAAGATCGCGATCGCTGGAGATCCTCCATAGGGCTGCTGCCCCCGCGACCCTAACGGATAAGCGGGTTTGAAAAGTAACTAAGTGCTGATATTACTGAAAACCAGATTCTATTTTTTTGGCAAGGAGGTGTATATCAATACAAAATTCTATTGTTATGGATTCTGTGGAAGAAAAAAAAATTGAAAAATTATTGGAACTCTAAATATAAATAAGTCTTCAGGAATTGATGGAATTTGGGCAAAGGACATTAGAAGTAATGGT